>JANAVB010011796.1:5284609-5642109 GCA_029216955.1 Iris pallida
ACTAGGGTTCCTCTTATGGCCGCCCCAGTGAGGAGGAGTCTTCATTCATTCACTTCTCATTTTGGAGCTCAAAACCCTAATTTTGTGTTCTTACAAACACCTTTCTCATTCCTCCATTAAGTCCCTTCCAAATCATTCTCAATCTTCTCCTACTCTTCATCCAAGGAGCCTAGAAGCTTGGAAGCCAAGGAACACAAGAAGAGGAGGCTATTGACTTGAGGATTGTGTCCAACTTCACTTTTGTGTCCACTTGTGGTGCTACATTGGAAATCCATTTTCCAATAGGTATACATATAATTACTTTTCTCTATGTTTAGACACTATTACATGCATTGGACCCCTAGAAAACCTACCCATAGAGTAGGGGTACCTATAGGAGGAAGAACTAGGCTCTAATGACCATATTGATAGAAGTTACATAGAATTTTTGTCTCATTTTTGGAAAAATTCGAGAATGGTGTACCAAGTGTTTGTCATTTGATTTGATAGGCTAAATAGGCATGTGAATGATGTGTGTGGCAAGATATGTGTCCACAAATAGATACGAATAGGTTGTGTCATGTTATACTAGGACACAGAGTCATTTTAAGATTTATTTTTCCTCCTACCCTTGTCACACACATGTCACATTTCACATGACACATATACTAGCTAGACACCATTTAGTTAGCTTCTAATTGTCATTTTAGGCATGCTCATGTATTTTGGTATGAATAGGACAAGATTTGGTGTATGTATCTTGGACGTATCACAAATATATCGTAGACTAGTGCAATACGGGGGTGATGCACACCAAGTGTTTGATATATTCTTGTGTGTGCAAACACACATGTTGTGGTGTATGTGTGGATATACATGTATCATGTGTTGTGTGTGTATCACACATATAGGCACATTAGTGTGTGTGTCCCTTTGTGCATATGATAGTGTGTGCATAGGATACATAGGCATGCTAGTGTGTGTATATACTTAGGTATGCTAGTGTATGTGTATACATACATAGGCATGCTAGTGTGTGTGTATACATATAGCTTGATTGTGTGTGTGCCTATTTGTAGTGGGTGATGCATACATGTATATGTGAGATATGTACTAGTGATCATGTGTGTGTGTATGGGATAGTGTTAGAGTGGTGTGTAGGAGTGGGATTCCTGTACTAAGTTGAGTGTTGAGTGCATATGCATAATTGTGTGTTTGTACTAGCACTACAAGAAAAATGATCATTTGCGGCACGCGAAACACGTTGTAAAAGATCTTTCACGGCGTACATTTTTGTGCCGTAAAAGGCAATGCCGTAAATGACCCTATTATTTACGACGTGCATTCGAACGCTGTAAATGACTCTATCCATCTTTTTACAACGCACATTCGAACGCTAAAATGATCCTCTCCATCTTTTTACAACGCGCATTTGACGTTGTAAATGACTTTCTCCACCTTTTTACAACGCTCATTCGAATGCTGTAAATGACCCTCTCCACCTTTTTTTACAACGCATATTCGAACGCTGTAAATGACTCTCTCCACATTTTTTACAATGCGCATTCGAACGCTGTAGATGACCCTTTCCATTTTTACAACGCCATTCGAACGCTGTAAATGACCCTTTTCATCTTTTTTACAACGCGTATTCACACGCTATAAATGACCATCTTTTTTACAGTATGCTTGTGGCCTGTACCTGCAGTGCCGAGGCATTGGTTAGGACAACAGCAATCGTGCATGCACAAATCGGACGAGGTGAGAGTACAAATACAACAAATGCAATAACCGCAACAACAATACTTACTAATTAACACACTTAACACAAAATATTTTCAGAATGAGTAATATTTACACGGTAACCTCTCAAAAGAGAGTGTATCAATCAAAGTATGTTATTAGACCACTTAACACACTAGTAACAGGAAACAAAGAAAATAACTTAACTATCCTTCTCTCTCATTTAAACCATCACCACTGGCATATCTTTTGGGACTCAGACATCTTCCTCCATACAAAAAATCCACTCAAGCAACGGGTAGCTTCCAAGCTTTTCGGACAAGCGAACTCGGTGTTCAGTTAAGCAAGCTATTATTCCCTGCATATAATCAAAGTTTCTAGTAAGTAAAGCAGAGTAAGCAAGTTTGTATAAAACAGTTAAGAGAGCAATAAGATAAGAAAATTATAATTGTTTGTATTGGAAAGTTACAACAAATTTTGCTGGAAGAACAAACTCATTTTATCTGGATACTATTAATTCCTTCACTAGAAAATCCATTAGACGTACCAGTGATGATTAAAAGTTAATAACTAACATAACCATGTGTCACATTAATGGAGAAACATGGAAAGATTACAGAATAATGAGTTTTTAGGACGATCATCTCTCCTTAATAACCACTGGCATTGAGAGTAAATCCTAACCCTTAGAGATATATTCAAGGAATCAAGTTGTATTCCTAAATTTCCAGTGTGTTATCGAGGTCAATGTATAATTGGATGTAGTTCGATGTATATATATTTGGTAAAATGAGAGTCATACATGCCTCATATATATTTGCTTAATATAACAGTGTTAAGATGAATATATATTTGGTAAAATGAGAGTCATACATGCCTCATATATATATTCGTTTGTTACTGATGCCTGTGAAGCAGGGACTGGCCTGACAATACATTTAAAGAAAATAAGTCAGGTCACCCAGACAGTATAAGTTAGACTTCCAAAAGTTCTTTCATCTACCTTCCTAATGGAGGCAAGACTCCAGCAACAGATGAAGATGGCCTACGACTGCTCCTTGTATCTGAACTTGATACTGAATCAGTCTCCAAAGTACTCATTTTCCTAACAGGTACCCTTGTTTGCGACAAATTTTGTTTAACATGTAACAGAAATGAGATTAGGGGAAAACGTGAGAAAGTTGTAAGCAATTAGAAAATTAATTTACAACTTAGTCATAATGAATAAAAGATGCTATTCAGGACAGTGTTAAATAGAAAACCCTATCTACCAGCAGGAATGATTGAGCTTTCATCTTGTCAGACTTAACTATAACAGGGTTAAGGAATGAATATTTTTGGCTTATTTGACCTTCTCCATGCCAAACTTAACCAACCTTGCAGTCTTTAACATCTACTATAGGATATAAAGTAATTTGAAAGTTGCTCCTTGGTTGAATAAACTTGAACCAAAAAGGTAAATTCATGTGCCTTCCTCCACTCCTGCTAAGTTCTATGCCAAGCACATCTCTTGTCCCACAGTTTACGTACAAATGACTTTACTAGCAAGGTAAATGATTCACATCTATATGTGAGTTTTAGTTAATCTTTCTTGGAGCCTTCTCAAAGTATGCAGCTCAACAGCTGACAGGGATCCGCAGGAAAAGACAGTTGGTCAGTTTTTTAAAGACCACTACAGTTTGGTTTGGTATAGCTTATTTGTCTACAAGAACAACAAAAAATTTTATACCAAATTTTTGGGGTCGTCTTTGAATTCTTTTCTATTCTGCTTTTTGTTTTTCTGAAAGCCGTAGTTAAAGCTGTTTGGTAACAACAGCTTCTGTTTTTTTAGAGTAATGCTACAGTTACAACCAAATGCTTACAACCCTCTTACAACCTTCACCCATTGCTGACATGTGGGCCATGGCCCACATGTCAGCACATGGGTGAGTGGTTGTAAAAGGGTTGTAAGGATTTGGTAGTAGACTTAGCATTATTGGTTTTTTTATAGCTAGTTCATTTTTTGGATAGTTTTTGAGAGGAGGAGGAGGCTGCACTCGATAACTGTTTTTGTTTCTGAAAAGCAGAATAATACCAAACTAAGCTAACTTGTTAGTTTTCAAACATCACAATATTTGCTGTGTCTTGAGCATAGGCGATCTTGATAAGAAATATGATGTGCACAGCACAAAAAGGAGTCTTGGTTTATCCCGTATTTAACATCAAGATGAAAATTGGCAATATAAAATACTGCATGCTTCATCACCCAAAAGAATGTTGTTGTTTAACAGGAGATAGTGTAGCACTTGAAGTTGAAGTTAGGTAATGCAAATAGACCTGTGCAGATGCGCTACCACAATAGTTGCAAGTCGACTAGAGTTGAGCCCTTCTAACCCAAAACCCACCGCAATCAATGGGCTGGTTTTCACTCAATTTGGGACTAGTAAAACCAAATGTGAACCACCCCCAATTCAATTCGAACCTGAACCAACTGTAACCAAGCCAACTCAACCCAGTCGAATGCAAATTATGCATCTTTAACAAATGTGTGAAAATAAATTATATATAATACACGTAGGTATGCATGCATATTAAGTTCATGTAGATCTCAAATTAATACTAAAGCCATATCTATCTACAAGTTTCAACTGGTCCATATATAATAATAAAAAAGTAGCTTCAAGTTTAGGTACCCCAAGCAACAAACCGAACTACATGGGAGCTGGCCTGATCCCAACCCAACCAGGTCCCAAACCCCATAATAACTCAGGTTGGGTTAGGATTGGACGGATTCCTACCAAGGTAAATTATTCATTACAAATGACTAATTTAGAAGTTTGTAGGGTGCATTCGACCTTCAAGCCAACCCTCCAAAACTCTGCCTCCATGCGATCATATTCGATCCCTAATGAACAGAGGCTATAAGAGACGAGTGCCTAAGTTATGTAAAGCCAAAGGGTCCTACTACCCCAGATATCGTACAGAGTCGCAGACAATCCAAACTCTTAATGCTTGCATGGGATACCATACAATAGTAGCACAGGCATTGGTACCCCCCTTCTACGAGCATTAACACACACAGGCATTGGGGTGCAACCATTCACACACACCTCGACAAACTGCAAAAGCCAGCACCATCCTAGTGAGCATCCTATGTGCAACCAAATATCCCTTGGAGAATATATCATAAACCCTAGTCTATACACGCCTACAAATCAAAGGCAGACTTTGTATTGAGTACCTAAAATTTCAATGGACACTATTAATGAACTATTCACATACTCACATATATAAAGTCATACATTAGGTTGTAATAGTATGAAACTAGCTGAGAATGAAGTTGACAACAAAATTCCATCTGAATGGTACAAACAAATTGGAGATACAAATGCAGCCAAATTGGTTTAGATATTCTTGTTTTAAAATACTATAAAGGCTAAAGTTTCAAGAAGAAAGGAAAAGATGGCTTTGTCTTGTGCATCTTAGGGTAAAGTGCATTTAAACCCTCCTTAGATGTCACAAAATGCAAATAAAGACTCGCTGATCCGAAAAAGACAGCTAGATACGAAAATGCTCAAATCACCCCCCCTCCCCCGCTGTTAAAATCCGTTAAAAACGTCTTAAAAGACGATTTTGCCCCTCCCCTCTCCCCCCCCTCTCTCTCCGGTGGTGGGGGGGCGGGTCGCCGGCGGAGGGAGGAGGGGAAGGGGTTCGGGGGTCGGGCCGCCGGCGGAGGGAGGAGGTCGGTGGGCGGGTCGCCGGCGGAGGGAGGAGGGGGGGGAGGGGGCGGGGGGCGGGTCGCCGGCGGAGGGAGGAGGGGGGCGGGAGGGGGCGGGGGGCGGGTCGCTGGCGGAGGGAGGAGGGGGGGGGAGGGGGCGGGGGGCGGGTCGCCGGCGGAGGGAGGAGGGGTGGAGGGGTGGTCGGGGATGACCGGCGAAGGGAGGAGGGGGGGTCGGGGATGACCGGTGGAGGGAGGAGGGCGGGTTGCCGGCGGAGGTCGCCGGCGGAGGGGGGGGAGGGGGGGTAGGGGCTGGTAGGGAAGGGTGGGAGGGGTAGTTTAGGTAGTTTATATATATATATTTTTTAAGACTTAACGGCCATTTTAACGACCATTTAACGGATAAGGGCCATTCTAAACAAAACAGGTTTTTTTGGAGGTGCAAACTGCTTAAGTTTTCTAATAGGTCTATTTGCAAACGAGGCAACTCTAAGGAGGGTTTAAATGCACTTTACCCTGCATCTTATCTAATACATATTTTCATAGTGACGTGCATCAGCACTACAAAATCCCTGTACTGACAAAAGTAGTCAATTTAAGAGTGGTTGATTCCAGAACCATATACAAATAAGTATTGATGTGAATATTACGTGAAGTAGTAAAACAAAATTGGAGAATAGAATTCTCTGTATTTGAAGATTAGTTTAGGGGAGTCCTTGTTTAAGCATGTGAAGATCCACATTATCGAATTTCCTAAAACAATTGGTATTAGAGTCGCAATCAAATTAATTTATATTACTTATTGATTTCTTTCCCTCGTGGTATAGTTAAACTTCAATGTCAACAATCTATATCATTTCCATCTCTAAGTGAAAAAATCTCACTACTAGAATAAACCATAATAGCCATATCATCAACGAAGGGGGGCATAAATCTACTCACAATTTTTAACACAACGACAAGACACCAAAGAAGCTAAAGCACATGTCATCAATAACCGAGCAAGCCCATGTCGTGTTCGAACCATATTGCGCCATATTTCATGTTCGTGTCCTATTCAAGTCGCGGTGTCGGATTCCAAAACATGACAGGATGCACGGACACTACAACAACCGTGTCGCCGTGTCCGGGTCGTGTCGTATAAGTGCCGTGTCCGTGTCCGTGATGCACAACTAGCAAAGTTTTTTTTTTGGTTTGAAGATCAATAGCTTCACCTGGAAGACCGCGAAGCTGGGGGAGACCATGGAGAAGGAGGAGGAGACCCCACCGGAGGAGTCGGCGGAGAGTGCCGCCCGTACGAGACTCCGCTGCAGGTCGAACGCCGACGACACCGATGCCTCGAGGTTGCCGGAGTACTGCTTGGTGCTCCACTCGCCGTCGGAGCTCTTGCAAATGAAGGAGAACACGCCCATCCTCTCGTAACAAAAAAAAACTAAAAATCTGACCCCAAATTTTTTTAGAGGAATGAAATCAGTGAGATGAGGGAGAAATAAATTAGGATTTAGAGTGGCGGCAGAGAAGGAGTGTTGGCCCATTACCAAATGGTCACACCCGATTTTGATAAATCAACATATAACTTTGTAGAAGCATGGAAAAGAATAAGAAAGGTTCATGCGGCCAGGGAGTCCCATGCGGCTCAGAGGGTTCATGCGGCTCAAAATATCTATGCGGCTCGAGCGTCTATGCGGCTCAAACAAGCTCTATGCGGCTCAAAGAGGAGCCACGTGGCCTACCAACAGCCCTTCCCTTTTACATTAAATGCCTGACGGCTGACAGCTCTGACAAGGTGACAGTTCTGGCACAAAGATATCATTATGATTCCCTCATGATGACGGGCTCCTTGAGAAGCGAAGAAAATCTCTAACACGATCCCCCGAGAGTCAGAAACTGTCATGCGGCCTTGACACGTGGACAGTCGTATGCGGCCCAAGCGGAGACTCCCCCATGCGGCTCACGAAGATTAGCCCCATGCGGCTCACGAAGACTAGCTCCATGCGGCTCACGAAGACCATCCCCATGCGGCTCACGAGGACTATCTCCATGCGGTTCACTCATGCGGTCATCCACACTCATGCGGCTCAAATCATTACTATGCGGTTCAAATGTTCAGGGGGCCACTCTCAAGCAGACTGGACACGTGGCCAGCCTTATGTGGCTCAATGAGGAGCAACCTTCCTGCGGCTCAGATTTCTGCAATGGCTCGACACGTGGCAGGATAGCGCGGCACGTGGCATCAGATTGATCGAAATCTCTCAACAAATCCCAATAAAATATTGGGATCAAATCAGATCATTTGCAAATAAGCAAATTAAAGACACGTGTCGAGAAATCCGAGGTTGGCATGACAAATCAGGAGGTTTTATGTCAATCAGCATTAATTGCCCACAAAAGATTTGATGCAATCACATTTATTGCTCAAATCTCGATGAACGGCCCAGATCCAGTGATCCTTAGCCGCCGACTTTCAAGAATGGACAATCATTGTAGACCCTAATGAGGCCCCCCCACTCTTATAAATAGCAGGGTGCCATTCCCTTGCAAAAAAAGAGGACACACACAGACATATACAGAGACACATATAGAGAGACACACAGAGACAGAGAGAGATATACAGAGAGAGCCAGAGAGCCTGAAGAGAGAGCATTTCTTCATCAACGCCTAGCAGTTCTTCTACAGAGCCAAGGCTGTACCCGATCGTCCAAGGAGTAAGACAGAGCTACCGTCGCTTTTCCGAGCCTCTACCATCACCCCCCATAATCTAAAATAAACAATTGTACTTAGACTGCTGTACCTAGGTTTTCGTCCCTAGGCTTTCTTTGTACAAGCGAGTTTGTATTGTGAAGTAAAAGTCCAGTCCTCCGATAATTGTTCTGTTCTTTTATATTTCATGGCAAACAGACTTATGTCAATAACAAAATATACAAACTACTGCTAACTTTTCAAATCAAGTAAATTCAATATCAGAGAGTGTACTACAACATCAACAAGCATGAAAATCATCATCCCGAAGTACTTATGCACTAAAAACAGTCTGAGTCATTTTACAGTTTATTATGTATTTTATCCTTTATTGGGTCTAGAATACAAATTATAAAATCGACTAAGTATTACTGGCTTAGGTTATTCACAGTCCACTCGTCTATAAAGCTGTCACGACCCGCACCCTAGAGTAAGCGCACGAGAAGTGGGTACGTCCAGCCTACGCTGTAGTGTCGGCGGTAGAACGCTATCCTAGGTCTCATGCATCCAACAATATAAGGCTAAACAGTTTATACTCCCCGAATGGGGGTGACATAGCAGAATGTAAACTCAATCACAACTAAGGAAGAAGAAGCACGATATGATATAGAACTCAAATAAAATACAGATGATCAGAAGAGTCTAAGTGTCTAAGATAACATCTCAGCAAACATCCAAAAATACAAGTCTCAAACTACTGAATATGAAAGAATATATACAATCCAGATCCTAAATGACAGTAATAGTAAAACCTAAACTAGGGAGCCTCAGTCTCTATAGCTAATGGATCCGGCTGGTAATCCGGATCAATGGTGTCATCTAGAGCTGTCCCGTAGTAGGTATCCATACAGGCCTCATCCTCGTCCTCTGTAATATTTTCAATAGGTCCAGTCAGGACAAGAGCGAGCACAATACATCTCAACAAATCATAGCAGGTTAGAAAATATAATCATACAATAAAGTAAGATACAAGAACTGAAAGAAAGTACAGAATGTAAACAGAGAGAGAGCTGTAATAGAAATATCTACTATAAGTAGAGAACTAACAGTGGCTAGTGAGTCAGAGTACAATATAAACATATGAATGGCATAGAAGATTCTGGGAACTATACTATGGAGTGATTCTGGGAACTACTCTACTTGGATATTATTCACATGTCTACTTCTACTCCCCCGTACCCCCAATCAATACACAAGGATCCAGCCAGGTTATGTTATGATTCCATGCAATGGCCCACAAGGGATGATACATGGTAGGCCCATAAATGGGTGATTCTGGGAATGCCCATAAATGGGTGATTCAAGGAAGACTCTGTGATCATGAGAGTACATGTCACAAGTGATCAATGAACCGTGAAGCATAGTGATACACCATGTAAGTGAAACGCACAGAACATGTAGTATCCGATGCTCCGTGAGGGGATAACATCTCAAGAAGGGATCCATATAGTACTAATCCGTGTGACCAACGTGACAGTGTCAAGTAAAGTAATTTAAAGCAGGAAAATAATTCTAAACAGGATATGAAATGATCAGAGAATGTACTCGCCTGGTATCTGAGTGTCCAAGATGAAAGTACTGTCCGAGGAGTGGTGTCTGGCTCCTATTTAGAACAGCACAAGTCACAACAAGTCCAAAATGGCAATATGAAGTCCTACTCTGCATTCTACATGAATCAAGATAAATCTAGACCAAAGTCAACCCTTGGTCAACTCTGGTCAACTGTACTAGTCACACTTGGTCAAACAAGCCATTCTAGGTCTAACCCTAGTCTAAACCAGTCAACCAAGTCTAGCCAACCCTAACTAAACCTAGGCTAGCACACAACCACAACACAATGCCAACTAAGCTATCAAAACACACATTACATAGGTTTAACATATACAAGTTATACCTATATACCATACTACAATATACAAATCTATAGATGCCATGAATATGTTATATACATTACATACATTACATTTCATATTTCATATGCATTCATTCCTTCTACATCTCATGTGCATATATATATATCATATATTGCATTCTAGCCTCATTACATCATCCTTCCTACATTGCATATAAGTTAGTTTAATACAAGGTTCATGTGTTAACAGTCATAAAAAAAGGGGGTTTTAGAGTATCAATCTCAATTTCTAAGTTAAACTTAACATCTCATTTCAGTTTCCCCATTTCAAATCAAGTTCATATATATTTAGAGAGATAGAGGGTGAGTGTGGAGTGTATAGTGTAAAGAAGGGGAATGGTTAAGTGAGTGTACAGTTCCAGTTTTGAATATGTGTGTGTAGTGAGGAGAGTGTCAATGCAAATCTCAGTTTGCATATCAAGAGAGAGTCCCAGATATATAGGCATACATTTATATATATATAAGTGGGGTAACAACATATGTATGGAGAGATAGAGAGGGGGTTTGTGCACATGCATATAGTGTAGGGTGTGTGAGTGATCTCATGTGTGTATATGTGTGTGCCACAGGAATCCTAAAGATAGGAAACATATGTGTGACAGGGAAAACAGTGAGGGTAAAAAAATTAGAACAGTGTGTTATGCCAAAACAGTGTACATGTGTCCAGTGTACTCAGGAAATGAACTCAAGTAACAGGCTAACAAAGTATAAAAATCTGGCATTCACATTAGTTAAGGAAGGAAACCAATTCACAGTTTACCAACCCATCACTATTTCGAATTCAAACATACCAACAGTTTTCGGTTCATACTAGAAGGAATCTCAGGTTTTGTCAATTAGGAAAAAAAAACTCAGTTAACAGTGAATGTACTCAGGAAAATCAGTGTGGAAGGCTCATTCAGGGGTTCTTAGTTAACAGGGTGTAGTAAGTCAGTGTATGCGAAATTTCATAGGGTTAAAGTGTTTGTACAGTGTATTAAAACTGTGATTTAGTCTAAAGAAATCCATAGCCTAAAATGAAATTTGAAGGCTAAAATTCCCTTGCCATGTGAAACTGGGCATGTAGGCCAATTTCCTGATATGTAAACAACCAAATTTTTCTCACACAAACAGTTGAACATATTGAAAAATAAATAGAATTTGAATGACAGGAATAGTAATAGTTAGCATCAATTTCCATTTACACATTCAAAAGAACTCAACCAATCCAATTTCGAACTCAGTTAAAATTCAGAAAAACTCCAACTTGAACTCGAAAACATTAATGTCATTCCAACTCCATATCTAGATGAATATACTGATCGTATATATATACATTAACATGCTGGTTTGCTAATTGTATGTAAATTAACATTCTAAAACATTAAAATGAATCAGAGATTTCGGAAATGCATTTTCAGGAACACAGTATCAGAGAATCGAACCAAAACCAATTTTGAACTCGAAAACCCAATTAAACCTTCAATTTAAGTGTGCAGCCATCGAAGCATAAATAGACATGAAATTGGGATGAGCTCGTGTCCACAAAGTGTCCTAAACGTGTCCAAAACTCAAACAACCCAAAATAGTACAAAATGGACAGCAATCATCGTGCACGTGTTCACTGTACTTGTGGACACGACATGAGACAAAGTAGGACTCGTGCACGTGCCTAGAGGCTCGCCTAGGATAGGGCTACAAGCCTAGGGGCCTGCACCGTGTCCGCGTTCTAGGGCCGTATTCGAACCCAAAAAAAGGACTGAACCATCAGTGTAAAACCCGTGCAGAGCGAATCTCGTGTCCAACACGACACGAGAAGACTTGGGACTTGGGGAGGAGACTGGCAGACGTTGCCCCCATCCCCTCGTCCAAACTCAGCTCACCTCGTGTCGCATTGTGTCCGATACAGCCCCCGAGTAGCAGGGGAGTGCACCTGCGCGCGCGCTGCACCCCGCGTGTACCCGTGTCCAAAGCGACACGACACACCACGAAAACAACCTCAGTGCACCAGAAAACCATAAGCGAGCCTAAACCTTAATTTCCTATTCAAACCAATTTCTAAAACAAGAAAGTAAATTCCTTAGAGGCATTTCTACAAACACTTGGTATCCTGTCGGATACGTGTCCGATACGGACACGAAACGAGTCCACCAAGACACGAAATGATTCCTACAGTTACGGGACTCCTAGGCCTAGGCTAGAATACAAAAATAACAGCAACTATAATAGAGTTTTAGGGATTTACTTATAGGTAACAATCTCCTCAAAAGCTCTAAGGAAGGGGGGTGTTCTTCTTGCTTCCCAACTTCACCAAATTGTACACAAACTGAGAAAAACCACCACAAACAGCAAGAACACAGTAATTAGAACCTATTGCAATTTGTTTGGATTAAAAAGGAATTAAAATAGATTTTCTAGGAATTACTAAAGATGGAATTTACCTCTTTTTCCAAACTTGCTATTTCCTAAAGAGGCTAACCTAATGGAATGGAGTATAAATAGGGGGATGATCCCTAGGTGGCTGGCCATAATGCTAGGGTTAGGGTTTTGAGATTTAATCCAAGGGCTCTCATCACATCTAATCTATTCAATGGCTAGAAATCTAGGTTTCCCCTTCTAGTCAAGTTGCAACCTATTCCTTTCTAACAAGTCATGACTTAACCCAACTAACCTATACTAAATAATACTAACCATGGCTAACTAGACTAGCTATGACTAATCTAGGTTAGGTCCAATCTAGGTTAGGGCTAAACACAACACAAGACAATCAATTAAATAATATTTAAATCACACCATTCTAAATAATTATTTTAAATTCCAAATAATATATATTAAATTCAAATAATTCAAAATGACAAAAATACCCTCAAACTAAAAATGATAAATGAAATACCCTAATCACATGACTAGGCTCTAGGTCACTATCTCTAGGGTTACACTAGCAAAGCACCAAATCACAAGTCATGATTTTAAATAGTTTAAAAATAGTTAAAAATCACCAAAAATCATAATATGAAATAAATATCAATAAATAATGATTATAATTACAAAATTTCAAAATTACCCTCATCTGGAAAACTGGATGTTACAAAAGCCTACCCATTCATTCAAAGTCCACTTACCAAATGTTCCGTTTATCCTATGTGTCACATCCCAGGACCAGAATACTGGAGAGCGGGGGCGTACATAGCCAGCTACGTATAACGGAATAGAATCCAGACCGCTATACGGTCACGGCTGTCTAGATATGTGAGGGTTTCACTACAATCCATCAGTCTCTTAATTGTCATAAAATAGCCTATTGTCTCAATCTCAAGCAAATAATATAATCACAAGATGTTTGACCACCAAATATACAATAAAAGGTGTCCCAAATATTACATATCAGCTGATCATGAAGCTAGTAGTACAAAATGCTAGGACTAGCAAGAGTTAGGTCATACATGATTAACCCTAGGATTTGTTAATCATGTTTACAGCCCGTAGGCAGACAGTAAGTAAAAGTGCATCGAGCTAACAGGTGCTCGTCGGCTAAACGCCACAAAAGAATAAATTTACAATAGAGTGAGCGAAACAAAATAGAAAACCCACTCGTAGCCCGGGTTCCTTCTAGTCGCCACCATCGGGCAGAAGGTTCGGTAGATCCTCGGGTGCTACTCCGAAATCTGGCCACACAAAACCAGCTGGGTCAAACCCCAGAAAGAGCAAGTGCCACAAAGGAGGCCACGAAATAAGAACAAAAGCCAGCATATCAGAACATAAAAAAATGAAAGAAAAGTACAAGTAATAAAGAGCACGTCAGGACAATAAACGACTAGGGACGTGGAACCATTCTGGGAGCCAGGTTACAACCCGTAAACCAAACAAGGACCGGGGTTGTAATCCTTCTTCTGAATAGCTCATTGTCTCTACCCAATTATTGTTTAAGCAAGTGAAACAATCATGTTCAGGAGTACCAGGGTACAGGGACTAGACAAAACTTAGACAGGGCTGGACATCATCCATTCACAAGCGGCCAAGCAATTACTACGGCTTACTACTTTAACTAACTAGGGTTATTACAGCCTAATTACTAACAAGATGCAAGTGAGAAATTTCTAGTCCCAAGCCCTGCAGACCATCCAGTTATCCTTCCGCGGGTTGAGAGTATGGTTGGGTACATCGCCCCGGAGACGATATACCCTTAGGTGACTTAGAGGGTACATCACATGACAGTGCGCTGGAAATGTGCTCTACTCGTCGGCAAGCTACAAGTCCAATTAAGAGCGCCCAGATAACGAGATTGTCTGTGACTGGAAATTCTCCATGAACTATAGTATGATCTAGTCATTAGCCTAATCCATATTCAGTATGAATCCCTGACCGTGGGGAAACCAGGGAGTCACGTCCTAGACATGATGCAAGACAAGACAAGTAGATTGCACAAGCAAGCAAGCAGGAACACCCACGGTGTCAGAGTTGGTTATACAAGTCAAGTTACAAGTTACAAGTCAAGTTACAAGTTACAAGTCAAGTTACAAGTTACAAGTCAAGTTACAAGTTACAAGTCAAGTCAGGAGTGCGCCGCCACGGGCCACTATCAAGTTATCAAGATAAATCATGTCAGGGTACTTGTCAGGAGTACGCCACGACAGGCCACTATCATGTCAGGTTGGTCATGTCAGGTTGGTCATGTCAGGAGTGCACCAGTACGGGTCACTGTCGTGTTATGCTAGTTCCTTGTCATACCATGCCATGTACAATAGTCATTCCAAACATATTAAGTAAAATCAAGTTCATGACAAAAGGCGTAAGGATATAAAATGGGCGTAAAATATCTAATAAAATATCAACATATAGGGCTATAGAAGAGCCAAGCTTAAAGAAATAAAACCAAAACTCCAAGAGCCAATGGATTGCGCAAGGGGTCAGGGGGTTGGATTGCGTAGGAATGGTTGGCGCAGGCTACGAAGTGCGCAGACTTAGACTGCGCAGGCAATGGATGGCGCAGGATGCAGACTGCGCAGGCTTAGACTACGCAGGCAATGGATGGCGCAGGATGCAGACTGCGCAGGGGTCAAGCGCGCAGGAGCCGATGGCGCAGGGTTGGTTGCGCAATCGGGTAGCGGCCAGGCTGCGCAGTCAGCGACCAACGCTAAAGAGCGCGGCGCGGGGAGGCTGCGCGGTTCAGTGCTGCGCTAAAGAGCGCAGACAGTAGATCTTCTTCTCCAGGCCGAGAGGAACATCAAGAACACCCAAAAATTCAATCTTTCATATCTTAGTCAAATCAAAGCCAAATCTAGATTTTCAAAGGTCTAATTTGAGTAAAATTGAATTCTATTCCACATGGAAGCATCAAAACCCACAAAAATCCAACCAAAATAGATCAAAACCATGTAAATCCGAAAATAGTTAAAACCTAG
Source organism: Iris pallida (assembly GCA_029216955.1). Taxonomy (NCBI): domain Eukaryota; kingdom Viridiplantae; phylum Streptophyta; class Magnoliopsida; order Asparagales; family Iridaceae; genus Iris; species Iris pallida. The sequence goes on from JANAVB010011796.1 coordinate 5,300,061, forward strand.
ATCTAGAACAATAGAGACTCCAAATCACAAAATGTCAAGTTCTAATGTTAATCTCCATGGCCTAATATAGCTAATGGACAAATAAAAAAGTGGTTCTCATGTGGTGGCAAGGTGCACTTGCCTATGGGTGGAGTGTTGTGTAGAGGAAGGAAGGAAGAAAAAGAAATTAATGGAGGAAAGTAATGAGGAAAGAGAGTGTTAGGTGGGGATAATAAAGAGGGTGGGTTGTGGTGGAATGAGGGTTGAACATAGGCTAAGGTGTTCCAATGCATGTTAAACCAAATCAAACAAATTCTCCTCCACAAAATAAACCAAGCCAGGTAAAACCCAATTACGAGAACCAAAATCTGCAAGTCAAGCCAATTACAAGTACATGCCAAAATTCGAAAAAATAAATACAGGTCTAAAATACATGCAAGCTTGACAAAATACGTATTCAGAATATGGGTGTTACAACTCTACCCACCTTAAAAGAATTCCGTCCTCAGAATTTAATCAAGGGGCTAGAGAGACAAGGACAAGTTATACTATTCACATGCAAGCTATACTAAGCAGTCAATCAAACAATCGTACATGCAAGCAAGGGATGGAAAATATAAGGCATAAGGAAGACATTATACCTTACGAGTCAAACAAGTCGGGATATCGTGATCGGATGTCATCCTCACACTCCCACGTTTGACTCTTCCAAGGAGCGTTGAACTCAAGCCACGCAAACTAAACTGATAGTCTTGCGCTTGAGGTCTCTCTCTTTGGTCAAACAGGGACACGGGCCTCTCCTCATACGAAAAGGTTGGTACCAACAACCAATTCCGAATGGTCTAGGATATGGCTCGGGTCCGGGATATACCGTCTTAATTAGGATACATGAAACATGACATGTGTCCCGCATAACGACGGAGGAAAGCAAGACAATATGACACAGATACCTCTCTGTCGATCCTGGATCTGGGCCCGAGCCAGGGCGAACTGCTGAGGCCTCTGTTGCTGGAAGGCCTGGGCCTGAGGTGGCAATGGCCTCGGAGGCTGGTACTGCTGCTGCTCTGGTGCGGGTGCTGGTCCCCTTACCGAGGGACTAGTTTGAGCCGATGATGAACTGGTCCTATTCGGACAGGACCCTATCTTGTGGTCCGGTGCCCTACAAGCTAAACACAATCCCTGAGCTCTGCGACACTCTGAAACAACGTGTCCTGGCTTCCCACAATGAGTGCAGCCCATTGCGGAAGACTGCTTCTGCTTCTGTTGCTGAGGGAACGTGACCGACGTCACTGAGGCCGCTTGTCTCGGAGTTCCAATTGTCAAGGCCCTGACTGTTGGGGCTGGTGCTATCGACTGGGTCATCTGGCCGTGAGATCGCTTCCGACCTCCAGTCCTGTCCACGATCCTGTGGGAGGTATACTCGTGCCTACTAGCTGCCCTCAACACTGCATCAAAAGTCTGATGCTCAAACTGTTCTACTGCTAACAAAATCTCGAGGTAGAGCCCTTGCTGAAACCGCTGGGCTCTATCAAACTCGGTCGCCACCAAAGTGGGAGCAAACCGACTAAGCCTGGAGAACTCGGCCGTATATCCGTCCTGCCTCCTTGCTTCAGATTGGTGAACTTGGTCTGTAGATCGTACCGAGCCACCGCATCGAAGTACTTAGTCTGGAATCTCTCTCTGAATAGTGCCTATGAAATAGGGGCCACTAATCCCACGATCTGTGCTGCCCACCAGCTATGGGCAAGATCCAGTAACTGTAGACGCACTACGGCCACCTTCTCGTCCTCCGGGGTTCTGGCTGCCTCTAGAATGACATCAGTATCCTGGAGCCACGCGTCAGCAGCGATAGCATCTTCACCGCCATCGAAGAATGGAGGGTTCAGGCGCTTGAAACTGTTCGCTGCACTATTCCTTGGATGACCGCCTCTGTTCAGAGCATCTTCCACTGCCTGGTGCAAGGCATCTCCTCGGCGATCTTGGGAAGCTAACAATGATCTGATGAGACCCACCAAAGTGCCATTATCAGGCTCTGTAGGCTGGACTGGCTGAACTGGCGGCTCTCCTCCAGAAGGTATAACTCGGGAGGTAACTCCGAAATGCTGGGCTTGATCTCCAGGTTGCTGGTCCACGGGAGGTGCTCCACCTTGCTGATCGGCGGGGTCAGGTACAGTGCCGCTGAAGAAGACGACACAGGGAAAAACAATGAGAAAGGACTAGGACAGATCAACGATACAAGCATGTGATCAAGTCAAGATTCTCAGGGATTCAGAGGATATGAACGGAGATCAAGGACGAATAATAATTGAGACATCTATCGGTAAACCCTCACATTTTTTGATTGACAAGACCTGCATGGGCCACCACTTAAACCATGTCACGCCCCAGAACCAGAATACTGGAGAGCGGGGGCGTACATAGCCAGCTACGTATAAGAGAATGGAATCCACATCGCTATACGGTCACGGCTGTCTAGATATGTGAGGGTTTCACTACAATCCATCAGTCTCTTAATTGTCATAAAATAGCCTATTGTCTCAATCTCAAGCAAATAATATAATCACAAGATGTTTGACCACCAAATATACAATAAAAGGCGTCCCAAATATTACATATCAACTGATCATAAAGCTAGTCGTACAAAATGCTAGGACTAGCAAGAGTTAGGTCATACATGATCAATCCTAGGATTTGTTAATCATGTTTACAGCCCGTAGGCAGACAGTAAGTAAAAGTGCATCGAGCTAACAGGTGCTCGTCGGCTAAACGCCTCAAAAGAATAAATTTATAATAGAGTGAGCGAAACAAAATAGAAAACCCACTCGTAGCCTGGGTTCATTCTAGTCGCCACCATCGGGCAGGAGGTTCGATAGATCCTCGGGTGCTGCTCCAAAATCTGGCCACACAAAACCAGCTGGATCAAACCCCAAAAAGAGCAAGTACCACAAAGGAGGCCACGAAATAAGAACAAAAGCCAGCATATCAGAACATAAGAAAATGAAAGAAAAGTACAAGTAATAAAGAGCACGTCAGGACAATAAACGACTAGGGACGTGGAACCATTCTGGGAGCCAAGTTACAACCCGTAAACCAAACAAGGACCGGGGTTGTAATCCTTCGCCTGAATAGCTCATTGTCTCTACCCAATTATTGTTTAAGCAAGTAAAACAATCATGTTCAGGAGTACCAGGGTACAGGGACTAGACAAGACTTAGACAGGGCTGGACATCATCCATTCATAAGCGGCCAAGCAATTACTACGGCTTACTACTTTAACTAACTAGGGTTATCACAGCCTAATTACTAACAAGATGCAAGTGAGAAATTTCCAGTCCCAAGCCCTGCAGACCATCCAGTTATCCTTCCGCGGGTTGAGAGTATGGTTGGGTACATCGCCCCGGAGACGATATACCCTTAGGTGACTTAGAGGGTGCAACACATGACAGTGCGCTGGAAATGTGCTCTACTCGTCGGCAAGCTACAAGTCCAATTAAGAGCGCCCAGATAACGAGATTGCCTGTGACTGGAAATTCTCCATGAACTATAGTATGATCTAGTCATTAGCCTAATCCATATTCAGTATGAATCCCTGACCGTGGGGAAACCAGGAAGTCACGTCCTAGACATGTACAAGCAAGCAAGCAGGAACACCCACGGTGTCAGAGTTGGTTATACAAGTCAAGTTACAAGTTACAAGTCAAGTCAAGTCAGGAGTGCGCCGCCACGGGCCACTATCAAGTTATCAAGATAAATCATGTCAGGGTACTTGTCAGGAGTGCGCCACGATGGGCCACTATCATGTTAGGTTGGTCATGTCAGGAGTGCACCAGTACGGGTCACTGTCGTGTTATGCTAGTTCCTTGTCATACCATGCCATGTACAATAGTCATTCCAAACATAGTAAAACCAAAACTCCAAGAGCTAATGGATTGCGCAAGGGGTCAGGGGGTTGGATTGCGTAGGAATGGTTGGCGCAGGCTGCGAAGTGCGCAGACTTAGACTGCACAGGCAATGGATGGCACAGGATGTAGACTGCGCAGGCTTAGACTGCGCAGGCAATGGATGGCGCAGGATGCAGACTGCGCAGGGGTCAAGCGCGCAGGAGCCGATGGCGCAGGGTTGGTTGCGCAATCGGGCAGCGGCCAGGCTGCGCAGTCAGCGACCAACGCTAAAGAGCACGACGCGGGGAGGCTGCACGGTTCAGTGCTGCGCTAAAGAGCGCAGACTGTAGATCTTCTTCTCCAGGCCGAGAGGAACATCAAGAACACCCAAAAATTCAATCTTTCATATCTTAGTCAAATCAAAGCCAAATCTAGATTTTCAAAGGTCTAATTTGAGTAAAATTGAATTCTCTTCCACATGAAAGCATCAAAACCCAGAAAAATCCAACCAAAGTAGATCAAAACCATATAAATCCGAAAATAGTTAAAACCTAGATCTAGAACAATAGAGACTCTAAATCACAAAATGTCAAGTTCTAATGTTAATCTCCATGGCCTAATCTAGCAAATGGACAAATAAAAAAGTGGTTCTCATGTGGTGGCAAGGTGTACTTGCCTATGGGTGGAGTGTTGTGTAGAGGAAGGAAGAAGAAGAAGAAATTAATGGAGGAAAGTAATGAGGAGAGAGAGTGTTAGGTGAGGATAATAAAGAGGGTGGGTTGTGGTGTAATGAGGGTTGAACATAGGCTAAGGTATTCCAATGCATGTTAAACCAAATCAAACCAATTCTCCTCCACAAAATAAACCAAGCCAGGTAAAACCCAATTAAGAGAACCAAAATCTGCAAGTCAAGCCAATTACAAGTACATGCCAAAATCCGAGAAAATAAATACAGGTCTGAAATACATGCAAGCTTGACAAAATACGTATTCAGAATATGGGTGTTACACTATGCAACAGATTTTGACAAACATTACTAGATGAACTTAGATAGAACTCAGGCCGAGTTCGGTCCGAGTTCGTACCGAGTTCGGTTGTTTCATATTCAAATGTTTATTACCTCCAAATCTGTATGCAACGTTCGTTTACGAAATCATTGCATCCGAACTCCACCCGAACTCTGTCCGAGTTCGGTTCTCAAAAACACCTATAAATAGAAGAGAAATTTTTATTTTCAAAACACTCAATCATTTTTCTTCTCTTATCTATTTCTAAAGTATTTTTCAGTGTTCTAAAATCTTTCATATTCCACCTATACAACTCTTAGCCAAAGCTAGTAATATCGATTCGATTTAGAGTTCTTTGGTTCTCAGAGTTGTAAAGAGGTCGTTCAAGTTCAGAAATCACCTCTATTTTAGGAGCTGGTCGTGCGCTCGTCACCAAGCACGGAGTTGTGAAGTTGGTCGTGTACTTGTCACCAAGCACGATATTGTAAAGAGACTGCAAGCTATCAATTAGCTTGTGATTAGTGGATTAACAGCAGACAAGAGTATCTGCGACTGGATTAGTCCTCCAAGAGGGAAACCGGTATATATCGCGGTGTTCACTGAGTTTGATTCCCTGATCTCTTCCTACATTTTATTGTCTCTTTATTCACTGCCATAGTGATCTGCTTTTAATATTTTAAGTGGTGATTTATAATGCTGCACTCACACTCACTCTATTCACCCCCTCTAGAGGTGCTCAACGGCCCTACAATAGGTATCATAGCTGGTTATATTTTAATATAACAACCTCAGAGAGTATATATGGCAGCCGTGAAATCAATATTCAACGGTGAAGGACAATCCACAAATAGACCCCTACTATTTGATGGAACAAACTATACATACTAGAAACCACATATGACATTCTTCTTAAAGTAGTCCCTTGACTTTGATCTTTAGTCTATAGTTATTGACAGTTATAAAAAACTGACACCTACAGTGGTTGACGGCGTACTTACGGACAAGCCTCATGATAAATATATAGAGGCAGAAAAAGAAAAGGCTAGTCTAGATGCACGTGCCATCAACGTACTGTTCTTTGCAATTGATAAGACGGAGTTCAATCGAGTTTCAACCTGTAAGACGTCTCATGAGATTTGGAAACTTCTTGAGGTAACTCATGGAGGTACTTCCCAAGTAAAGGAATCCAAAATCAGCAAACTAACACAGGAATATAAATCTTTCAAAATAAAACCCGGCGAGTCAATTACACAGATGTTCACTTATTTTCTTGATATTACTAATCCTTTGTAATCGTTTGGTAAGGATTACAGCAATCACGAGAAGATCAGAAAAGTGCTACGGGCTCTAACCAAGAACTGGAACCCAAAGGTAACGACAATCATTAAAGGAAACGATCTCACTACAATGACTCTGAAAACACATATAAGCAAGCTGATGACCCATGAGATGGACCTACAAGAGTTTGAAGAAGCAATCCAAAAAGAAAAATCTATCGCCTTCAAAGCTCAATCCAGAAGATCAACATGCAAAGATTCTGATGAAGAATCATCCAGTGGTGATGAACAAGCCCTGCTAGTGAAGAATTTTAGAAAATTCTTAAAGTTTGAGAAATCAAACAGAAGGAAAAAAGATGTCCATGAAAGCAATAAAGAAGAAACAATCTGCTTTGGATGCAAGAAGTTAGGGCATATGAAGAAGGACTGTCCAACTCCAAAGAAAAGTAGTCCATATGATAGATCAAGATCAAGCTAAAGAACAACAACTGGTCGAAAGTATGCAAATACAAGTATCTAGCATGAAAGTGATGCTAGTGAATCAGAGGAAGAAGATAGACCCTGCAGTACTACAAATATCTGTCTTATGGCTTTCGATAGGGTATCCTCAAATCCTCTATATGATGATTTTACTTTCGATGAGCTAGAAAATGCCTTCACGAATTACTTGAAGAACACAGAAATATGCTTGACAAGTATAAGCAATCTCGAAAAGAGGTTAAGGCATGCACAACCGAAGTAGCTAGATTGTCAAATATCATTGAAGATATTAGAGAGACATCTACTACTGGTAACACGGATGAGATAGCCAAGCTTAAAGTAGACTATCATGAGGCTATCATCAAAATCGAAAAGAAAGAAAGAGACTATGTCAAGATGTAAGAGTTATATGACATAGAAAAGAAGAGGCACTTAGTCACAGAGCAAAGACTCATTGATATGACCGCTAAATATGAAGAGTCTTATTCGGTTTCTAAAAAGTTAGAAATCAAGTTAGGCAAATAGGCTATAACTGTGACACAGCCTAAAGTTAGTCCTAATGCTAAGCATACACCTAAGAGGACTAAACCACAGAAAGCACGTAAAAAACACGAATATCACCATGCTTTCACATGTAGGTTTTCAAAAAAACCACATATGCATGTCAACACAAATTCAACTAACACGTTTTTAAAACTTACTTGCACATACTGTGGTACTCATGGGCACATATCACAGTATTGTCTAGTAAGAAAGCTTGTTGACAATCACACACTGATTTGGAGACCTAAGACTAATCAACATGGACCCTTCAATAAATGAGTACCAAAGGATTCATCTACTTGTTTTGTAGGTGGACCCTCAACCCTCTAATGCTAAAAGCAAGTAGAATCTCGATAGTGGATGTTCGCGACATATGATTGGTGATGTATCTTTGTTTGCCACGCTATCGATGAAGAAAGAAGGATACATCTCCTTCGGAAACAACCTGAGAGGTGATATCATTGGAAATGACATTGTTGGTATATCTCCTTATCCTGTAATAAAAGATGTTTGTCTAGTTACAGAATTGAAAATAACCTACTGAGCATAAGTCACTTGGCAGATAATGGTTATGGCATCAATTTTGTAAAAGATAAATGTACAATATATGATATGTCATCTGGTAATCCCGTATATGAAGGGATTAGAGAAGGCAATATTTATGTTTTCTTTCTAGAGAGTACTAATAATGCAGGAAGATGTCTAGTTGCAAATTTAGATGAAAGCTAGCTGTAGAATATGAGGCTAGGGCACACTACCAAAATATCTCATATTGGCGACAAAATTAGCGACTCCTGATAAATACGTCACTATTTTTTGTGTCTTTAGAGACGCATCACAGTGCCATCGCTGAACGTCACTATCAGCGACGTTTAGCGACTGTTAGCGACTAGCATTATGGTTTGGAAAGAAGATGTCATGGTTTAGTCGTAGAACGTCACTAATTTGTTTTATTTAGCGACGTTTTGCGATGCCTACTCCAGCACGTCGCCGATTTGTTAGTGAACATCGACCTTTAGCAACATCTTCTTTCGACGTCGCTAAAATGTTTCATATAGGATTTGCTGGCCCGATCGATTTTATTTTTTTCACCCAAAATTTTATTCTTCCGTTCGAGAGCCCCAAATCTTACTTCCTTTCCCCCCCTCATCTCCGGCGACCCCCTCTCCCCGGCGACCCCTCCCCCCGGCGACCCCTTCCTCCGGTGACACCCCTCCCCCTCGTTCTCTGCTCCAGTGGCCCCCCTCGCCCGCTGGTGTCCTCGTCGCTGCTCCTCCACCGCCGACCCCACTCGTTCTCTGCTCCGACGACCCCAACCCAACCCCGTATAGGTATACCTAACCCTAACCGACATGACACGATACAGACACACTGACACGATACATGTACACAGAAATCCCCCTTGCTGCAGATTTGGATTTTAAGAGTTCATAGTTTTCTGAGATTGTATATATATATATATATTTTTTCTTTCTGAGATTGTATATATATATATATATATATATATATATATATGTTTGATATGAGTATTTATTTATTTATTGATATCTGAGGTTATGTGAGTTTGTATATATATAATATATGATAAATATATATATGATGTATGTTTATGAGAGTATAGCCATGTGTGGTTGTATTTGTGAGGGTTGCCAGGTTCCTGTTATCTGTGAGTTTTTTTGAGATGGAGGTGAAGTTCTGTTCAAATTAGGTAGGTTATATTATAGGTTATAAGTTATTCATTGGTTACCAGTTATGTATATGTTATATATATGCGTGGGATTAATTGAGTTAGAAGCAACTCAGTTTTTTTAGTTACACATATGGGTTAAAGGCTGTATAGTTTGGGGGTTCAGTTTTGCTGAGATTTACATATATATGTGTGAGTATAGATGTAGGTTGTGCCAGTTCCTAGAGCGTATAGAGTATTATAGTACCCAGAGTGTATAGAGTATCCTAAGAAGTGTATAGAGTATCCTAGTACCTAGAGTGTATAGAGTATCCTTGTACCTATAGAGTATCCTTATGCCTATAGAGTATCCTCTAGAGTGTATAGAGTATCCTAGTACCTAGAGTGTATAGAGTATTCTAAGATATTGGGGATTACCTACTCTGAGAACCTTGCTAAGAAGTATCCTAGTACCTACAGTGTATAGAGTATCCTAGAAGTGTAGGTATGATTGGTACAGTATTTTGAGCCCTTCTATAGAAATTAAATTTACTTCTGCCAAGCCTTTTGGGCCTATCAGAGTTATAAATTTTTTCGGAAAACTAGCATAACGCTGATTTCCTCAAAAGGCTTGCATAAGTATGAGTGTATAGAGTGAGTATACTAGTAGTATATCGTAGTATTCTAGAGTGTATAGAGTGAGCTTTCCTACTTCCTTTCTTCTCATTCGGGTCATTGAGCCGACTATTCCGTATCATAGGATATCTACCTCAACCTCACCCTAGAGAAGTATAGAAATATTAATATTAACTAAGGTTCACATTATCGGTTTCGGTATCGTTATCGGTATCATTTATGATTGATATCATGAATCTCATAGCTTCCGCTAGCAGAGCACAATGTAGAGCCAAACGTGAAGTAGAGCTTCATATTCAAAATATTAGAAGTAAAAAGTTCTCAATTGGTGGTGGGACGAGAAAGGATTCTGACTCGTCCCACCACCAATCGAAAACTTTTTTACTTCTAATATTTTGAATGTGAAGTTCTGCTTCACATTTGGCTCTACATTGTGCTCTGCTAGTAGAAGCCATGAGATTCAGGATATCAGCCGTAAATGATACCGAAACCGATTCCAATACCGTTACCGATACTGTGAACCTTGGTTAACATTAATATTTTCAAACTTCTCTAGGCTGAGGTTGAGGAAGATATCATATGATGTTGAATAGGATGCTGAGAGAGTCGAATGAGAAATAGGGAAGTAGAGGGAGGGGGGGTCGGAGAGGGGGGGTCAGAGAGGGGGCCTTCTTGTTGAATATATGACGACACTCATTTGATACTCATGTGTCCATATGCATCAATTTAGAATATACTCGAATAATGTGTATCTATATTTGCAAAATTATTGTCAAATGTATATAAATTACTATCTGCGACATCGTTCGTGGATGTATAATCGTCATCCTGATGACATGTACGGTGTGCGGGATAAATTTATACATAAGGTAGAGCAATTCCTGCAGTTCGCCAAGGCGTTCCCTCAGTACATGGACCGTACCAAAATTAAGTGTCCATGTGTGAGATATCGCAATATGAAATATCATCAAGAAGTGGATGTGACATATCTTTTGTACTCAAGAGGTTTTATGCCGAATTATTATCAGTGGACGTCACATGGAGAACTTTTGCCTTTAGCATCGGAGCTGGAGCCTAATTTCTCGTATGTGGATGTCCATGACCACGCTGGTTACGACGAAGGGTAAGTAAACATGGTTTTTGACGCTGTGGGGCCTAGTTTCGATTCGGACAATTATGATACGACAGAGGAGGCACCGAATGTTGATACTGTGAAGTTCATAGAGTTGTTGGAGAATGTAAGGACTCTTTTGTATCCTGGTTGTGAGGATCATTCACCGTTGGAGGTGGTTACAAGACTGCTGAGCATCAAGTCCAATTTTAATATGTCTCAAGAATGCTACAACCGAATCATCGAGTTGGTTATAGAGATCTTGCCGGTTGGTGCATAGTTACCTACAGTCTTCTACTGGTCTAAGAGGATGGTGAGATCTCTCTGGATGGGATACGAGAAAATTGATACATGTCGCAACAGGTGCATGTTGTACTATAAAGATGACAAGGATGAAGATGTATGCAGATTTTGTGATGCTGATAGCTACAAGGCAACAAGTTCAAGTAGGACTCCCGGTGCAAGGAAGCCTACCGATTCGATGCATTACTTGCCATTGATGCCGCGGTTACAGAGGTTGTTTATGGTAAAGGAGACTGCAGAAAATATGAGCTGGCACAGACCGAAACCGATCGAAGGAGTGTTGGATCACCCATTTGATGGGGAAGCATGGAAGCACTTTGATCGAGAGTATCCAGATTTTACTTCGGATCTGCGTAACGTCAGATTGGGTCTCTCCTTCGACGGTTTTACCCCATTCGAACTTTCGGGCTCCCAGTATTCGTGTTGGCCTGTGATCGTCACTTCGTACAATCTACCGCCTTGGATGTGTTTGAAGATTCCGTATATATTTCTCACCGTTATTATCCCGGGTCCAAACAATCCGAAGAGAAACATCGATGTGTATTTATAGCCATTGATAGATGAGTTAAATCAGCTGTGAGAAGTAGGTGCCAACACCTACAATGTTTCTAGAAAGCAGAATTTTCAGATGAGGGCCGCACTGATGTGGACCATCAACGACTTTCTGACATATAGAATATTATCTGGATGGAGCACTCATGGTCATCTCTCATGTCCGTATTGCATAGACCGCACGAAGGTTTTTTGTTTAAAATACGGAGGAAAATCGTACTTCTTCGATTGTCATCGACAGTTTTTGTCGAAGGACCATCCGTTCCGAAGGAACAAGAATACATTTCGTGCCGGCATTGTAGAGAAGGCCAATCCACCACCAAGGTGGACCGAAGACACAACATGGAAGGAGGTCAAGGATTTTCCAAGTGCTATCGAAGAGCCTACAAAGGGATACAAGTGTGATAAATTTGGTCGCACTCATAATTGGACGAAAAGAAGTATATTCTGGAACCTGCCTTATTGGAGCACCAATCTGATCAGACATAACCTTGATGTCATGCATATCGAGAAGAATGTGTTTGACAACATAATCAATACTGTGATGGACGTAAAGGGAAAGACGAAAGGCAATACCAAGGCCAGGTTGGACTTGGAAGATATATACAGACGTCCTGCGTTGCATTTGATAAAGGAAGGCAATGGAAAGTATAAGCAGCCTAAGGCAATTTTCTCACTAGACGGAGGATAAAATAAGACTTTGTAGGTGGATTCAGGGCCTAAAATTTTTTGACGGATACGTGTCGAATTTAAGAAGATGCGTCGACCCGAAGGAGAACAAACTGACAGGTATGAAGAGCCACGACTGTCATGTATTTATGGAGAGGTTAATTCCGATAGCATTTTGGGAATTATTACCGTCGGTCATTTGGGATCCATTGACAGAGTTGAGCATATTCTTCAGAGATCTTTGTTCTACTAAGTTGCTTGTCGATCGTCTAGAAAAGCAAGAGAAGGATATTGAAGTAATACTGTGCAAGCTTGAGAGGGTGTTCCCTCCTGGGTTCTTCGACTCTGAGCATTTGCCAATTCATCTATCCTACGAGACACGTGTTGGTGGCCCCGTCGGTTATCGATGGATGTACCCTTTTGAGCGACATTTAAACCACCTAAAGAGAAAGGTGAAAAACAAGGCTCGGGTCGAGGGTTCTATTTGTGAAGCCTATGTTCTCGAGGAGATTACAAACTTCTTCTCGATGTATTTTAAGCCACATATTGCTAATAATAGAACAAGAGCTCCCGGAAACGATAATGGATATCTTGAATCTAATAATGCAATACTGAAAGTCTTCAATACTTTCGGAAAGCCTTCCGGGAAAATGAAGAAAAGATATCTGAATGACGAGGAACTAAGGGCTACTCAGTTATATATATTGCTCAACTACGATGAGGATGAAGTGGAGAAGCTCGAGGGGTAAGTAACTAACACGTCTATATTTACGTCATCTATATATGTAATAGTATCCAATATTATTATTACACTAATTGGTATATGTGTTGTTATTTTCAGCACATTTAATAATGAGGTGAGGTCGAGTCGACAACACATAATGGATGAAGAACTGGAACAGGAAATGAGACGTCATTTTCCTTCATGGTTGAGTGCATATGTAAGATAATACAGTAATTACTTCTCGTATATGTACTTTGCACAGTAATTAACGGAACGCTAAATTTAATTTCTTATCTTATGGTATTTAGGTCGATCGTCCGGACGCAATACTAGCGAATGAGTCTATTAGAACTCTAGCCAAAGGGCCCATTTATTTCGTCAAAATATGGCCAAGCTATTGTGTTAATGGGTTTAGGTTCAAGTCAACAAATGCTCTGATCAGAAATAACTTTCCAGATCTTGATTCGACAAAAAATAGTTGTTTGTGTATCTGATCTACAAACGTCAAAGATGTAGATCCGGGCAATGATTTCTATGACATCTTACGGGAGATTATGGAGTTGACATATAACTACGGCATAGAGCTGGCTAAGATCGTGTTGTTCAGGTGTGATTGGTTCGATCCGATCCAAGATCATGGTTAAAAAATTGACAAGCATGGTCTTGTGGATATTAACTACCACCGTCGATATCAAGGATACGAACCATTTGTCCTAGCAAGTCAGGTTCAACTAGTTTACTTCACTACTTATCCTAGACAGGAAACAACTAGGTTGGACTGGTGGGCAGTATGCAAGACTAAACCCAGAAATACCTACGATGTTGACGAAATTGCTTATCAGGAGGACGAGCTACCTCTCGTAACAAATACAGTTGACGTGGACACAACGAAAGTTCCATATTACACGTCTAATCATGTAGAAGAGGTAGAAGTATTCGAAGAGAAAAAGAAGTAGATGAAAGCGAAGATGAGGCAGAAAAGGAAGATGAGGACGCGGAGGACGAAGAAGATGAATTTTCAGAAGATGGTTGAAAGTAAAATAAAATGCAAAATATCTTCCATATTACACGTCTAATATTGTCATTTTGTTTAATCCTTAATTAATCTCAATGTTTCTATTAATCTTACCATATGGCACCCATGACCCGAGGACGTCGCTTGAGAGAGGTAGTGGCACCTCATGCCGTTGAGGAGGTAGTGGCACCTCCTGCTGCTGAGGAGGTAGTGCTTCCTCCTGCTGCTAAGTCAGTAGTGGTACCTACTACAGAGATGATGGTCAAGGAAGAACTTCCTCCTACTATTAAGGAGGAAATGATTCCTAAAGCCGAGATTGCGGTGAAGGAGGAGGTGGCACCAGAGGGTAGTTGCACCGGGAGTTCCAGTCATCCATCTCCTCTGGATATTGATCTTGATGGCATGAATCCTACTTATGCGTAGTGGCTGAGGAGGGAGATCTCTCTGCGCCTGCGTAGAGGACAGTAGACTTATTTCTGGGTTAGACTTGGCTTTGTTTCTGGATATTGATTTTTGACCGGCTTTATTTCCGGTAGACTTATTTCTGGGCTAGACTTGGATGTTTCTGGATGTTATTATCTAGACTTGGATGTTTATTTTACTTTCTTGATATTTATTTTACTTTCTGGATGTTTATAGAGTTTATTATCTAGACTTGGTTATTATCTAGAAATTCAACGGAGGGTTGCTCCGGGTCTATTTTTATAAACTGTGATATGTTAAATGCATGTTTATTTTCTACAAATTCAACGGAGAGTTGCTCTGGGTCTATCATTATAACCTATGATATATTAAATGCATGATTATTATATTCTAGATATCTATTTCTATCAGGTATGGCAGGATACAGAGGATTGTACCCCCATGGTAGTAGAGGAGTATCCCGCAGAGGTAAAGATTCCACCGGTGGACGGAGTGGTACTTTGTTAGTGGATAACGGTGCCAGTCCCTCGTCTCATAGTACTCTAGTGTACCAGCCACTCGGATCTCCGTCTGCGTCGACGGTACGTGGCAGCACTGCTGGGACGGACAGTTCCAGGCCTGATCGTAGCTCGTCCAGCAGCAATCCTCCTGCTGACAACACTATGGAGATGGAGGAGCGGGTGGAGGAGGTCGCATCTACGCCGTCTACATAAGATCCGAACGATCCCCCATGTACCCCTCCGGACGAGACAAGGATGGAGATTTGGTCCGACGGGCCTACAAAGTAAGTTAATTAGTTAACATTTATTCATACTTATATCTATATGTTAATGAATTTAATTATCATTGTGTAGATATCGTCCTCCGTCAGTTCAGAGGGCATTGTGTAGATACCTTGGATCAACTACTCGGATGCCTCGGACGAGAGAAAGGCATTCTGGTTTGCCCACTTCAAGGTAACTAAAATATATTGCTTTTAGTATAAATCATATTTTATGCATATTGTATAGCTAACTAATTTAATTCTTGTAGAAAACATATTTTTATCCACCACACCGGGATGAGACAATTGAGAATCAATTTCCTGCCGTTGCCGCTAAGTTGATCCGGGATGCGATCGACGACCAGAAGGCTCGAGACCGTTCCGGAAAAGGAATCCAAGGTTGGATCACGCCCGAGCAATTGACTGCCATGAAGGCTAGATTCGACGCTCCTAGGTACAAGAAACGGTCGAAAAAGGCGAAGGTAGCTAGGATGAAGGCAGAGAAATGGTGTGGTGGCTCGATTCCCATGACGAAACATTTTCGTCGCCTGGTACGTATTTTACTGTAATATATTAGTTTAATAAAAGTAGTAATAAAATATTTAATTTCAATGACAAACATTTTATTATAACAGATAAAGAAGGGTACGAACCCCAATATGGTGACGGTCTTCCTGGCTACCCATCGGAAGAACGGAATATGCAAATATTTAATTTCAATGACAAACATTTTATGTGTCACTAACTTTATTATAACTTAAGAAATATGCAAATATATCCATAGACGTGGAACAACTAGGTTGGTAGTAAATATTATGCTTATCGAAATACATACTTTTGTAGGATGAGTATCTTAGGCTAGAGCGTGAGCTTATTAGTGCATCTGCAGAGGGAGGGACTGGTACTTCCGCACAGCCCCCTTCGGCTCGGACGATGGATGAGCTCTGGATGACTGCCGTTGGTGGACTTCAGAGGGGTACGTACTACGGTACGGGATCCTACGGTGCCTTTGTGGCAACGCAGTCATCCAGAGCCTCCTCTGTCCGAATGTATTCCCCACATCCCTCAGAGGAGTCGGTCCGAGTGAGGAAACTCTGTCGCCAGCTTACTGAGCTGCGTGACAAGCTGTTGCGGAGGATGGAGCAGCCCCAGTCTCAGCCACAGACGGATGATGCGGCCCTTACCTCACAATTTGATATACTTAAGCGCACCATTAGGGAGACGGGCGAGAGGACAGATCGTGCCGTTCAGGCGGTGCAGGGGACACAGACGGCCATTGGCGAGCAGGTTTCGAGGCTGGCGGCTGTTATGGCGTCCACCAACTCCAGACTGCTGGCCTTGGAGCGGACACTTCCTGGTCATGCTTCGGCATCCACACCAACTGCAGCGGCTCCACTGCCCCTTCTTCCTCCTACTGATGGGTCGTCACCGTTGATGCTGACCTCGGAGCAGTATAGGTTCCTGGTGTCCCAGGTACAGGCACTGCCTGCTCCTCCTCCTTCTCCTCATCCTGACCAGGTGTAGTCCTTTATTGGACTTGTTTTCATTTGTTGTGTTGGTGATCCATTGTTGGATCTTTATGTATTTGTTGGTTTATGTATTTATTTTATCCCGGGTTTGACTATTTGTGTTATGTTTTGTTGAATATTATCGGACACACTTTTTATAGCCGTTTGGTAGTGGATTTGTATCCACCAGGCTATTTCTTGTCTTTCTGACCGTTCGATTCTATTTATTTGATTATTGGTAGTGCATTATTATTATTTGTCTCTATATTGGTTTACCGGTGTTGAGTGTTCCACCGAAGGGGTCGACGAACCCAGAGAATTCTACGGAGGGTTGCTCTGGGTCTATTATTTGCAAACTGAAACTCTAAATGCGGGTACAATACTTTTAATGTAACTGTTATTTATGTGAAATGCATACTGCCTGCTATTTTTTACAACATTTTTTGGAATTAGCGACGTTCAGCGACGATCAGCGACGCACACTTATGTCGCTAGAACGTCGCAAACCTGAGAACCAAATGTCGCTAATCGTCGCAGAATGTTGCAGACGCGTTGACGTGGCAAACTGTACAGGTCAGCTAATCTAGTATTTGGACGTCGATATGCAAGTATCGTAACATCGCTAAACATCGCTAAAATGATGATGTGGCAACCAAAAAATTCTCAAATATCGAGTTGGACAACGTCGCTAATCACTAATTTAATGTCGCTAAAATCTGAACGAACAGCGACAATCAGCAACGAAAGGTTACGTCGCTAATTAGCAACATTGTTGTCGGTAAAAGTCGCTAATACTAGCGACGTAGTGCTTCACTGATCTAAGTCGCTTTGGCGACGAATAGCAACGTTTTCGCTAATAGCGACCATGAATAACGCGACATGCCCGAATCGTCGCTAAATACGTCACTGTTTTCAGTTAGCAACGTTTTGTGGATGTTTAGCGACGTCGTTTGGCGTCGCTAATATGAGATATTTTGGTAGTGACATGCTAATATGGACACTATCTCACGACTAAGCACTAAAAAGTTGGTAAAAGGACTCCCTGAGATATCATTCAAGAGAGATATGGTATGTGCAGACTGTGAAAAGAACAAAGCACATAGGTCTACATTTAAATCTATCAACGCTGTAAGTAATTCTAGACCTTTTCTGTTGATACATATGGATTTATTTGGTCCTAGTAGAGTCGCTAGTCTTGGCGGTAAGCTCTACGCTTTTGTTATTGTTGATGATTTCTCTTATTTTACTTGGGTTTAATTTTTATCAAACAAAAGTGATACAATTTTTGAATTTCAGATATTTTGTAAAAAGGTACAAAACGAAAAAGGCTTCATGATTACTTGTATCTGAAGTGATCATGGTGGCAAATTCGTAAATACTGATTTCAAAAAGTTTTGTGATAATAGTGGATATTACCATGAGTTTTCTTGTCCTAGAACTCCTCAACGGAATGGTATTGTGGAGCGGAAGAACCATACTCTAAGCGAGATGGCTAAAGTTATGCTGAATCAGCATAATATTTCTAAATACTTTTGGACAGAAGCTGTAAGTACTGCCTGTCATGTTTTAAATAGGGTGTTAATTTGACCTATCTTGAAGAAAACACCTTATGAACTTTGGTTTGGAAGAATTCCAAATATTTCATTTTTTAAAGTTTTTGAATGTCGCTGTTTTATCCTGAATACCAAGGACAACTTGGAAAACTTTGACTCTAAAGCAGATGAAGGAATATTTGTCGGATATGCTGCTAAGAGTAAGGGATATAGAATTTTCAATAAAAGATCTATGATTGTTGAAGAATCCATTAACGTTACTTTGATGAGCTTAATAGTCACAGATCTAGCGACAGTGATGATAAAAATATATAAGACAGAACCGATAGAAGTCCTGTGGAAGATCTGACTCATAGATTCGAGTCATTGAGGTTTTTGCCAGATCATCCAGAGACGTTCATTATAGGTGATATATCAAAAGGTGTAAGTACACGCTCTTCATATAGAGATACTGAAATAGCAGCTAATGTAGCCTTCATTTCATAAGTAGAACCTAAGAATGTAGTAGATGCTTTTAATGATGAATTTTGGATTGATGCCATGCAACATAAACTTAATCAATTTGAGAAAAACCAAGTTTGGGAACTCGTTCCTAAACCTATTGGTCAATCAATAATTGGTACTAAATGGGTGTTTCAAAATAAATTAAGTAAAGATGGACAAGTTCTACGCAACAAAGCACGTCTAGTGGCACAAGGTTATAATCAAGAAGAAGGTATTAATTATGACGAGACATTTGCTCTTGTTGCTAGACTAGAAGCTATCTATATGTTTTGTGCATTTGTATGTTTTAATGATTTCAAATTATTTCAAATGGACGTGAAAAGTGCATTTTTAAACGGATTTTTGAAAGAAGAAGTTTTTGTGAAATAACCCCCTGGTTTTGAAGATTTTCAAAAACCTGATCACGTCTTCAAACTTAAGAAAGCACTCTATGGACTCAAACAGGCACCTCGTGCTTGGTATGAACGCCTACGTGTCTTCTTACTTGAAAATGGTTTTTCAAAAGGAAGAGTTGATACTACTTTATTTATCAAGTCTTTAGATGATGATATTTTTCTTGTACAAATATATGTTGATGACATCATATTCGGATCTACTAACGAAAAACTTTTTTAAGAGTTTGCTAAGTGTATGCAGAGTAAATTTGAAACGAAGATGATGGGAGAGCTGAACTTCTTTCTAGGACTTCAGATCAAACAACACTCAAAAGGAACATTCATCAATTAAGCTAAATATACAAAGGAAATACTGAAAAAGTACGACTTCGTCAACGTAAAGCCAATCAGAACTCCAATGGCTATATCAACAAAGCTTGACATTGATGAAAGTGGCAAACCTGTCTACCAGCATAAGTATCGAGGTACGATTGGTAGTTTATTGTATTTAACTGCTAGTCGCCCTGATATTATGTTTAGTGTCTACATTTGTGCACGATATCAGCAAATCCTAAGGAATCACACCTATGTGCAGTTAAGCGTATCTTCCGATACCTTAAGGGAACTTCAACAGTCAGCTTATGGTATCCTAAAACCAAATCTTTTAACCTGATAGGTTACTCGGTTGCGGATTTTGCAGGATGTAAAGTAGACCGTAAAAGTACCAGCGGTACGTGTCATTTCCTAGGAAAACCTTAGTCTCATGGTTTAGCAAGAAACAAAATTCTGTAGCACTATCAACTACTGAGGCTGAGTATATCGTCGCAGGACGATGTTGTGATCAAATTTTGTGGATGAAGCAAACCTTAGAAGACTACAATCTGTACTACATTAAGATTCCTATTTATTGTGACAACACTAACACTATTAACCTGACTAAGAATCCTGTATGTCATTCATGCACAAAGCACATAGAGATTCGTCATCACTTCTTACGTGATCACCAACAACACGGGAATATTTACTTAGAATTTGTTGACACAATCATCAACTAGCAGACATTTTCACAAAACCATTAGCTGAAGACCGCTTTAACAATCTGCGTCGAGAGCTCGGCATACTTGAATTTTTAGATTCATAATATAGTATGATTAGTAAATCAATTTATAACTCAAAACTTTGAACTTTATTAATGGACGTTATTTTGGGTACAAGTCGAAAGGGTCCTTCTGTCATACAAGCGTAAATAGCCTAAAGCGACACGGTGTACTAGTCTTCGGACTACCGCTAGCTCGGATCCGGTCCCTACAGCTAACCCAAATATAAATTATTAAATAAAGAGGTGTGCAAGTTATACATTGAATATTATCAATTATACAGCATTAATGATATTGGAAATACAAGCAGCCGAACTCGAATAGAACTCGGACCGAGTTCAGACCGTGTTCGGATGGTAACTGTACGGATTTTCAAAACAAAACAGCCGGCCCGAGCCTTTATATACCCTATTTTTACCACCTCTATTCTCATCATACCACCGAGAATACTCTCCAAAAACCTAAGTGAAGGTTCTCCTCCGCCTCATCCTCTTCAAGTTTTGTGGAGTTTTAAAGTGATCCTCTTCATCTTCTTCTTCTTTCTTCCAAAGGTAATCATCTATCTTCTCTCTTTTCTTTCTATGGCACACAAAGCCCAAAAGAAAAAGATGGATGCCTCCCAAGTAGGATCATCCTCATATGACTATGTCCCAACCAATATTTTCAGTCCAGCTCGTCCCTCTGATAATGACGATTATGACTCCGGTCTATTTTCTGACAAAGAATTTTACGATCTTTGGTTTAGTTCCTTCTTTGGTCGTAAAATCTATGCTGGAGCTTGTGTCAACTTTACAATTTTTTCTGAATATGCTCCTACCTTTAACCAACTTGGAATTCGAGACTTCTTTGAAATTTTTGATAATATTTATGATAATGTCGTTAGGATGGTTTACTGCAACTTGCAAGTAAAAGATAATGGCAATTTCTATTCTTGTGTTGCTGGACAAGAACTTGAGTTCAATACCACTATTATTAGTGAATATTTTTACATTCCTGATATTGGTGAAGCTTTGGTGGATATTAACCACGTCCAGCTTCCAGAAGGTGTCACCCTTGACTCATTCAAAGAATTGATGTGTCACCCTCATCTTATCCCATGTAGGGTGTATTCGAAACACTTAAATCAGCACTTCTATGAAATACATCGCTTTATCTTCTCTGCTTTACTTCCAAAAAAAGGATATTCTGAAGAGATCACCTTCATGGAATTATCTGCGATGTATCATATTCACTTTGGCATATCTTTCTCCATCCCCAAGACTGTTATGGCATGGATGCTCAATTGCAGAAGTACGGGACGTAACCTTGTTTACCCAATGCATCTGGCATCTATCTGCAGGAGATTTGAAATTGATCTTCAAATGTCCTTTCTCTTCTCCTGCTACTAAGCTTAGTAGAGCTAGGTTGTATCCCAACCCTCCTCCTCCACCCGGTGCCGAACTTGCTGCTCCGGTTCATGATGATGACCCTCAGGCTCCTACTCTAGCTGCTCCAGCCCCTGCTCCTGGTTTCGACCCAGGCTTTTATCAGTGCTTTGATGACTTTGTTACCCTCTCAGCTCAACACCATCAGAGTTACATTGACTCTGAGTTTCGCCACATCACCCAAGCATAGGTGTTGCGGAATAGCATTGCTAATATACACTGGAGTCTATCACATGATCCCACTCATCCTGTTCTGATGATCCATCACCCCAGATTCACTGGTTCGAGGTTCGATGATGATGCTACTTTTGCTCATTTCGATCCTACTAGAGCTTACCTTCCACCGGATGCTCCTGGAGGTGATGATACGCCATTATGATGTAGGGGTAGAGGTTCCACCGGTGGTAGTAGAGGAGTATCCCGCAGAGGTAGAGGAGTATCCCGCGGAGGTAGAGGTTCCACCTGTGGACGGAGTTGTACTTCATTAGTGGATGACGGTGCCGATCCCTCGTCATATAGTACTCTAGTGTACGAGCCACTCGGATCTCCGTCTGCGTCGACGGTACGTGGCAGCACTCCTAGGACGAAAAGTTCCAGGCATGATCCTAGCCCGTCCAGCAGCATTCCTTCTGCTGACGACACTATCGAGACGGAGGAGCGGGTGGAGGAGTTCGCACCTACGCCATCTACATATGATCCTAGCGATCCCCCATGCACCCCTCCGGACGAGACGCGGATGGGGATTTGGTCCGACGGGCCTCCAAAGTAAGTTACTTAGTTAACATTTATTCATACTTATATCTATATGTTAATGAATTTAATTATCATTGTGTAGATATCGTCCCCCGTCAGTTCAGAGGGCATTGGGGCTATTTCTGAGGTCCAACTACGGCGGGCCTTGGATCAACTACTCGGATGCCTCGGACGAGAGGAAGGCATTCTGGTTTGCCCACTTCAAGGTAACTAAAATATATTACTTTTAGTATAAATCATATTTTATGCATATTGTATAGCTAACTAATTTAATTCTTCTAGAAAATATATTTTTATTCACCACACCGGGCTGAGACAATTGAGAAGCAATTTCCTGCCGTTGCCGCCAAGTTGATCCGGGATGAGATTGACGACCAGAAGGCTCGAGACCGTTCCGAAAAAGGGATCCAAGGTTGGATCACGCCCGAGCAATGGACTGCCATGAAGATTAGATTCGACGCTCCTAGGTACAAGGAACGGTCGAAAAAGGCGAAGGTAGCTAGGATGAAGGCAGGGAAGTGGTGTGGTGGCTCGATTCCCATGACAGAACATTTTCGTCGCCTGGTACGTATTTTAGTGTAATATATTACTTTAATGAAAGTAGTAATAAAATGTTTAATTTCAATGACAAATATTTTATTATAACAGGTAAAAAAGGGTGCGAACCCCAACATAGTGATGGTCTTCCTGGCTACCCATCAGAAGAACGGAAAGCTCATCGATGATCGGGCTACGCAGAGCTATGTAAGTATTACTTTATGTGTCACTAACTTTATTATAACTTAAGAAATATACAAATATATCCATAGACGTGGAACAACTAAGTTGGTAGTAAATATTATGCTTATCGAGATACGTACTTTTCTAGGATGAGTATCTTAGGCTAGAGCGTGAGCTTATTAGTGCATCTGCGGAGGGAGGGGCTGGTACTTTCGCACAGCCCTCTTCGGCTCGGATGATGGATGAGCTCTGGATGACTATCGTTGGTGGTCTTCGGAGGGGTACGTACTACGGTACGGGATCCTATGGTTCCTTTGTGGTGACGCAGTCATCCAGAGCCTCCTCTGTCAGTATGTATTCTCCACATCCCTCAGAGGAGTCGGTCCGAGTGGGAGAACTCTGTCGCCAGCTTACTGAGCTGCTTGACAAGCTGTTGCGGAGGATGGAGAAGCCCCAGTCTCAGCCGCAGACGGATGATGCGGCCCTCACCTCACAATTTGATATGCTCGAGCGCACCATTAGAGAGATGGACGAGAGGACGGATCATGTCGTTCAGGCAGTGCAGGGGACACAGACGGCCATTGGCGAGCAGGTTTCGAGGCTGGCGGCTATTATGGCGTCCACCAACTCCAGACTGCTGGCCATAGAGCGAACACTTCCTGGTCATGCTTCGGCATCGTCACCGACTGCAGCGGCTCCACTGCCCCCTCTTCCTCATACTGATGGTTCGTCACCGGTGATGCTGACCTCAGAGCAGTATAGGTTCCTGGTGTCCCAGGTGCAGGCACTGCCTACTCCTCCTCCTTCTCCTCATCCTGACCAGGTGTAGTCCTTTATTGGACTTATTTTCATTTGCTGTGTTGGTGATCCATTGTTGGGTCTTTATGTATTTGTTGGTTTATGTATTTATTTTATCCCGGGTATGACTATTTGTGTTATGTTATGTTGAATATTATCGGACACACTTTTTATAGCCGTTTGGTAGTGGATTTTTATCCACCAGGCTATTTCTTGTCTTTTTGACCGTTCGATTCTATTTATTTGATTATTGGTAGTGCATTATTATTATTTGTCTCTATATTGGTTTACCGGTGTTGAGTGTTCCACCGAAGGGGTCGACGAACCCAGGGAATTCTACGGAGGGTTGCACTGGGTCTATTATTTGTAAACTGAAACAATAAATACAGGTACAATATTTTTAATGTAACTGTCATTTATGTGAAATGCATACTGCCTGCTATTTTTTATAACATTTTTTGGAATTAGCGACGTTTAGCGACGGTCAGCGACGCACATCTTACGTCGCTAGAACGTCGCAAACCTGAGAACCAAATGTCGCTAATCATTGCAGAACGTCGCAGACGCGTTGACGTGGCAAACTGTACAGGTCAGCTAATCTAGTATTTGGATGTCGATATTCAAGTATCGTAACATCACTAAACGTCACTAAGATAATGACGTGGCAACCAAAAAATTCTCAAATATGGAGTCGGACAACGTCGCTAATCACTAATTTAACGTCGCTAAAATCTGAACGGACATCGACAATCAGCAACAAAAGGTTACGTCGCTACGTAAAAGTCGCTAATACTAGTGACGTAGTGCGTCGCTGATCTACGTCGCTTTGGCGATGAATAGCAACATTTTTGCTAATGGCGACCATGAATAACGCGACATGTCCGAAACGTCGCTAAATACATCACTGTTTTCAGTTATCGACGTTTTGTGGCTGTTTAGCGACGTCGTTTGGCGTCGCTAATATGAGTTATTTTGGTAGTGACATGCTAATATTGACACTATCTTACGGCTAAGCACTAAAAAGTTGGTAAAAGGACTCCCTAAGATATCATTCAAGAGAGATATGGTATGTGCAGACTGTGAAAAGAACAAAGCACATAGGTCTACATTTAAATCCATCAACGATGTAAGTAATTCTAGACATTTGCAGTTGATACATATGGTTTATTTGGTCCTAGTAGAGTCGCTAGACTTGGCGGTAAGCTCTACGCCTTTGTTATTGTTGATGATTTCTCTTGTTTTACTTGGGTTTACTTTTTATCAAACAAAAGTGATACAATTTTTGAATTTCAGATATTTTGTAAAAAGGTATAAAACAAAAAAGGCTTCATGATTACTTGTATCTGAAGTGATCATGGTGGCGAATTCATAAATACTGATTTCAAAAAGTTTTGTGATAATAGTGGATATTACCACGAGTTTTCTTGTCCTAGAACTCCTCAACGGAATGGTGTTGTGGAGTAGAAGAACCGTACTCTAAGCGAGATGGCTAGAGTTATGCTGAATCAACATATTATTCCTAAATACTTTTGGGCAGAAGCTGTAAGTACAGCCTGTCATGTTTTAAATAGGGTGTTAATTCGATCTATCTCGAAGAAAATATCTTATGAACTTTGGTTTGGAAGAATTCCAAATATTTTATTTTTTAAAGTTTTTGGATGTCGCTGTTTTATCCTGAATACCAAGGACAACTTGGAAAAGTTTGACTCTAAAGAAGATGAAGGAATATTTCTCGAATATGCTGCTAAGAGTAAGGGATATAGAATTTTCAATAAAAGATCTATGATTGTTGAAGAATCCATTAACGTTACTTTTGATGGGCTCAATAGTCACAGATCTAGCGACAGTGATAATGAAAATATACAAGACAAAACCGATAAAAGTCCTGTGGAAGATCTGACTCATAGATTCGAGTCATTGAGGTTTTTGCCAGATCATCCAGAGACGTTCATTATAGGTGATATATCAAAAGGTGTAAGTACATGCTCTTCATATAGAGATACTGAAATAGCAGCTAATGTAGCCTTCATTTCTTTAGTAGAACCTAAGAATGTAGTAGATGCTTTTAATGATAAATTTTGGATTGATGTCATGCAAGAGGAACTTAATCAATTTGAGAGAAACCAAGTTTCGGAACTCGTTCCTAAACCTATTGGTCAATCGATAGTTGGTACTAAATGGGTGTTCCGAAATAAATTAAGTGAAGATGGACAAGTTCTACGCAACAAAGCACGTCTAGTGGCACAAGGTTACAATCAAGAAGAAGGTGTTCATTATGACGAGACATATGCTCCTGTTCCTAGACTAGACGCTATCTATATGTTTTGTGCATTTGTATGTTTTAATGATTTCAAATTATTTCAAATGGACGTAAAAAGTGCATTTTTAAACGGATTTTTGAAAGAAGAAGTTTTTGTGAAATAACCCCTGGTTTTGAAGATTTTCAAAAATCTGATCACGTCTTCAAACTTAAGAAAGCACTCTATGGACTGAAACAGGAACCTCGTGCTTGGTGTGAACGCCTAAGTGCCTTCTTACTTGAAAATGGTTTTTCAAAAGGAAGAGTTGATACTACTTTATTTATCAAGTCTTTAGATGATGATATTCTTCTTGTGCAAATATATGTTGATGACATCATATTTGGATCTACTAACGAAAAACTTTGTCAAGAGTTTGCTAAGTGTATGCAGAGAAAATTTAAAACGAGGATGATAGGAGAGCTGAACTTCTTTCTAGGACATCAGATCAAACAACACTCAAAAGGAACATTCATCAATAAAGCTAAATATACAAAGGACATACTGTCATCAACGTAAAGCCAATCGGAACTCCAATGGCTATATCAACAAAGCTTGACACTGATGAAAGTGGCAAACCTGTCTACCAGTATAAGTATCGAGGTACGATTGGTAGTTTATTGTATTTAACTGCTAGTCGCCCTGATATTATGTTTAGTATCTGTATTTGTGCACGATATCAGGCAAATCCTAAGGAATCACACCTATGTGCCGTTAAGCGTATCTTCCGATACCTTAAGGGAACTTCAACAGTCAGCTTATGGTATCCTAAAACCAAATCTTTTAACCTGATAGGTTACTCGGATGCGGATTTTGCAGGATGCAAAGTAGACCGTAAAAGTACCAGCGGTACGTGTCATTTCCTAGGAAAAGCCTTAGTCTTATGGTTTAGCAAGAAATAAAATTCTGTAGCACTATCAACTACTGAGGCTGAGTATATCGTCGCAGGACGATGTTGTGCTCAAATTTTGTGGATGAAGCAAACCTTAGAAGACTACAATCTGTACTACATTAAGATTCCTATTTATTGTGACAACACTAGCACTATTAACCTGACTAAGAATCCTGTATGTCATTCATGCACAAAGCACATAGAGATTCGTCATCACTTCTTACGTGATCACCAATAACACGAGAATATTTGCTTAGAATTTGTTGACACAGATCATCAACTAGCAGACATTTTCACAAAACCATTAGCTGAAGACCGCTTTAACAATCTGTGTCGAGAGCTCGGCATACTTGAATTTTCAGATTCATAATATAGTATGATTAGTAAATCAATTTATAACTCAAAACTTTGAACTTTATTAATGGACGTTATTTTGGGTACAAGTCGAAAGGGTCCTTCTGTCATACAAGCGTAAATAGCCTAAAGCGACACGGTGTACTAGTCTTCGGACTACCGCTAGCTCGGATCCGGTCCCTACAGCTAACCCAAATATAAATTATTAAATAAAAAGGTGTACAAGTTATACATTGAATATTATCAATTATACAGCATTAATGATATTGGAAATACAAGCAGCCGAACTCGAATAGAACTCGAACCGAGTTCAGACCGTGTTCGGATGGTAACTGTACGGATTTCCAAAACAGAACAGCCGACCCTAGCATTTATATACCCTATTTTTACCACCTCTATTCTCATCATCCTACCGAGAATACTCTCCGAAACCCTAAGTGAAGGTTCTCCTCCTCCTCCTCCTCTTCAAGTTTTGTGGAGTTTTGAAGTGATCCTCTTCATCTTCTTCTTCCTTCTTCCACAGGTAATCATCTATCTTCTCTTTTTTCTTTCTATGGCACACAAAGCCCAAAACAGAAAGATGGATGCCTCCCAAGTAGGATCATCCTCATATGACTATGTCCCAACCAATGTTTTCAGTCCAGCTCATTCCTCTGATAATGACGACTATGACTCCGGTCTATTTTCTGACAAGAAATTTTCCTATCTTTGGTTTACTTCCTTCTTTGGTCGTAAAATCTGTGCTGGAGCTTGTGTCAACTTTACAATTTTTTTCTGAATATGCTCCTACCTTTAACCAACTTGAAATTCGGGACTTCTTTGAAATTTTTAATAATATTTATGATAATGTCGTTAGGATATTTTACTGCAACTTGCAAGTAAAAGATAATGGCAATTTCTATTCTTGTGTTGCTGGACAAGAACTTGAGTTCAATACCACTGATATTAGTGAATATTTTCACGTTCCTGATATTGGTGAAGCTTTGGTGGTAACCACGTCCAGCTTCCAGAAGGTGTCACCCTTGACTCCTTCAAAGAATTGATGTGTCACCCTCGTCTTGTCCCATGTAGGGTGTATTCGAAATACTTAAATCAGCACTTCTATGAATTACATCGCTTTATCTTCTCCGCTTTACTTCTGAAAAAGGTATCTTCTGAAGAGATCAACTTCATAGAATTATCTGCGATGTATCATATTCACTTTGGCATACCTTTCTCCATCCCCAAGACTGTTATGGCCTGGATGCTCAATTGTAGAAGTGCGGGGCGTAACCTTGTTTACCCAATGCACCTGGCATCTATCTTCAGGAGATTTGAAATTGATCTTCAAATGTCCTTTCTCTTCTCCTGCTACTGAGCTTAGTAGAGCTAGGTTGTATCCCAACCCTCCTCCTCCACCCGGTGCCGAACTTGCTGCTCCGGTTCATGATGATGACCCTCAGGCTCCTACTCTTGCTGCTCCAGCCCCTGCTTATGGTTTCGACCTAGGCTTTTATCAGCACTTTGATGACTTTATTACCCTCTCAGCTCAACACCATCAGAGTTACATTGACTCTGAGTTTCGCCACATCACCCAAGCACAGGTGTTGCGGAATAGCATTGCTAATATACACTGGAGTATATCACATGATCCCACTCATCCTGTTCCGATGATCCATCACCCCAGATTCACAGGTCCGAGGTTCGATGATGAGGCTACTTTTGCTCATTTTGATCCTACTAGAGCTTACTTTCCACCGGATGCTCTTGGAGGTGATGATACGCCATTATGATGTGGGACTACAGTTAGTGGCTTTTGGATGTAGTTGCTAGATGATGATCTATGTAGTTTCTTTTATGATGTATCAGTCTAAACTTTCGGGTTAGTCTTTTTATTAGACTCTTTTTAATAGTCATAAACTTTTGAGTTATGACTTATGCAGTTTATGTTAGTTGCATCTTATTCTAGTGATATTTAGAGATTTTTGTCTTTTCTCACTGCTACTTCTAGTTTACTATTGCTACGACTTGTTATATATGGATATGTTCTTTCTTTGTTACGGGAGAGCCATAACATTTTGATCATGACAAAGGGGGAGAAAGAGCAACACCACCATTTTTTTAAGTTATTAGATATATTTTGGTATAGACTAAAGTTTGTCAATTATCAAAATGGGTGAGATTGTTGGCCCATTACCAAATGGTCACACCCGATTTTGATAAATCAACATATGGCTTAAGTCAATAACAAAATATACAAACTACTGCTAATATTTCAAATCAAGTAAATTTAATATCAGAGAGTGTACTACAACATCAGCAAGCATGAAAATTATCATCCCGAAGTACTTATGCACTAAAAATAGTCTGAGTCATTTTACAGTTTATTATGTATTTTATCCTTTATTGAGTCTAGAATACAAATTGTAAAATCGACTAAGTATTACTGGCTTAGGTTATTCACAGTCCACTCGTCTATAAAGCCTACCCATTCATTCAAAGTCCACTAACCAAAAGTTCTATTTATCCTATGCAACAGATTTTGACAAAGAATTACTAGATGAACTTAGACAGAACTCAGGCCGAGTTTGGACCGAGTTCGGTTGTTTCATATTCAAATGTTTGTTACCTCCAAATCTGCATACAACGTTCGTTTGCAAAATATTTGCATCCGAACGCCACCCGAACTGTGCCCGAGTTTGGTTCTCAAAAACACCTATAAATAGAAGAGAAATTTTCATTTTCAAAAGACTCAATCATTTTTTTTCTTCTCTTTATCTATTCCTAAAGTGTTTTTTAGTGTTCTAAAAGCTTTCATACTCCACCTATACATCTCTTAGACAAAGCCAGTAATATCGATTCGATTTAGAGTTCTTTGGTTCTCAGAGTTGTAAAGAGGTTGTCCAAATTCAGAAATCATCTCTATTTTAGGAGCTGGTCATGCACTCATCACCAAGCACGGTGTTGTGAAGTTGGTCGTGCACTTGTCACCAATCACGGTGTTATAAAGAGACTGCAAGCTCTTAATTAGCTTGTGAATAGTAGATTAACAGCAGGCAAGAGTACCTGCGACTGGATTAGTCATCCAAGAGGAAAACCAGTATATATCGCGGTGTTTACTGAGTTTGATTCTCTGATCTCTTGCTACATTTTATTTTCTCTTTATTCACTGCCATAGTGATCTGCTTTTAATGTTTTAAGTGGTGATTTATTCCGCTGCATTCGCACTCACTCTATTCACCCCCCCTCTAGAGGTGCTCAACGGTCCTACAAGGAGCACCTGCAAATAAGGGTTTCTGGAGTGACAAGTGGGAAAGCCACGAGTAGGAGGGATATTTACAGGGCGAGGAAGGGGTAATTCAGTTGATAAATGCAGGACAAAAATATATAAATTAATTATTGGAAGTTTTTTCTTTTCTTTTCCTAACCAAGACTTTGGAAAGTAGTTCAGTAACAACATATTGTCAAATAATTTTGGAAAAGTATAATAGTTTTGTTTAACTAATTTAAAATTAAGCTTTTTGTTTTATATAAAATTGATAGTTATTGAATATTTTTCGTTTTGATAGATAACCATTGTTATCATATTTTATTTTTGTACAAATTTAGGATAATTTTTTTTTTACATTTAATTTATGTTTTAAAAATTTATTTAAAAAATTGGGTATATTTCAATTTAAATTTATCCACAAAATATGATCATTATATCCCTTAAGAATATAATTTTTCTATACTAATTTTTTTCAAAAAATCTTATTTATTTATATTTTGTTGTTTTGGATTTTTTTTTTTGCTTTTTCATTTTTTTGGAGAAAAATGAAATAGTTTTTCTTTTCTTTTTTTAAGAATGAGTTTTGTTTTTATAAATTTTTAAAAGATTTTGTTGTTGTTTTCTTAGTTTTTATACTTTTTATTTTTATCATTTTTATATGAAAACATAGGTGTGAAAGTATTATTTTAACATTTCCTAGAAATCAGGATTTGAGGGGAAAACTAATTTATTTAGGGGAAAAAATTGTTAGTAGGGAAACTAAATTTTTTAAATAAACAAATACATTCATTTATAACACGCAAAAATGCATGCCATAAATGAGCCTTCAATTATAACGCACAAAAAATGCATGCCGTAAATGAGCCTTCAATTACAATGCACAAAAATGTATGCCGTAAATGAGCCTTCAATTACAACACGCAAAAATGCATGTTGTAAATGGGTCTTCAATTACAATACGCAAAACTACATGCCGTAAATGAGCCTTCAATTACAATGTATAAAAATGCATGTCGTAAATGACTCTTCAATTACGGTATACATGTCAAACATGCCATAAAAAGACAAAAACAACTCTTTTACGGCGCACATATTTGCACGCTGTAAAAGAGTATCATTCACCACGTGCAGCAACTGTAGGGAGAGGGAGTGAATACTTGTGTGTAGGCTTGTGTAATAAAGAGTGTGTTAGGATAAAGGGTTTGACCCCGGGTGTCTGTATTTCATATTTATTTCCTTCGTATCCATTATATCAGCAGTACAAACCATCCCTCTCGTGTCCAATAATCCTGGACACCTCGACACATCACTAAAAATAATTTCCAAGAAAGAAAATAAATCCTAACCCTAGTTGTTGCGGCCAACGCCGGTGAGCGTCCACCACCGCGTCCCCACGCCTGCACGCCATACCAGTCGATCTTCATCGCCTCCAGCTCCAGATCCGGCTGACCCGTGCTCCTCCGGCGACCGTCCCCACAACCTGATCACTCGACTGCTACTCCATCTCCTCGTCGCCTCTGAACCTACCCGTCTTTACCAGGCCACCACAAGGGCTCAACCTCCTTTTCGACAGACACCGAGTCAGCCCCAAGCCTAAGCCACCATCACCGCTCCGCCCACACCACACCAAAACAAAATAATCAAAACCTTCTACCTTTTCTACGTGGCACTGCCGACCAGCTACGAGCATTTGGCAACCACCACCCGACCGTGCCAACCGCCATCCTCTATGGCTAGTAGTGCCGCCCCAGGGCGAGCAGTCATTACTTATAATAAAAATGGAGAGGGAGAGCAGTATGCACTGCACACAGGCAGCATGGGACTTCCCTATAGGCAGCAGGCAAGGGGATCTCCCTACCTGTACAACAAGCTACCTGCTTTATGCACAGTAGTGTGCATTATACAGGAACTTGGCCAAGTGCAGCAAGTGAGGGGATTTAACTCCCTGTACAGTGGGGGGCTTTGGGTGACCTTAAACAGTAGTAGAAAGGGGTTCCTCCCCTGCACAGGTGTGCAACCAGTGCACAGGCAGACACGGGGTGGGAAACTTTGTCCCTGTTGGCTGCACATATAGTGTGTAGTACATTGTTTACTTGCAAGGCAAGTGTTTGGCAGTAGGGTTTGGTCCCTATTTGCATAGGAAGTTCCTACAGGGAGTGCCTATGCCAGGCCATTGCACAGATGTGTTTATGTGTGTGTAAGGCACACACATGTATGAGTGTGAGTGCTTGAGTGAGTGTTTGTATATGTATAGGTGGCACACACATGTGTGTGGGAGAGGTGGTGTGCTTATGTGTATGTGTTTGTGAGAGTGACATGAGTGTTGAGTGATGTGAGCTTGTGAGTGATGTACACACATGTGTGTGTTTGAGTCTTGTATGTGTGTGGGTGACACACATGAGTTTATGCATGTGTGAGTGCACATGTATGTTAGTGTGGATACTTGAGTGTTTTGGTGAGTATAGTTTATGTGAGTGTCGTAAATGAGAGTGTATGTTTAGGTAATAGTGGAGTAGGTAAATGTTAAGGTTAAGGTATAGGGTAATTGTGTAATAGGGTATTGGGTGTATAGATAATAGGTAAAGGTAAGGGTTATCCAATGAGTATCCATGTGATACATGGATACTAGATTTGGGTTTTATCTTTGAGTTATAGCATAGGTAATATGAGTAGGTAATAGGGTAATAGGTAGGGTATTGCATGATACCCTATGGGTATCCTAATTAGGTAAATACCTAGGGTAAGCCTAGTATAGGTTAGATTACCTCGGTATGATAAGGTATCGACCTAGAAACTTCTGTTTGACCTAGTTTGACCAAAGTTGACTAGTTTGACCATAAAAGTCAAGCTTTGAGTCCAATTGACCTAGTTTGACCATAGAGATCTAGTATTGACCTAGTTTGACCTCCATGACCTAGAATTGACCTAGAAATTATGTTTTATCTTGGATATCAATGTTTAGCACGCCAAAACACTAATTAACATTGATATGTCATATTTAAGTCTTTGTGACTCCACTTTGGACCTCGATTCACACTTGTTGCTCATGACCACAGTCGAGCACATTTTCTGATAGTTTTTATTATTTGATAATTTCTATGATTCTGGTCTATAGTATTGTTACTTGATTCTTTGATACGATGGATACACGGATTGGTATTCTATATATTCAATCTCACGCGACACGTAAGTCATACTTGTCTGGCCTCTAATTAGGACTCACCTACTAGCATCACTTACTTTTTTCTAGCTGACCTTGTACTTGATTTGCGTGTTTAGACTTGGATTCATTATACTAGTCGGGCATAAAATACTTGAGTAGACATGTAAATATTTCCAAAATCTGGAACCACCCCTACTGGTCTAATCTGGAATGATACCTGTCGCACATCTCACGTACGATGAGCCTTATTATCCCTAGCCGTTTACATGTCAAAAGTGGTATTTTAAAACACACTTGTTGGTTACATTCTTGCCGGTTCATATTATACTTGCTGGACACATCATATCTATCTTAGCTTAGTTTACTTCATTCACTGTCCTTATCGCCATACTCTCTTATTTCACCATGCTTACTTTCATTACCTTTCATTTAGCCGTTGCTCTATTGTATTTTCAAATTCAGTCTTTCTTACTCATAATGTATTACTTACTATAACTATTTATGGTCTTTATCATTTAATTGGTACTGCTGTTAGATGTGTACTTTGCTCCAATCCTGACTAAATAAGATTTTTTAGAGGACTTAGAGGACTTCTGTCCTACCTACTATGGACCCGGGGCTGATGACGACTATGCCTAGGAGATTCCTTTAGAGCCGGTGCCCTTTGAGGTACTCCATCAGTAGTGCCTTAGCTAGTAGTTAGGATATTGGATTTGTCTCCAGTCTATTGAGACTTGGACATGTATATTTTTTTTAGACATGTATTATTTGAGTTATTAGACTTCTAGACTCTGTTGTGTATTGACTTATGCTGCTAGACTTCTCTATTTTCATCAGTTTATATCTTTATATCTCTTCGTGCTTTTATCTTCCTCAGATATCTGTGACTGAGTATGATTCTAGATTATATATTATTCTCTGTTTGGAGTTGAGATTACTGTTGACAGGTTTTGATCATATATCTATTAGGCTGTTAGATATCATAATTGATCGATACATAATTCTACCGCTGATACTGAGCGTAGGCTAGACGTATCCACGTACTCGTGCCCCTATACCGGGTGTGGATCATAACACATTTTTGTGGTGGCCCATACTGGTCCAACTTCGTAATAGAGCGATATCATGGTAGTGCAACGACTTAGTTGTACTACTGCAAGGCTGCAATAGGATATAGAAAGTATGATATAAGGATGAGAGTACTCAATCACAATTAGGACTTCTTAAGAGATTCATGGGACGACCCCTTGAGAATCTCATTATAAATTCTATCTCAAAATTTGTTCCCACTTGTTTCCTTCTACCCTTCCTTGTTCGTTGTTGGGATTGGCCCTTGGTGTTCTTTATTGACTTGAGTTACATTAAGAACAAGTTTATGGACTATATCAAGGGTATATTCTGGTAGTACATACTAGGCGAGAAAGTAAGGATTGCAGCCGCCCGTCTTGGTTGTAGTCTAGAGTTTACCATAGCAATATTAGCTCGCGAGACAAAATTCTTTATCATATGTTTATGGATATACATATCTTAGTTATGGAATTTGGGACATCTCGCAGCCATGCTAGTTAGAAAGGCGGTTATTTCGAACAACATAATTTTAGATCTTATACCATTGATGTGGGACCGGGAGTTATCGCAGGTATGCTGACTAGTGAGGCAAAGATCCTGGATAACATGATTTTGGGAACAACATTGTTGTTATCAGATTCTATTCTAGATTAGTTCTCGACTTGTTATCTCTAATATCCTTAAATGTTTGATTATTTATATTTAGCATAGGACATGCTAGACTTTTAGAGAATGGAATTGCAATCTTATATTCTATTTTATTGATTCCTATTTTTCTTAATTGTTATCCTTCCTTAGTAATATCTTATCTTGTGCCATATTGAATTCCTTGTTTGATCTATCATTAGGATGTCGTCGAAGACTAGGATCAGTGCTCTGGACCTGTAGGACCTGCATAAGCTTTCGAGAGGTCTGCTACCTCACGACCTCCTGCTACAGTTGCGGGGGCTCCAGCTTCGGCAGTTTCTCCTACCATTTGTTCCGTTCATTTTGGAGTATCAGCTGCTTTTAGGGGTGCTCCTCTACCTGTTCAGAGGGCTATTCATGTGGAGCTAGAGTCGATTCTTCTGCCACCTCCACCATCGACTGATGCGACACAGATGTTTGTGTTGTTTCAGCAGATGATAGCGGCCTAGAGGGTGCGGGCTAAGACTCAGCAAGGGCATGTTGAGGTGATGCGTCAGAGCATTGAGAGTGCCCACCAATTAGCACTTGCTGTAGTGGAGAAGGTAGGACTCTTTCAGCCTTAGGGTGCTTTAGTCCAGCAGCAGCAGACAAGGTCGGTACTATTGTAGACTTCAAGTGGATTTCTCCTTGGGAGTTCAAGGGTACTGAGGGGATCCTTTATGCAGACGACTGGTTATCGAACAGATTTTACGATTGGCTCAAATATCTAAGAGTTTATAGGCCGAGGCAGCCGCTAGTTAGTTGTTCGATATTGCGCTTACTTGGTATCGCATGGATCTTAGGCACGCCGTGATGGGACTGACTTGGGAGGCATTCAAGAAGCTCTTTAAGGAGAAGTTTTTCCCCGATGTTGCTTTGAGTTCCCTGGAGAACCAGTTTCTTGGGTTAATTCAGGGGAGCTTTGTCAGATCTCTATTTTGGAAATAGTTATATGACTGTATTTCGTATTTTGAGTGGATTTTTAACTTTCGTACTTGTTTAAAACTTTTATTTAAATTCTAGATTTCTATCCGGCCTCGGTGGAGTTTGTTATTTTATTTATTTTTGTTATTGTTATTGTTGTTGTTATCATAATTATCATTATTATTATTCCTATGACTACCCTTCCAAAATAAACCCTAACCCTAAATCTACCACACT
The DNA here is from genome assembly GCA_029216955.1 of Iris pallida. Classification (NCBI taxonomy): domain Eukaryota; kingdom Viridiplantae; phylum Streptophyta; class Magnoliopsida; order Asparagales; family Iridaceae; genus Iris; species Iris pallida. The sequence goes on from JANAVB010011796.1 coordinate 5,336,672, forward strand.
CTCTCTCAGCTCTCACCCCCCTTTAGCCGCCAGCCCTCTCTCTCCTCCCTTACTCCCATCTCTCTCTCTCTCGAGCTCTTTCTCTCTCCTCGATCCCTCACTCACCTCTCCTCTTCTCTGGAGAAGCCAGCCCCCTCCCTTCTCTCCCCTGAGCTACCCCCTCTTTTCCTCACCCGAATCTCACTCTCCTCCCTCACCCTCTCCCCGGCCCCACGTCTCCGAACTCCGGACGCCCTCGGCTCCACCCTATGGCTGCCACCGCCATCTTCCTCACTCCACCACCATCAGCCACCGCCACCACTTTCATGACCATCACCATCGTCGTCTTCCTCCACCACTTCCTCCGTGGCCGGCCACCACTGTCCCCACTTTAGTCATGGCCGCCTCCACCCTTGGCCGTCGCCACCACCTCCATCTCCGATGCCACCCCCGTGGCCGCCCGTTTTAGTCACCGCGACCACCATCATCGTCGCAGTCTCCGACTTCCCTCTCTCGTTGTCTTCTCTCGCGACCGCGCGGTCTGCCGCCGCAGCCTTCGCCGCCGGGATCTGCAGCCCCTACTGCTGCCATCCTCCCTCCTCCGGCGGTAAGCCAGCCCCGCCTGGCCGAGCTTTCCCGGTGAGCTCCGCCACCCTCCTCTCTCCCTTCCTCGGGCTGTGAGCTCCTCGGGGAGCGAGCCCCCTCGATCGGTGCACCTCGGGCAGCGTGCTGCCTCGAGCAGTATGCTGCCTCGTGCATCGTGTCACCTCGGGCAGCACACCCTCGGTTGGTGTGCTTTCTCGTTCCCCGAGTTTTTAGGACGCGTGCACCTCGGTGTACGTATCAGTCTCATTTTCGTGCCATCTCGATGCACGTGCTGCCTCGAGCAGCGGGACGCCTCGAGCCCTACACTACCTCGGGCAACGTGCCATCTCGGTTTGTGCACCGTCTCGTTTTTCGTGCCTCAGCCTTTATGCCTTTCTTGATTTTCGTGCCGCATCGATTTGCGTGCATGCATCAATTAGCATGACCGTCTCGGTTTGCGTGCCGCATTGGACTTCGTATCGTATCGATTTACGTGCGTACCTCGATTTGTGTGTTGTATCGATTTATGTGCTCCTTGGACTTTAGGTTATTTCGATTTACGTGCTCGCCTCGATTTGCGTATCGCATGATTCGTGGACCATTCTATTATTCGTGATTTTCTCGATCTATGTGTACGTCTCAATTTACGTGCACGTGTTTCCCGTTCATCTCGATATTTGTGCCATCTCAATTCTCGTACGCGTCTTGATACGCGTGCACGTCTCGGTTTGCGTACCTCGATTTCCGTGTCCGATCCCTGCACTGCTTGCGGGACCCACATGGTATAGCCTTCTGCCATCTCTTGTGATTGTTCTATTATTTTATTATTTGGTGCTGATGGTTATTTATTGTGTGTTTTGAGGATCTCGATTGGCGTGCTAGCTTGGATCGCGACTGCCGAAGACTTAGCCCTCTAGGCAAGTATCTCTTGCTCATCGGCGGCTCTTGCCATCTCTCCTGGATTTTATTGTATTTAATTTATTATAAATTGTATAACCATGAGTAGTGTAGCTTAGCAGTAGAACTGCCATGATAACCTAGCTAGCTTGGTCCGATACTGGGATAGACCGTATCGGACAACTCGGATGGGTCATCGACACCTCCGAGGACACGAGCACGACTCACTTGTACGGATTGTCCCTATATGCCCCGTGTCCAACTCGCGGTCGGGTAACGGCTTTGGCTAACTTTTTCTGTGGCGGTGATTGTGCTTGGGTTAGGGATTTATGGACATGTGTTATGGTGCACCCTGCGAGGCAGTTATTTTATTATTATGCATGTTGGCTTGGCGCCCAGAACGTATTGTAGCGCTGCTGGAGGCCGGGACTTAGTGGTCTCGGGTTCGATTGGTTTCCAGTATGCATCGTAGTGCTACTGGAGGCCGAGACTTAGTGTCCTCGGCTATCGATTTGTTCCCAGTATGCATCGTAGTGCTGCTGGTAGCTGAGACTTAGTATTCTCAGCCTGCAATTTTGCGATTCTGCGGCGGGTTGCGCCGAGTGGTTTTAGCCCCTATTCGTAGGGTGCTCCCATCCAGATTACAAAGGAGATTCTGTCCGATTTTTCCAGAATTCCCGATTGGGAATTTGGTTCAAAGGATTGGGCAGAACCATTCCTTTGGTTTGCGGGACTGAACTCATGCATGTTCTTCTTGGTATAGCATCCCTGATCTCATTGCCTGCTAGGTAGACTCCCGACTAGATTAGTCGCCTAGCATCTTGACCAGTCTTGTCCGCCGAATTGTGTAAGGAGAGCGGTTCTACTCGGGTGAAGGTCTGTAACCCTGGTCCTTGTTTGGTTTAAGGGTTGTGGATCTGATCCAGAGTGGTTCACGCAATCCTTACCTTTTCGACGGTATCACCCATTGGACTCTTGACCCGTGACCCTTCTTTTAGATGGTGTTCTACTTTAGTTTGTTATCCCATTGTCTGTCCTGTCCGCCGGATTGTGTAAGGGGAGCAGTTCTACTCGGGTGAAGGCCTGCAACCCTGGTCCTTGTTTGGTTTAAGGGTTGTGGATCTGATCCAGAGTGGTTCACATAATCCATGCCATCTTCCGACGGCGTTGATTAGTGTTGACCCATGTGTTGGGATTATGATCTTATTCGAGGATTGACTATGAGGAGATATGATATTGAGATAGTGATAATGGTAGACTAAGTGGATTCTTAGATAGTGTTGCTAGTTCTTTGGTGATGTTCTAATTTGATCAGATATGTCTTTGAGGACTTTTGGATTTTGATATTGGTGCGAGTGTCTCACGGAACGAATAGAATATCGAGGGTATTATTATATAATTTTTACTCGACTTTCCAAACGTCCAAAACAGGGTACCTTTGTGTATTCCGATAGTTGGGGAACCTAGTTTGATTGCTATGTCTTGGTAGTTGAGGGGCTTGTTTTCTAGTGGCTTGTGATCATTGACTTGGAGGATTCTTGTGAGTCAGAGGGCCTAGCATTGTTAGAGGGATGAGCTTGGTATTTGGTGGTTGTTTTTATTGACGTGATATTCACTCCATCATGGATGGGAGACTCTTGCTAGATTGATCTGGTGAATGGACCGATTTGATGATTAGAGCTGTAGGCTCCCATATATGCTTGAGATGTTATTATAGTAGAGGTTCTGGTCTTGTACTTGACCTGATATCCATGCCACGATGTGGGCAGATGACTTCTTGTGACTGACAGATTTGTCCTTGTCCCAGACCTGACTATCTGTATCCGTGCTATAATTCCAGTTACCCTTTGAGGTACTGGCCCTGACCTTGCACTGCGGTGCCCTTGTCTACTGGCACTTTGAGGTGCTACTTCTATGATTATATGGCATTGCGATGCCATCTTGATATTCTAGCTATATTATATGATTACCTGTACGGGTATCTGGTAGTTGGCCTATAGTCTTAGCGTGGTTAGGATTGCTTGCTTGCTTGTTGCATAACACTAAGGATGGATCACAACTGGGACTATATGTGCCGAGGTTGATTCTTACTTAGCGTTCTCGTACTGAGGTGCGACATCTAGGAGGATGATCATGTGGCCACGGCATGTGATTCCGAATAAATATATGGTTAATCTAGGCAACTTAAACTGGTAGAAGCATTGGGGGGAACATAATCCCGAGATCGTGCATTACCAGCCTTATCCCAGACACTAGTTATGACCTGCAGGCTGGCCGCCACATATATTGTTACCATTCGTAAGTGGATGGCAATATCCGGCTACTTATGTACTATATATTATATACATGGCATGCTCGGCACGGTGGCCTTACAAGGGATCGGTGGTGACATGCAGAGCCCGGTGGCCTTACGAGTGATCGGTACTCTTCTTACATGCTATACTTGGCCTCGCTAGCCTTGCTGGGACGGCACGATCCGAGGATTCCCATACTTGCATTGTTGGGGTAACCCAACCTCCACATAGAGAGCCGTAGGCATTTTGAGTGGCCGCTTATTCTCCTAAATTGTATGGCTTGTTGCTTGCTAAGCTGGCTGGCATGTAACGCTGTCCCGGTGCGATAATTTATTCTCTTGTTCTTGTTTGATGAAGGGGTGAGTTATTGTTCCGATGACAGACTACGAGTTCCAGTTGGCGATACAAGCATTAGTGGATGTTAGCATGACTGTGATGATTGTTGGTTACTTACGTATTAGTAGTTGGATTGCTGCCTTATATTATGTAATCATGCGTTGTTACCGCACGATCCCTTACCTTATTAACTATTTTTAGATGCTATTTCTTTCATATTTTATCATGCTGGTTTTTTTTGCCCATCCTTGAGCCTTCCTTTCTGGTACTTGCTACTGTTGGCCTGACCAATCCTGGATTGTTCCCAGATTGCCTGAGACCGACCCTATGGATCTTCCAGACTCGACTTGGAGGATGTGCTTCAGTTTTCGACCATGCTAGAAACTGTGGGAAGGTATACTAGTCTACATTATTATTTTGTACTGTAGATTTTCTGATTATCATATGAGTATTCCCTGCTTTCCATATGATTATCTCTTTTGATGTTGTTTTATTGTGATTTGCCTGTGGACATGAGATCAAATTTAGGCCATAGATTGATTACATGCTAGGATACCCAGCAAGACCTGACAGCCGTCATCGCCGTATAGCGTATTCGTACTTATACGGTGTAGCTGGCCTACGTCCGCCCCCGTATTCTGGTATTGGGGCGTGACATGGTTTTAGTGGTGGCCCATGCAGGTCTCGTTTTGAGATTTTGTTGGGTATCACATGATTATTGATCTCAGTCCACTATTCCTTGGGATTCTAACTTGCTATACACTTGCCCTTCGCTCCCTTGAACCTGTGAACTGGTCCTCATCTCTACTTGGACCTATCTTGCTTGGCCATGTCTTATTCGTGTTATCTACCTCTGATCCTTGTTTGATAGATATGATCCTATAGTTGGTCATGTCGATCACCTTATTTGATGAGATGTTATCTTCATCATTTGGGTTACATGATTATTTATCTTGGGTTCTATACTCTCTATCGGTGTTTTGCTTTGTTTGATTTCCTGTTATCCATTTCGTGCGTTGACTTCGTGTTGACTTAGTATCATTATCGCCCTCTTCGAGCGTTGGCTGGATTGCTGCAGAATGAAGATTTCATCAGGACTCTGAGATTGGATATTTTAACATTTGTTGAGTATCCGAGGGATATTCTTGTATCGATTCGGCTTCCTTGATTCCGGACAGTTCCGCACTCATGATTATATATTTCAGATATTATTTTGATTATAGATATACCTTCTATATATTATGTTTTGATATGGATTCTTGATTTGGAGTATTTTCCTACGGATATGGAGTATTTTCCTAGAAAAGCTATCTTGTGGTTATTATTGAAAATATTTTTGGATGTGTGTTACGATTCACCTGGATTTTAGATTTTGATGGTTTTCTAGGACTCGTTATATTGTTAGAGATTTTGTGATTTTAGTAATTCGGATATTTGGGTTATGGGTTTGATTCGTTTTGGGTATTTGTCAAGGGTACCGGGTGACCCTAGTATACCTTGACGGCGTGGTAACGAAGGTTGCAGCCGCTCGATTATAGTGTCATGGTGGATCTTTTGCAGCCATTCCGGATGGCGAGGCAAGGAATGACCATGACACATTTTTTGGATATTAGAAAACTACAGTCGTTGGCTCGAGACATATATCCTGTATTTTATGATTTATGAGGATTTTTATGCAGTTGGGATTCTACGTTTTTGGACATTATTTTCGATATTTTGTACTTATTTTGATTTATGGGGTTATTTCGTGCATGCGAGATTTTGCTTTTATGAGATTGTTTCATTGTTTAGAATTACCTTACGAGTTGATTTATGTAGCCATACACTGTTCTCCTTGATGTTTTTATATTGAGATTTTGTTCGTTTCTTATTGTATTACTTGATTTCTGTAAGGTGGGTAGAGTTTTTCATGGCAGATATATATGTACTAGTTTTGAAAACCCTATTTTGATAATTTTGAAATTTCGAGGACGAAATTTTTGTAAGGTGGGTAGGATGTCAGATCCCTATTTTGGAAATAGGTATATGACTGTATTTCGTATTTTGAGTGGATTTTTAAATTTTATACTTGTTTAAAACTTTTATTTAAATTCTAGATTTCTATCTAGCCTCGGTGGAGTTTGTTATTTTATTTATTTTAGTTATTGTTATTGTTGTTGTTATCACAATTATCATTATTATTATTCCTATGACTACCCTTCCAAAATAAACCCTAACCCTAAATCTACCACACTCTCTCTCAGCTCTCACCCCCCTTTAGCCGCCAGCCCCCTCTCTCCTTCCTTACTCTCATCTCTCTCTCCCTCGAGGTCTTTCTCTCTCCTCGATCCCTCACTCTCCTCCCCTCTTCTCTGGAGAAGCCAGCCCCCTCCATTCTCTCCCCCGAGCTACCCCCTCTCTCTCTCACCCGAATCTCACTCTCCTCCCTCACCCTCTCCCCGGCCCCACGTCTCCGACCTCCGGCCGCCCTCGGCGCCAACCTATGGCCGCCACCGCCATCTTCCTCACTCCACCAAAATCAGCCACGGCCACCACTTTTACGACCATCACCATCGTCGTCTCCCTCCACCACTTTCTCCATGGCCGGCCACCACTGCCCCCACTTTAGCCGTGGCCGCCTCCACCCTTGGCCGCCGCCACTGCCTCCATCTCCGGCGCCACCCCGTGGCCGCCCCTTTCAGCCACCGCGACCACCATCATCGTCGCCGTCTCCGACTTCCCTCTCTCCCTGTCTTCTCTCGCGGCCGTGCGGTCTGCCGCCGCAGCCTTCGCCGCCGGGATCCACAGCCCTTACTGCTGTCATCCTCCCTCCTCCGCCGGTAAGCAAGCCCCTATTGGTGCGCTTTTATCGTTCCCCATGTTTTTAGGACGCGTGCACCTCGGTGTACGTGTCAGTCTTATTTTCGTGCCACTTTGATGCACGTGCTGCCTCGGGCAGCAGGACACCTCGAGCCCCGTACTGCCTCGGGCAACGTACAATCTCGATTTATGCACCGTCTCGTTTTCTATGCCTCGGCCTTCGTGCCTTTCTTGATTTTTGTGCCGTATCGATTCGCGTGCATGCATCAATTTGCATGACCGTTTTGGTTTGCGTGCCGCATTGGACTCCGTACTGCATCGATTTGCGTACGTACCTCGATTTGTGTGCCGTATTGATTTACGTGCTCCTTGGACTTTGGGTCGTTTCGATTTACGTGCTCGCCTCGATTTGCCGTGTCGCGTGATTCGTGGACCATTCTGATATTCATGATTTTCTTGATCTATGTGCACGTCTCGATTTACGTACACGTGTTTCCCGTTCATCTCGATATTCGTGCCATCTCGATTCTCGTACGCGTCTCGATACGCATGCACGTCTCGGTTTGCGTACCTCGGTTTCTGTGCCCGATCACTGTACTGCTTGCGGGACCCACACGGTATAGCCTTCTGTCATCTCTTGTGATTGTTATATTATTTTATTATTTGGTGCTGATGATTATTTATTGTGTGTTCTGAGGATCTCGATTGGCGTGCTAGCTTGGATCGCGACTGCCGAAGACTTGCTTACCTAGCCGAGCCCTCTAGGCAAGTATTCCTTGCTCATCGGCGGCTCTTGCCATCTCTCCTAGATTTTATTGTATTTAATTTATTGTAAATTGTATAACCATGAGTAGTGTAGCTTAGCAGTAGAACTGCCATGATAACCTAGACTAGCTTGGTCCGATACTGGAATAGACCGTATCGGACAACTCGGATGGGTCATCCATACCTCCGAGGACACGAGCACGACTCACTTGTACGGATTGTCCCCATATGCCCCGTGTCCGACTCGCGGTTGGGTGACAACTTTGGCTAACTTTACCTGTGGCGGTGATTGTGCTTGGGTTAGGGATTTATGGACATGTGTTGTGGTGCGCCCTGTAAGGCGGTTATTTTACTATTATGCATGTTGGCTTGGTGCCCAGTACGCATTGTAGCGCTGCTGGAGGCCGGGACTTAGTGGTCTCGGGTTCGATTGGTTTCCAGTACGCATCGTAGTGCTACTGGAGGCCGAGACTTAGTGTTCTCGGCTATCGATTTGTTTCCAGCACGCATTGTAGTGCTGCTGGTAGCTGAGACTTAGTGTTCTCAGCCTACGATTTTGCGATTCTGCGGCGGGTTGCGCCGAATGGTTTTAGCCCCTATTCGTAGGGTGCTCCCATCCAGATTACAAAGGAGATTCTGCCAGATTTTTCCAGAATTCCCGGTTGGGAATTTGGTTCGAAGGATTGGGCAGAACCATTACTTTGGTTTGTGGGACTGAACTCATGCATGTTCTTCTTGGTATAGCATCCCTGATCTCATTGCCTGCTAGGTAAACTCCCGACTAGATTAGTCGCCTAGCGTCTTGACCTGTCTTGTCCGTCGGATTGTGTAAGGAGAGCGGTTCTACTCGGGTGAAGGTCTGCAACCCTGGTCTTTGTTTGGTTTAAAGGTTGTGGATCTGATCCAGAGTGGTTCACGCAATCCTTACCTTTTCGACGGTATCACCCATTGGACTCTTGACCCGTGACCCTTCTTTTAGATGGTGTTCCAGTTTAGTTTGTTATCCCATTGTCTGTCCTGTCTGCTGGATTGTGTAAGGAGAGCGGTTCTACTCGGGTGAAGGCCTGCAACCCTGGTCCTTGTTTGGTATAAGGGTTGTGGATCTAATCCAGAGTGGTTCACATAATCCTTGCCATCTTCCGACGACGTTGATTAGTGTTGACCCATGTGTTGGGATTATGATCTTATTCGAGGATTGACTATGAGGAGATATGATATTGAGATAGTGATAATGGTAGACTAAGTGGATTCTTAGATAGTGTTGCTGGTTCTTTGGTGATGTTCTAATTTGATCAGATATGTCTTTGAGGACTTTTGGATTTTGATATTGGTGCGAGTGTCTCGCGGAACGAATAGAATATCGAGGGTATTATTATATGATTTTTACTCGACTTCCCAAACGTCCAAAACTGGGTACCTTTGTGTATTCTGGTAGTTGGGGAACCTGGTTTGATTGCTATGTCATGGTAGTTGAGGGGCTTGTTTTCTAGGGGCTTATGATCATTGACTTGGAGGATTCTTGTGAGTCGGAGGGCCTAGCATTGTTAGGGGGATGTGTAAAGCCCCTAAATTTCCACTATATTTTCATCGATTTTGGTACTGATTTAAAATTTTTGTATTGTATGTCCATTGTCGTATTGTACGAGAGACGTATATCGTAATTGCTCGACGAATGCGAATATATGCGAGCGTACATATTTTTAGAAAAACATTTTCTTTAAACTTTATAGTTTCAAAATAATATATAGTAATTACTTTTAATTACTTAAAATTTGTGAAAAATGTCGCATCGAAATTTCAAAAGTAATTTATAAAAAAGTTCTTATTTTATAATGTTCTATCATATGCGAAGTACGTGAAAACTTAATTCGCGTATATTTTTATTTTTCGAAGGCTAATTGTATTTATTTACGTTAACAAGTATTTTAATTGAATAATTGTTTGGATTTTCGAAATTTTATATACTAGTATTTTTAGAAAAAGTATTTTGAATTTATTGTGGTAACTTAAAACTTGGATTAGATTTTTTTAATTTAAATAAGTTAAATTAAATATTGGAATCATCTATTTTGGATTTGAAATTTTCTAGAATTAATTGAGTTGGATTTGAATTTGGATTTAAATTTATATTTGAATTATAAAGGCTTAGTTTAAATTGATTTGAGTCAAATAATATTTATCTACTAGTTTTTAAATATTCCTAGTCTTTATCCTCATGGGAATTCCCACATCCTATAAATAGGCAGGTACTCTTCCATAATCCTCTCCACCGCCAAATTCCCCACAAAATTGGTGCATCGTGTCTGTGCCTCCCTACATCCACTATATGTAATTCTAGTACAGATACATATTTTTGACCCCGTGTCCGACAAACCCGGACACCCTTCCAGGTCGTGTCGGACATTCCCGACGACGACGCAAATCCTAAACCTAACTCAGCCTCCACGCCACCTCCCCGGCGACTGCCAACACCATCAACCACCAGCATCCATCCCAACACCCTGCTCCCCTCGCCGCGACGGCAAACACCCACACCTCTGCTGCGGTCATCACCGGTCGTAGCCAACCAAACTTAGCACCGCCACCACCGCCCCAACAGAGCCTAGCCCCCGGAAACCACCCGCCGTACTTCAGGCGGCCCCCGTTCCGGCAGCACCCCCACACCACCATCGCCGCTACCACCACCGTCATCCCCACCACAAACCACCACAGAAATGAAAGTGGCGGGGAGAACCCGTACCTCGCCTGGTCGCTCCCGCCGTCTGCTCGAGCCGCCGCCGACCCCTTCTGTAAACCTCCGTGCCTTCGCCGGAGTTTCCCAGCACAGTCACCCACCGCCCGACCGCGTCGCCTCCGCGACCGCCCGCTCCGGACGCCGCCGCCCACACCAGGCCGCGCGCGCCGCCCGCGCACAGCCAACCACCGCCGCGTCGAGTCTTCCGCCGCGATCCTCGCAGCCAACCGCCACCCGAAGGACCACCAAGCTCCGCCTGGAATCCTCCGTGCCGGTAGAACGACGACCGTCGCATCCTCCACCGATCCACCGCGCCCTCCTTTCCGACCGACGTCCAGCCGCTCCGATCCACAGCGCCACTGGTCGCCGCACCTCCGCAGATCCACGCCCCCGCCGTCTCCAGGGCAGCGTGCCCCGGCGCCGAGCGTCGAGCGCCTTCACGAGCCCGGCCAACTCCTCGGGTGAGAAAAACCCCTTTTCTTCAGTCTCTCTCTCTCACTTACTGAAACTTTGGGAATAAGGTTTGGTTAAAGAGATATTTTGTTATTATATAATTATTATCATTATTATAAATATAATAATTATTATTAGTTTTAATATTATTATTACTGTTATCATTATTATCATTATTCTTATTATTATTATCATTATTGTTATTATTATTAATTAGAGTTTGTATTATTCTTATTACTAATATTATCATTATCATTATTATTATTATTAGTATTATTATTACTATTATTGTTATTATTGTTAATTAAAAAAATCTATATATATTCTAAAAATTATACGTGTAGTACAAATATTGAATTGGGCTTGGTCCCATATTATTTTCAAATTTGTTCTTAAGTCTTAAGGGTAATTTTTCTAGATTACTCATTAATTTCTAAAAATATTTTGACACATAAAAAAAATATAGTTTTCAAATAATAAAACAATTTTTTTTTAAATAATTAATCTAAATTATTTTTGCTAATAAAAATATAGTTTCACTATCTAAATATTTTATTTTACTTAGTTTTTGCCTAAAAAGATTTTTAGACTTTACAGAAATTATCTAAAGCTATTTTTACCAAAAATATATTTTTAAGTATTTAAGCATTTTTCTAAAAATAGTACGAAGTATCTTTCTCCGAAATTTCCCATTATTATTATCAAGGTTGGTCGTGACTAAATTGTGCTTTTCCTATTTTCTCGTGAATTCGGACCCCTTCACATTGACCATGGCTAATGGGCAAACAGGACTTGTCGGATTATCATATCACATCAGACGACACACCAGGCAAGACACCTTGCCTTTACTGTTTAAATTTCCTGCTCAATACCATGCATGTTGTGTTTATTTTCAAGTTGTTTCTTTCTAAATTATATGTAGATGCAAATTACAATATTTTATAAAATTGGCTTAGAGTTAAGGGACTACCGTCAAATTTAGTGTGTCTCATTGACTTGTCACAATTATACACGAGTTGTGTGTGAGAGTTGTGAGTATCATATAGAGGTCACTTGAGTGTAGGCTGATCCCCCGTGCGCATGCGTTAAGATATAACTGCTAATAGATTGTGTAGAAGACTTTGGCAGTTATTAAGGATTAAACAGTGTCGTGGAGTCGACACATGTATAGTATCATGGAGAGAGGGAAGACAATTATTAGCGTAGGGGCTACATGTTCAGTACACATATAGATTTGGGCCGATAGTGTCTAGGATGAGCGCTACTTACTGCCCCGGGGCCGATAGTTCTCATATGAGAACTACTTTCTGCCCATAGTTGATAGTGCATCTTATGAGCGCTACCTACTACTACTCTCTCTCCATCTATGCTGAACACCTAAGCTCCTGCGTGGAACGTTGTCTTCTCAAGGCGTATATCACATAGAATGGTTAGGACCCTTTACGCATGTATATTTCTATTGAGCTCCTACTATTCAGTTTATGGCATGATATTATGTGTCTTGTTACGTCCCTCTGAGGACCTGGTGATCTCTCCAGGTGTGCGTTTTTGTGATTTCTTGCAGGTGCTAGCTAAGGCCATTTCCTTCCTTCATGATGACTGCTTTTGGACTTGTCATTGCTTCGCTCGACCAATCACTTTCTTTGTATATTTCTTCTCTATTTAAATTAGTTGGTAGTGGACTTTGTCTCCGCCCGACGATTGTATCATAAATATTCAAGTTGATTTCTATATTATTATTCCTTTTATTGTGGATGAGATTTAGTTGTCTTGGATTACTACATTTACAACTTATGTATACATACGAGGTCCATGTATTTCGTATGTATACAGCTGGCATGTCTACGTACTTGGTCCTACGTATTTTGGGACTGGGGTGTTACATGTTTTTGTGGTGGCCCATGCAGGTCCAGTTTATCACTTCGGTTACTTTACCGTACCGATGTGAGCCTGCAATATAGGATTAGAGTCTAGAATCTCATCCACCTACTTGACATCCTTTCTTGACTTCAAATTTCGAACTCTCGTTCGACCTCCTTGAATTGCATCTTGCTTGACTCCTTCTACCGTAAATTTCTTAGTTTCGTGTTTAGTAAGATGACTACACTAGTATATGCTCATAGGTCAAACACATGGCTAGAAGGATTACCTTGACAATTAGCATGCATTGAGGTCTTATTGTGTATAAAAGCATTTATGTTTTCTAGAAATTTGATCTTAAGGATTAGTTTATTCCAAGTTGGGTAGTAGTATATTACCGCCATCAAAAGAGTAGTTTAATTTTATTTTAAATTACAAGGTGGTATACACAAAAGGATAGCTAGATCGAGAAAACAAAATTTTCATGAATTTTGAAATTGTGAAATAGTTATGATTTAAGTTTTTATATTGTGACACTTGATTACAGTTAACTTTAAGTTTGGATATTTCGAGATTTTTAAAGAGTTTAAATTATGATTTTGTAGATGACTAGAGATGAAAGTTTAGAAGGGAGAGAACTTGAGGTTTTAAATTGCGCGTACGATTTATAAAGTTTATTAAATTTTAAAGAGATGATGGAAAATTTTTGTTTAAATTTTTTGGAAGATATCGACTTTGAAGGAAAAATTCAAAATTCAAATTTTGACCTATGATCTATGATTTATAGAGTTATTTAAATTTCGCGTTTAAAGCCTTGATTTTGGATATTTAAATTTTTAGTAAAAAAAATGTATGTTCATTTTACGATATACAGGGACTATTTCGAGATTGATTAGAGATTTAAATTAAACTTGACAGTCTAAGATAAGTGGTAATTGTGGCGGAGTATCTTGAAAATTTTATTGAGAACCTTCGAGGAACTTGAAATTTGAAATTAGATCATATATTGGTAGAGGACCAAGAAGCAAGCAAGTCACCCTAATGGGATGCAAGTATTCCTCATTAATTGCCATGATATTTGTATGTACTCGAGTGTAGTTAAGTCATCTGCCAAAACTATGTGAAGATATCTCAATCTTGACGCACTCGACATTTCCTCAAATCTAGATTTTAATCGTGACTTTCTAAACCATTTGAAACTTGAGAAATAATTGGATTGCTCCTTGATCATACTCCAACTAAGTGGCTATCATATCTTTAGAAACTGTATTCTAACCTATTTTACCTTGATTTACTCGAATCTAAATTATCTTTATTTCATGCTTTAGCTTATCAATTATTTCGTGTGTTAATTATTATCTCATGAACTCCCACTTTCTATTTTAAATTCTTTTGTGTCCTTTACCGTGACTTGGATATTTGGAGCACAACACTAGACTGTTCCTTCCCACAACTTTCATATGTAAGACCTAGACGAGCCCACCTTCATGTAGGTATATCACGTGCCACTAAAACATGTCTCTTTGTACTCTAATTTCATATTGCGACTTTCGGGTCGAAATGACTAGACTCTAATATCCCTACCGTGAAACCAATATACTTTAAACTATAGATGAGACTCGACCTCGACTCCATTCTTTTGACCCGATATACGATTTGTTTTACTTAATTCCATACATGCTTAAATCTTGATTGCTGGACCTATCACACCATTAGTTTAATTCTTGTAAGTTGAGTAGAATATCTCATGACCTAACCAACATTTTTGTGGACCACATTGATAGGTTCACTTGGACCATAGAATTCAGTAGAACCTTACTTATCTAGTCAACCAAGCCGACTGCTTAGGCCCAAATTTTGGACGAAACTTAAATTTTATAAGATCTTGGACTATTTGATTTCTTTCGTCATTGTCCCTTTACTTATTATTTTACCTACCTATGATGCTAAAAATAGCTTAGTTTTGCAAGCTTATTCTTTATCAAACTTAATCATGACATATGTTTAATGTGGGCGCCCACTAATACATTGTCTAATCAGAACCGGTGCATGATGGTCTGATCAACCAAATGCACTTTCGGTTCGCCTTTTTTATGTATCAATCTACGTGGATGGATGTAGTTTTACTTTCTCCTTAGAATTTCATCCACGACTGCCTTGAAAATTCTTTTAAAATTATTCGGTCGTCTTTGAACCATGTTTTCGTATTCGATAATATCGTCTTTTGAAACTCTCTATTGTTTTCGCCTTCACCCATTTTAGAATAACGAAGGCGGTATACTAGAACTTCCTCTAAGCCTCCCTATCGAATAGGACCATTACCACTCAAAGTTGCTATACCGTCGTCCTAAACTACTCGTCCTTCTTCTCGGCCCTACTATGACCCTCATTCACTACCCACGACCATACTCGTATCATTTTTCTATGATCTAAATCGCAACTTCTTGCGACATGATTTTGTTGAGCCTTATAATTGATTGTTCCCCACCGATACCCCCTTATGTCTTCTCACCCCCTGCAAATTCTTAATTTCGAGGACGAAATTTCTTTTAAGTTGGGTAGGATGTAAAGTCCCTAAATTTCTACTATATTTTTATCGATTTTGGTACTGATTTAAATTTTTTGTATTGTACGTCCATTGTCGTATTGTACGAGAGACGTATTTCGTAATTGCTCGACGAATACGAATATGTGCGAGCGTAGATATTTTTAGAAAAACATTTTCTTTAAATTTTATAGTTTCAAAATAATATATAGTAATTACTTTTAATTACTTAAAATTTATGAAAAACGTCGCATCGAAATTTTAAAAATAATTTATAAAAAAGTTCTTATTTTATAATGTTCTATCATATGCGAAGTACGTGAAAACTTAATTCGCGTATATTTTTATTTTTCGAAGGCTAATTGTATTTATTTACGTTAACAAGTATTTTAATTGAATAATTGTTTGGATTTTCGAAATTTTATTTACTAGTATTTTTAGAAAAAGTATTTTCAATTTATTGTGGTAACTTAAAACTTGGATTAGATTTTATTTATTTTAAATAAGTTAAATTAAAGATTGGAATCATCTATTTTGGATTTGAAATTTTCTAGAATTAATTGAGTTGGATTTGAATTTGGATTTAAATTTATATTTGAATTATAAAGGCTTAGTTTAAATTGATTTGAGTCAAATAATATTTATCTACTAGTTTTTAAATATTCCTAGTCTTTATCCTCATGGGAATTCCCACATCCTATAAATAGGCAGGTACTCTTCCATAATCCTCTCCACCACCAAATTCCCCACAAAATTGGTGCATCGTGTCTGTGCCTCCCTACATCGACTATATGTAATTCTAGTACAGATACATATTTTCGATCCCGTGTCCGACAAACCCGGACACCCCTCCAGGTCGTGTCGGATATTCCCGATGACGACGCAAATCCTAAACCTAACTCAGCCTCCACGCCACCTCCCCGGCGACTGCCAACACCATCAACCACCAGCATCCATCCCAACACCCTGCTCCCCTCGCCGCGACGGCAAACACCCATACCTCTGCTGCGGCCATCACCGGTCATAGCCAACCAAACTCAGCACCGCCACCACCGCCCCAACAGAGCCTAGCCCCCGGAAACCACCCGCCGTACTTCAGGCGGCCCCCGTTCTGGCAGCACCCCCACACCACCATCGCCGCTACCACCACCGTCATCCACACCACAAACCACCACAGAAAGGAAAGTGGAGGGGGGGAGAACCCGTACCTCGCCTGGCCGCTCCCGTCGTCTGCTCGAGCCGCCGCCGACCCCTTCTGTAAACCTCCGCGCCTCCGCCGGAGTTTCCCAGCACAGTCACCCACCGCCCGACCGCGTCGCCTCCGCGACCGCCCGCTCCGGACGCCGCCGCCCACACCGGGCCGTGCGCGCCGCCCGCGCACAGCCAACCACCGCCGCGTCGAGTCTTCCGCCGTGATCCTCGCAGCCAACCACCACCCGACGGACCACCAAGCTCCGCCTGGAATCCTCCGCGTCGGTAGAACGACGACCGCCGCGTCCTCCACCGATCCACCGTGCCCTCCTTTCCGACCAGCGTTCAGCCGCTCCGAACCACAGCGCCACTGGTCGCCGCACCTCCGCAGATCCACGCCCTCGCCGTCTCCAGGGCAGCAAGCCCCGGCGCCGACCGCCGAGCGCCTCCACGAGCCCGGCCAACTCCTCGGGTGAGAAAAACCCCTTTTCTTCAGTCTCTCTCTCTCACTTACTGAAACTTTGGGAATAAGGTTTGGTTAAAGAGATATTTTGTTATTATATAATTATTATCATTATTATAAATATAATAATTATTATTAGTTTTAATATTATTATTACTGTTATCATTATTATCATTATTCTTATTATTATTATCATTATTATTATTATTAATTAGAGTTTGTATTATTCTTATTACTAATATTATCATTATCATTATTATTATTATTAGTATTATTATTACTATTATTGTTATTATTGTTAATTAAAAAATTCTATATATATTCTAAAAATTATACGTGTAGTACAAATATTGAATTGGGCTTGGTCCTATATTATTTTCAAATTTGTTCTTAAGTCTTAAGGGTAATTTTTCTAGATTACTCATTAATTTCTAAAAATATTTTGACACATAAAAAAATATATTTTTCAAATAATAAAATGATTTTTTTTAAAATAATTAATCTAAATTATTTTTGCTAATAAAAATATAGTTTCACTATCTAAATATTTTATTTTACTTAGTTTTTGCCTAAAACGATTTTTAGACTTTACAGAAATTATCTAAAGCTATTTTTACCAAAAATATATTTTAAGTATTTAAGCATGTTTCTAAAAATAGTACGAAGTATCTTTCTCCGAAATTTCCCATTACTATTATCAAGGTTGGTCGTGACTAAATTGTGCTTTTCCTATTTTCTCGTGAATTCGGACCCCTTCATATTGACCATGGCTAATGGGCAAACAGGACTTATCGGATTATCACATCACATCAGATGACACACCAGACAAGACACCTTGCCTTTACTGTTTAAATTTCCTGCTCAATACCATGCATGTTGTGTTTATTTTCAAGTTGTTTCTTTCTAAATTATATGTAGATGCAAATTACAATATTTTATAAAATTGGCTTAGAGTTAAGGGACTACCGTCAAATTTAGTGTGTCTCATTGACTTGTCACGATTATACACGAGTTGTGTGTGAGAGTTGTGAGTATCATATAGAGGTCACTTGCGTGTAGGCTGATCCCCCGTGCGCATGCGTTAAGATATAACTGCTAATAGATTGTGTAGAAAACTTTGGCAGTTATTAAGGATTAAACAGTGTCGTGGAGTCGACACATGTATAGTATCATATGGAGGGAGGAAGACAGTTATCAGCGTAGGGGCTACATGTTCAGTACACATATAGATTTGGGCCGATAGTGTCTCGGATGAGCGCTACTTACTGCCCCGGGGCCGATAGTTCTTATATGAGAACTACTTTCTGCCCATAGTTGATAGTGCATCTTATGAGCGCTACCTACTACTACTCTCTCTCCATCTATGCTGAACACCTAAGCTCCTGCGTAGAACATTGTCTTCTCAAGGCGTATATCACATAGAATGGTTAGGACCCTTTACGCATGTATATTTCTATTGAGCTCTTACTATTCAGTTTATGGCATGATATTATGTGTCTTGTTACGTCCCTCTGAGGACCTGGTGATCTCTCCAGGTGTGCGTTTTTGTGATTTCTTGCTGGTGCTAGCTAAGGCCATTTCCGTCCTTCGCGATGACTGCTTTTGGACTTGTCATTGCTTCGCTCGACCAATCACTTTCTTTGTATATTTCTTCTCTATTTAAATTAGTTGGTAGTGGACTTTGTCTCCGCCCAACGATTGTATCATAAATATTCAAGTTGATTTCTATATTATTATTCCTTTCATTGTGGATGGGATTTAGTTGTCTTGGATTACTATATTTACAGCTTATATATACATACGAGGTCCATGTATTTCGTATGTATACAGCTGGCATGTCTACGTACTTGGTCCTACGTATTTTGGGACTGGGGCGTTACTGGATGAGCTTGGTATTTGGTGGTTGTCTTTATTGACGTGATATTCACTCCATCATGGATGGGAGACTCTTGCTAGATTGATCTGGTGGATAGACCGACTTGATTATTGGAGCTGTAGGCTCCCATATATGCTTGAGATGTTATTATAGTAGAGGTTCTAGTCTTGTACTTGACCTGATATCCATGCCATGATGTGGGCAGATGACTTCTTGTGACTGACAGATTTGTCCTTGTCCCAGACCTGACTACCTGTATCCGTGCTATAAGTCCAGTTACCCTTTGAGGTACTGGCCCTGACCTTGCACTGCGGTGCCCTTGTCTACTGGCACTTTGAGGTGCTACTTCCATGATTATATGGCATTGCGACGCCATCTTGATATTCTAGCTATATTATATGATTACCTGTACGGGTATCTGCTAGTTGGCCTATAGTCTTAGCGTGGTTAGGATTGCTTGCTTGCTTGTTGCATAACACTAAGGATGGATCACAACTGGGACTACATGTGCCGAGGTTGATTCTTACTTAGTATTCTCGTACTGAGGTGCGACATCTAGGAGGATGATCATGTGACCACGGCATTTGATTCCGGATAAATATATGGTTAATCTAGGCAACTTAAACTGGTAGAAGCATTGGAGGGAACAGAATCCCGAGATCGTGCATTACCAGCCTTATCCCAGACATTAGTCATGACCTGCAGGCTGGCCGCCACGGATATTGTTACCATTCGTACTAGTAGATGGCAATATCCGGCTACTTATGTACTATACATTATATACATGGCATGCTCGGCACGGTAGCCTTACGAGGGACCGGTGGTGACATGCAGAGCCCGGTGGCCTTACGAGGGATAGGTACTCTTCTTACATGCTATACTTGGCCTCGCTAGCCCTGCTGGGATGGCACGATCCGAGGATTCCCATACTTGCATTGTTGGGGTAACCCAACCTCCATATAGAGAGCCGTAGGCATTTTGAGTGGCCGCTTATTCTCCTAAATTGTATGGCTTGTTGCTTGCTAAGCTGGCTGGCACGCAACGCTGTCCCGGTGCGGTAATTCATTCTCTTGTTCTTGTTTGATGAAGGGGTGAGTTACTGTTCCGATGACAGACTACGAGTTCCAGTTGGCGATGCAAGCATTAGTGGATGTTAGGATGACTGTGATGATTGTTGGTTACTTACGTATTAGTAGTTGGATTGCTGCCTTATATTCTGTAATCGAGCGTTGGTACCGCACGATCCCTTACCTTATTTACTGTTTTTAGATGCTATTTCTGTCACATTTTATCCTACTGGTTTTCTTCGCCCGTTCTTGAGCCTTCCTTTCTGGTACTTGCTACGGTTGGCCTGACCAACCCTGGATTGTTCCTAGATTGCCTGAGACCGACCCTGTGGATCTTCCAAACTCGACATGGAGGATGTGCTTCAGTTCTCGACCATGTTAGGAACTGTGGGAAGGTATACTAGTCTACATTATTATTCTGTACTTTGGATTTTCTGATTATCATATGAGTATTCCCTGCTTTCCATATGATTATCTCTCTTGATGTTGTTTCATTGTGATTTGCCTGTGGACATGAGATCGGATTTAGGCCATAGATTGATTACATGCTAGGATACCCAGCAAGACCTGACAGCCGTCATCGCCGTATAGCGTATTCGTACTTATATGGTGTAGCTGGCCTACGTCCGCCCCCGTATTCCGGTACTGGGGCGTGACAAGCTTGTCATTTGATGAGTATGCTGTCGAGTTTTTCCTCCTTAGACGTTTTGCAAAGAGTATGATTCAGGAGCCAGGAGATCGGGCCAGGAAGTTCATGAGGGTTCTGAACCGCGAGGTCAGATCACGTACATCTGGGCTTCGTAGGGTGACTTTTGAGGACATTCTGATGGATGCCTAGATCGCGGAGGAGGACTTGGGCCTAAGGCCTAAGAGGAGCAGTGATGCTATGAGTGGTGCTAGTGCACACTACCAGAATAAGTCATGTTAGCGACGCCCAAAAACGTCGCTAAAATGGAAAAAAAAACATCGCTAAAACTGTTTACCGACGTATTTAGCGATGTTTTCTAGTGGTCGCGAAAAGCCATGTCGCTAACAGGCAAAACGTCGGTAATCGTCGCTCTTACCGACGTAAGAAAACGTCGGTAATTCTTGAACATTTACCGACGTTCACCGACGTACCGTCGGAAATATGGCAACGTTTGAAATGTCGTCTAACGTCGGTAAATCCTGCAACATTTAGCGATATATATTTAGTACTTACCGACGTTCACCGACACTGTAGACAAGGAAAATCCTGGGACGTTTACCGTCGCTAATTACGTCACAGATTTGACTTATTTTGGTAGTGGTGGCAGTGTAGAACCAACGAAGCATCCCTATATTTAGAAGGGAGTCTTCCAGTCCTAGCAGGAGTACCACCTAACAGCTGGAGCCCCGATTCAGCTGCATCTCAGAGGCAGAATCAGCCAGTGCCCACTTATGCCTACTGTAGGAAGCCGAGACATGTAACTGCTTATTTTCAAAAAATGAGGGTAAATTTGCCATTTTTCATATTCTAATATTTTTGTGAATATTTATTTATTAATATTGTATATTGGGGATGAGTTTAGTCGGGTTTGAGTTTCGTCTAGTTTTGACTTGTGTTAGTGACCCAGGTAGTTTATACTCTGGTCGGGACCCAAAGATTAGTTAGGCATGGCCCACAAATTCATCTCATTAGGCTTGTGCATTTAGACTAAACCCACATGACAAGTTTAGTTATTTAGAGATTAGAAACTTGACCCTTTTGACCCCAAACATTTGCATGACTTAGATGAACCAAAGGGGACCTATTAGGGGCATTTTAGACATTTCCTATTGGCCCAAACCTAACCGTAATGGCAGCCAAGAGAGGGTTCCACCTCCTTTTCATTTGCAAAGTACCTCCATTTCCATTTTAGTGTTTTTCCCAGTCGTGAGAGCAAATCCCATTGATTCATCTCTCAAATCTTCTCTTTTTTCCACCAAATTCTCTCATTCTTGCAAGAAGAGGAGCTACAAGGATTATGGAGCCAAGAGCAAGGAAGGGTGTCAAATTTGCTAGAAGAGTCCGTATCGGATTCGTGTCCTTTGGGTTGTTCATTGGAAATCAACTCCCAATAGGTATCTCTCTCTCTAAACATTCTCTATTTCATCTTTATCTTGCATATTTATTAGTTTTGAACCCATAGGAACCACCCCCATGGATGAACCACCATTAGGAATGTTTTAGATGCTCTTATGAGTCCTCTTTAGGAGTTTGGGATAGGTTTGATGTCCCCCATGGAGAGATTCGAAAGGGGACATACCATGTGTTTGTGTTTTTGCCCCATAGGCTTATTTGTCTTCCAATTTCATATTTTTATGTGTTAGAGAGTAGATTAACCATTGTTAGGATGTTTAGGTTTGTTCTCATTTGGATACCAATGTTTGAATCTATGTATTATGGCTTACAAGCCCTATTTTTATGTAAAAATATCAAATATTGTTATATTTATGGATGTGGACTGATTTGGGTTTTTTTTTGTATATATATATTGATATGTCTTGTGTGTATGTGATAGTGTGTGGGTGTGTTAGTGTTAAGTTAGTGAGTTAGATAATTTAGTTAGTATCCTAGATAATAAAGTTAGTATGTGTTTCTTTTGTCCAAAATATCCCAAATTCGTCATAATTTTTATCCACATTTTTAGTAGCCAGAGCAACTTAGAAATGCCATAACTCCTAGCTCAAGACTCCGATTAATCTCCCATTTTTTTTAAAGAACCGTATCGAAGTTAGCTTTGCAAATATATATATAACATATATATATATATATATATATATATATATATATATATATATATATATATATATATATATATATATAGGCCAAAATTGTTCTAGAACTTTCTGTAAAACTGTTTGAGACGAACGCAAAATATATATATATATATATATATATATATATATATATATATATATATATATATATATATATATATATATATATATATATATATATATAGGCCAAAATTGTTCTAGAAATTTCTGTAAAACTGTTTGAGACGAACGCAAAAAAAAAAAAATATATATATATATATATAGGCCAAAATTGTTCTAGAACTTTCTGTAAAACTATTTGAGACGAACGCGTTTCGGTGTTTTCGCGATTCCGGGAGCTTTCGGACACGAAAATACGATCTGTTTGAAGTTTCGAAAATCTAATACGAAGGGCTACAACATAATTTAATCCTAGAATTTAGTGAATAGGTCTAATATATGCAGTATTGATTTTAAGTGGAAAACTGACTATATGATATGGACATTTTGTGTATTCTATGAGCCTATGAAGTATGGATATCAAGTGAATGTATGTATCATAGGTTGTCAAGAATATGTATGATACGGTATATATATATATATATATATATATATATATATATATATATATATATATATATATATAGGTAATATATGTTAGTATAGTGTGTGTGTTTGAATGAGATAATGATGTGTGTGGTTAGTAGAGAGAAGTGAGATTGATAGAGGATATGTGCTAGTGTGTGTTTGATGTTGTATAGATGATAGTGTAGTGTGTATGTTGTGAAGGTGAGAGAGTTGGAAGGATCATGCCCTCCTATTTGACTTGAGGCTAGTGTGGTTTGTTGAGTGATTTGTGTTTTGGGTTGAGTGGTAGTGTGTTTGTATATAGATGTGTCTGGGTGTGTTAAAAGAGAGGGGGTAGATTTGGTATATGTGTTTGTGTGTGTGTTAGTGTTTGAGTAGAGAGGGATTTAGATGTTGTATGTATGGATATGTTAGTATGTTAGTGGTTATGTTAGAATCTATGTAGAGGTTAGAGGTATCTTAGAAGTTAGATAGTGGTATCTTGAATAAGTTAGATAGTTAGTTGTGTTAGTCTATGTTATTGTTAGTTAGATATGACATATGTTGGTTGGTTAGAGTTAGAGATGGATATATATACATATATGTTATAGTTAGATATTAGTATCTTGGTTATCCATGGTTTTTGTGTGTGTGGTTGAAGATTAGATGAGTTAGTATCCCAATAGTTAGATATCATAGATAGTTAGATAAGTTGTATCTTATATAGATTAGAGCTAAGTTAGATAGTGGTTAGTTTGTAGATAGGTAGTATCTTAGCATACCAGATGTTGTTATCCTAGGATATTGTGATTTACCTTACTTTAAGGTAAAGGGGTTTACCTTATCACAAGGTAAGGTAGTGAGTTTACCTTCAAGACAAGGTAATAGGGGATTTACCTTCAAGGTAAGGTATGGTTGTAACACCCAGTTTTTCAGATAAGGGTAATTTTGAAATTTTGTAATTATATTATTATCTATTGATATTTATTTCACATTATGATTTTTGGTGATTTTAGTCAATTTAAAACTGCTTTAAGTCATGACTTGTGATTTTGATGTACTGCTAGTGAAACCCTAGAGACTGCATGACCTAGAGCCTAACCATGTCATTAGGATGATTTATTATCATTTTTAGCCTAGGAGTAATTTGGTCATTTTGGCTTATTTGAATTTTTAATTAATTTAATGAATTGGTGAATTCTAGTTTGACTTTGATTTGTTGAGACCTAGTGGACTAGCCTAGAACCTAACCCTAGCTATGATAACCCTAGTCTAACTTGAGTTAACCTATTTTAGTCATTAGAGAATAGTTTTAGAATGAGGGGATTTGGTTTAGTGAATTTAAGACATGGCTTGTGGTTTCATGAAATGACTTATGGCTTAATAATTTTATTGATCATGACTTGGCCCATGGCCCATAACTAGAAGCCCTAACCCTAACCAAACCCTAAGTGACCAGCCACATAGGGATTCCCACCCTATATAAACACTTATTCATTAGGGCTTGCCTCTTTTTTTATTATTTCAACACATTGGAAAAAAGTGGTATTGTTCCCCTTCCAAAAATCCCCATAAATCCATTTTAATTCCTTTTTAATCCTAGTTTCTTGCATTAGAACCTAATACTCTCCTATTTTCTAATTTTGGGGTTTAATCCCAGCTTTGGGACAATTTGGGAGCATTTGGCTAGCAAGGAAGAATCCCCCATTTGAAGCTTTTCCAAGCTTTTTGCACATATAGGTAAAACCCTTTAAATTGATTTAAATTTCTTTTTTCTTTGCATTTAGGGCTAGATCTAGGAGTCCCCTAGCTGTCCCCGAAATTTGGGTGGATTTTGTGTCCGTTTGGTGTCCGTATCGGACACGTGTCTATGTGTTATTTAAGGTGTTCGACGAAATGCCTCAACCAACATTTTGTTCTGATTTTTGAAATGTTTTTGAATGGAATTCTAGCTGTAGGGCTTGCTTAGTAATTTGTGTCATTATTTTCTAATTTTGGTGTCATGTCGTGTCCACACGGGGACACGAACATGCGGGGACTGAACCGTACACAGTGCCCTACTGTTCGGGCACTGTAGCGGACACGACACTGCACGTATTGACACAAAATTTTGGGCACACCTAGGACACATGACTGACACAACACACACAAAATTTTAGGCCATTTCATTGAGGGGTTTGGGAAAAATCCCACCCGCACTGAAAGTTTAAACACACACACACACGCACAACCGTTCACTGATACGGGTTTCTAACTCGGACATGACACGAGCTCGACCCAGGTCAGGGTGTAGGATTCCTAGCCCTACTATGGGCGAACCCACACGCATGATCACGAGACACGGGTCGCCCTGTGTCGTGTCCTAGGGCGACCCACACGCACGCACGAGGTTGCCTGTGCTGAGTTTTGAAACACTGTGTGATTCATGTTTTGGACACGTCGTGTCCACTTGTGTGGACACGAAACCACTTGTAGGACACGTATGGATGCGCATGAATATTTACCAACCTATTAATTGTCATTTAACTGTTAATTTCTAATTCGAAATAGGGAAATCCTAAAATTCTGAAACCATAGTTCAATGTTTGAATTTCTGAGATTTTAATTATAATTCTAAAACTGTTTCAATGATTATTTGCAATAAATAGTTCACTTATATATGTGTATATGTTAATGTACATGTTAGGGATTCATGTTGATTGATTCTTGGATTCGAGGTTGCTTTGGACTGATTTAATTGAGGACTGAATGCATTGCACTGAACTGAGATGCACTTTGTGTCTCGACACTTGGACACAACCTATCTACAGTTCCTATTAACTGTTATTAATATGACATTTTACTGGATTCCTGAGTTACACTAATTTCCAAGTCATTGCACTACCATTTCCTGTATTACACACACATACACTGTTCACTAGTTCCATTACCTGTTAACACACTGTTGTCCCTATTACATTACACCCATTGATACACACCCACAAGTTATAAAATCTGAGAATCTATTACACATTCATGTATGCACATTATCCACATCACTGATTCCATTCCTGCATACACGTACAATGCCACACAAGCTATATAAAATCTGAAAACCCTCTCTCCTAAACTATCATTGACAATACACACAAATGTTCACACACATTACTTGATCCCCCTACTCACTGCTATACACTGTCAATGCATCTTTTGTTCACTGATTTCTATACTCCTAGACACATTGCACTAATCCTATTTTTTCACTAACTGTTCAGTCCACTGTCCAGATCTACATCATTAAGGATCACTCCATTTGTGCAAGCTTTTAAACCATTGATTTGCCTATTTTTGCTCAGTCCTAATATAGAACTTGGTTTTAGACCACTGTCCATACCTTGTTTTACTTGCTACCAATCCTATTATTGGCTCAGTCAGTCCACACCTTCTAGAGCTCATCACTGCATGTTAGTTCAGCCCTTTGTTGATTTCATTTAGTCCTCATAGGACTTTACATATCAGTGGTATTATGAGAGCTAATTTACTGTTAGCTAACACACACATGTTAGTTTCAGATTACACACACACACACTCAAATCTGTCACATTGTACACTGTTTTCCCCTTCTCTTCCCTTGCATTACTATAGGTCACATTGGAATTTGTTGCACATATATTAGGCACCTATTCTATAGTGAATTCATATGATGTATAATTGATATATACTTGTTTCCTGTGATAGGATAGGGTTGAGATAGTATGGCTTGGTAGGTATCCTTAAGTGTAGTTAAGTAGAGTGGTAGTTTAACCTATAGTGTTATAGTTTGTTTTTGATAGCATTAGCCTAGTGTGACTTTCATTAGGCTTGTATCAAGTGGTTAGGGTATAGGTTGACCATTGGTTGACCTTAGCTTACAAATAGCCTAGAAGGTACATTACTAAGTATATACACATGACTTAGATAGTGATATTGATAGATAGTCTACTCTAGTATCTTGTGATAGATTGGTATCCTAGTCTAAAGTTAGTAGATAGCCTATAGAATGACCTAGAAATTGACCCACTAGGCCCAAGTGACTTTGTTGACTAGAATTGACCTAGGGTTGACCCAATAGTTCAGGTTTGACTAGAGTTGACCAAAAGTCAACATTGAGCCTAAATGTGACCAATTAACCTAGTTCGACCTAGACAGTTAACCAGGTTTGACTTAGAGTTGACTTTGACCTAATTTGACCTAAAAATCATGTAGTTGCATTGTAACTTTTATTTTCTTGTATTGAACATGTCATAACCCATATTGCTCTATTTAGGACATTGTGACTCCGGTGCAGACATCTGATATTATATTACTTTTTTCAGAGTAGCAGGTGAGTACATTCTCTGATAGTTCTCTCATTTATTTGTCAATTACTGTACTTCAGTTCTAGTTAGCTGTATGTGATTCTCTGTTACAAACATGTATTGTTATTACTGAATCTATGTATACGACACACATACTTACTCTTCTTACCTCTATTATTCGAATCACCATATGAATCACTATTCGAACCACCTATTCGTATCTTCATGTGCTGGTTGGACTTGTATTCGTCTTATGTGTTGGATTATGAATTCATCTTGTATTAGACTGGGCGAGGAAATACTGATTAGACATGTGAACATTTCTACTATTCGAACCACCCCCTATGAATGATATTCGAACGATAGCCATCCCACACTTGGCCAGGTGTGCGGTGTGCCGTATTACCCTTAGCCGTTTACAAGTCTATCTCAGTATTTTAAAACACACTTGGAGAATTTATTCGAATCATTGTTAGAACATCATGTGAATCATTATTCGCACCACCTTATTCGAATCACCTTATTAGAACAATGATTAGAATCACATTCGACTCATCTCGTATTAGACTCACATTGGAGATACACTTGTCTACATTTACTGTCTGGACTTATACCCTGTTACTCTAGT
Organism: Iris pallida; assembly: GCA_029216955.1. Classification (NCBI taxonomy): domain Eukaryota; kingdom Viridiplantae; phylum Streptophyta; class Magnoliopsida; order Asparagales; family Iridaceae; genus Iris; species Iris pallida. The sequence continues at coordinate 5,364,787 of JANAVB010011796.1, forward strand.
TCAGCTAGTTCTATTTTTACAGTCCTTATTGCCATGATTCTTCTCTTGTTTAGTTACTTACTTTCCTTGTACTTTATCTGTCTTTTTTACCATCACCTGAATATAAACTGCCATGTTCATCAATACAACTGTCTATAACTGCTTTATAGTTCTTTGTCATTTACTTGGGTTTTCTAGATGAGATTGTGCTCGTTCCTGTCCTGACTGGACCTGTTGAAATTTTACATATGATTGCCCTGAGGATACTTGACATACTCATTATGGACCTGACGAGTGATTAGCTACCTTTGGCCCCGACAATCAGGAGCGATCGGAAAACTGGCTAGTAGACTGGTTTAGTTTTCATGTTTTAGAATTTGAATTGTAATAACTTGAGATACGAGTTTGTATTTGAGTTTGTTTAAGATATTATTATTTAGTAGTTTATAATTGTTGTTGTTTAGTCTTTAGTTATAAACTTCTGTGTTATCTTATCGTGCTTAGACTGTGATTGAGATTTCAATATCTTATACTCGTCCTCCGTTCGGAGTTGATCATGATGAGTTCAATATATACTGCATGAGTTGATGGTTAGATAGTAACCCATAACAGCGTTCTACCGCCGATACTGCGGCGTAGGCTGGGCGTTGTTATTCACTCGTACCCTCACAGTGGATACGGGTCGTGACAAAGGTTACCTAGATACTAGGGCAAGATACTAAGGTATTGGTTATCTAATGGCTTGGGGTAGACAAATAGATGCTAGATAACTATAGTTTGGGTATTGGGAGACTAAGGTATTTATACCTAGACTAAGATTTAGGACTACCAACCAAGGTAAGGGTATTGGAATACTAATAGGAATAAAGTATATGGTATCTTGGTTAGTATCCTAGGATAGCTTAGATATAGAGTTAGTATCCTATATTAGAAATTAGTATCCTAAGTTAGTGGATAGAAAGTAGTCTAGAGATGTAAGTTGGTATCTTGGTGTCATAGGTTAGTGTGTCATATTACCTTGAGTAGGATACTACTAGTTAGTAACTTAGAATTTAGGATACTAGAAGTATATGTTAGATAGTTAGATGTATATAGCTAGTGTCCTAAATATATATTTTAGTATCTTAGAGATTAGGATACTAGTAAGTTAGAGTGTTAGATACAAGTTAGTATCTTAGAGGGATAGTTAGTATCAAGGAGGGTAAATGAGAAGTCTAAGGTATTGACAAGGTAATGAGATTTACCTATAGTCTAAGGGTAAGGTATTGGTAGGATGTTAAGATAGATGGATAGATACTAGTCTAAAGAAATGGTAGGATCTATTAGCCTAGGATAGTGAGTTATCTACTAGTCTAAAGTAGATAGGGTGTTAAGGTATTACCTAGATATTTAAGGTATTGATATAAGATACCTATAGAGATAAGGTAAGTGGGTTATCTTGGTAGGTAATGGTTAGGAATAGGGTATTTGACTTAGATTTCACCCTGTTTGACCAAGGTTGATTGTTTTGACTCAAAGTCAACAGCAAGTCAACATTGGACCTAAATTGGACTAGGAGTTGACTAGAGTTGACCAGTTGACCAAAAGTCAACTATGAGTCAACCATTGACCTAGTTTGACCTAGATTGGATTAGAAGTTGACCAGAGTTGACCAGTTGACCAAAAGTCAACTGTAGATCAATCCTTGACCTAGTATGATCTATATTGACATAGTTTGACCTTGTTTGACTTACATTGACCTACTTTGACTTTGTTTGACTTAGTATGACCTAGTTTGACCTAGTTTAACTTAGTTTGACTTGCTCTTACTTCTAAAATATTATATTGATACATCATTCCATCTTTAGGTCCTCAAGAAACTGTATTGAACTCAGTCAACATATTCTATCACATCTCAGGTGAGTACATTCTCTGATAACTTTTCTAATTTATGATAACTATTATAATTCATGTACTTAGTGTAGATATACTTGTTCTTGACACATTGGTCACACGGATTGGTATTCATGGATCCCGACATAAGACGTTATTCCTTGTTATCTTGGTATATCTTGTGCAAGCCCCTTGTAGTTCTTGTATAATATATGGACACCGATTCTCGATGAGACTTGCTCCCTTCTCGTAGAATCTCATGTCGTAATATGTCTTGTTTGGATCCACTCTACCAGTCGGGGGCAGAGAGTATTAATGTAGATGTGTGGTTATTATCCGCCTTGTTTATTCTTGTAGACCTTGTGAATGCCAATCCTACACTCCACGTATGATTGGCTAGATCATTAGTCCTTGTTCAGATCCAAGCCGACCACATATTAAAGCTAGTATTCACACACCTAGATAGACGATTCTTGATTCTTGTACATGCCATGATCAGTTTTACTTGCCTTGTTCTAGCTCTAGTTTACAGCTTACCTTGCTATGATACTTATATGTACATTTCCATTACTCTTGTATATACTCTCTATTTATTGCCTTGTAGCATATGTCATATCTTGTGAACTGTTGTTAGTAGATTATGCTCGTTCTATCTTGACTGGATATGTTGACAAAATATTACATATGACGGTGAGGAGCATTACTGTACCTATTATGGTCCTTATGACGTAGTGGGCATATATTTGGAGACCCTGGTCCAGTAGGGATTAGCCCCGGCCGATGAGGTATTGGAGTAGCTTAGCTAGATTAGTTTAGAACTGGACTTTGTCTCCAGATTACACTTTGGCTTGTTATTATTAAGTATTTTTATTTAAGATTGTTGACTCTGAGACTTTGGACTTGTATTATTCAGTGTTGGATTTTTAGGATAATATTTTCATATCTTGTCTTATTTATCTTTCAGTGTCATCTATCTTCTTAGAGTTTGTGATTGAGTATATTATATTATCATTGTTTGTCCTCCGTTCGGAGTTGACCATTTTTGACAATGTTTGATATTATAACTGTTGTTAGATTATAGACCTAGATAGCGTTCTATGCCGTTTCTACGGTGTAGGCTGGGCACTGTTACACACTCGTACCCTTAACCCCAGCCCATGCAGGTCAGAAGTCGCAAGTAGTGCAATGTCGTAGTGGTGCTCGGCTTAGAGTGCTGCTACGAGCCGGTTATATATTTAGATGATATAGGCTATAGGCTAAGGATACCCAATCACAGTTAGGACTTCTTGAGAAGTTTTCAGGGACGACCCTTGAGAATCTCATGATAAACTTGATGGAACTGGGGATGCCCAGGAACCTTCCTTTGGTGTGCTTATTGATTGATAGAAAGTTAAATAGATCTAATACGTGTTCTAACCCTTCATAGGCGGAAACTAGGGTTCACGAATTATACCTGCGGCGGAAAGGAGACAAGTAATTCCTGACAATCTCGAGCGGACGACCCCAAGATCTTCTGTACGTATTCCTTCCTCGAGTTGGACGTCGTGTGGGCGACGATCTCCCAACCTTTTCTTCTCCTTGGTAGCCCTCTCTTTCTCTCCTTACGTTAATCACAAATTTAGAGAAAGTTTCAGATTTCTGATCAGTAAACTGACGGCCAGAGAATAGAGGATATATATAGGCTACGGCAGGGACCATGAGGAAAAATTAGGGTTAGGCGTCCTAACGGATCTGGATATCCCGTGTTCAGTCCGAACACACAATCCAGGCCCATTAACAATAGCTCGGTCCACTAATGAGCTATTGTTGCACTACCTCCCTAATCCCAAATTATGTTTGTGGGCTCCTTTTATTATATGCTCGTTTGGCTCCCCATGTTAAGATATCGTATGTCCATCGATCAAATTAAGTTACTGACAACTATATTGATTCGACATCTTTTATCCTTAAGTAGTACCGCTCAACTTTATTTGTCATGTCAGATATAATCCACCAGCAGAGTTTACATGAAATCCTTATGAGCTCCTTTAGGGGACATCATCAACCCGATGTATCGGGACATGGATTCCATTTATAATCAACAGCCCATCATACATACAATATTATTATCCAATTCATAGAGATTGTTGATCCATAATGAATCTCACTCTTTTATGAGTCAAAATAATGCACACTGTATATACATGTCCGTTATTATATCCGGATTAAGAGCACAAGCATCCATAATAACAGAGGTGTTTGTTCTCTTATGTAGTCAGTACAAAGAGAACAACCTCAAGTGGTCTTGTTCAATACACACAAAGTGTACTAGTGTAAACCTATAGTCAAGATAGACTAATACCAGATTATACTACAACCTTTCCAATAGATTGTCCAAGTCCATCTAGGTTGTGAACTATTTATATACTCCATAGGAAACTGATAATATGATCTTCTGTGTGACACCACACACCATATTATCTATAATATAGAATATCAGATATTTGCATTAACACTTGCAAAAAATACAATATGCAAACATTTGCCCATATGATTCTCATTCAAAATTTAAGGAAATAAGGTTACTACAAAAGTGATGCTTTTAGTATATAACCCTGACAATCTCCCACTTATACTCAAAGCATTGCTTTTCAGTATACTGTTACAAATCTCCCACTTATACTTAAAGCCATGCTGCTAAACATCTGACTCCCATTCCCTCAACATGACTATCAAAAGCCTTAGCTGGTAAGCTCTTTGTAAAGGGATCAACTAGGTTGTCGGCTGATGCTATCTTGATCACAGCAACTTTTCCTTTCTTTACGAAATCTCGCATCAGGTGGTACTCGCGCTCAATGTGTTTGCTTGTCTTATGGGCTCGTGGTTCCTTCGAGTTTGCAACTGCACCACTATTATCACAATAAAGTGTAATTGACTTAGGCAAACTAGGTACCACATCCAAGTCCAACAGAAAGTTTCTGAGCCAAACCGCTTCTTTGGCTGCCTCAGAGGCTGCCATATACTCGGCTTCTATGGTGGAATCAATAATACATTTTTGATTGATACTCCTCCATACAATGGCTCTACCTCCTAAAGTAAAAACATAACCTGTCACGATCCGCACCCGCTTTTCGGGCACGACAGCGTGAGCAAGCCAGCTATGCATCAAGCGGACTCCAGCCCGACTCGAATACGTAAATGCTGTCACGGCTGTGGCAATGGGCCTAATCAAGGCAAGGCAAAACTATATCTCAATCCACAATAAGAATAATAATCAAGAATGAACAAGTATAGGTCGTGGTCTGCAGCCCACTAGCATACATGTCCGATTAGGCTCCAAAAAATAATATGAGTCTATAAACTGAATCAATAAATAGGATATATCATGATAATGAAAGGAAAGCACGAGCTGGATAATAAACACAATAACGATACCTAAATCCCGCAAGCGTATCATCACGTCTGCCATCCAGAGCTGCTAACTAACTCCATGCGACAACTAACCTGAAGAGATCATCAGGTCCTCAGGAGACATAGCAAGATACATAAAAACATGCCTATCTAGCAGTTTATCATGCAATAAAGAAAATACAAGAAATAATGGAAAAAGACCAATCAGCACGAAAATATGACTATACACGACTGGAAGAACCACTACGCCTAAACAAACTGCTGGAGAAGAACAAGAGAACACGATATCACGATGTCAATGGATAACCAATCGTATACTCAAACCCTCGCCTCTAGTGTGGACTCGCAGGTTTGAACAACTACTAGCCTTCGCCCCTAGTATGGACTCGCAGGCTAGTATCACCCTCGTCCCTAGTGTGGACTCGCAGGTGTGAACCATATACTACTAACCCTCGTCCTTAACGTGGACTCGCAGGCTAGCATCACCCTCGTCCCTAGTGTGGACAGATAACTACTAACCCTCGTCCCTAATGTGGACTCGCAGGTTAGCTTAACTACTAACCCTCGTCCCTAATGTGGACTCGCGGGTTAGCTTAACTACTAACCCTCGTCTCTAATATGGACTCGCAGGCTAGCATCAAGATTTCAAGACAAGGAGGTAAAGCAGTTCCGATATGACTTATTCATCCTATGATACGATGCGACTCAGTCCAAGTACAAGTGATGACACGACATGACCGAATCACGATACACGAGAAAACTAATCCAATATGAACTGCAAAGTTAACTATGAACAAGAACTATATATACATATATCCAATATAAACTACAAAGCTAATTATTAACATGGCTTTATATATACTAGCAGGCATGATATACAAATCATATATAAATAATCAACTAGTAAAACTGTATAATAATATAAATATGCATGTAAATAAACTGTAGAGGAAGGCAAGGTATCTTGCCTGGAGTTTGCACGAAGAACCAACAATGTAACTCCAATCAATAAGTCAGAAAGTCCAAGTCATCACAACTGTCTCTGAAAGCTGAAATAAACATTACCAATGTTCTCGGAATAGTCAAATTAGATAGAATTGCCTATCCCTAAGTCCAATTCTGGACACAGGGGCAAAATGGTAATTTTGGACAAAAATAATATCCACCGTTGGACCCGCTTTGTACCGAAAAGCGTGCCAAAGTCAAAGGTCTCTAAAGTTGTCAAACTATGTCTACAGATCCGATTTTTTGATATGAACCCAACCGTATGTCCAGTTTTGGATTCCGGTGGACCGTGCACAAAATCACCCGTTGAGTCGGACCGTGGGGCCCGCGAAACGGCGATCTGATCAACTGTCTCAGAATCGGACCAAAATTGGTGTACAGGACCAGGAAAATGATACGGTCCTGTTGGTATAAGTTTCGTCTTGATCTGACGATCGTGCACAAAGTAATTGGGAAACTTACACAGAGGCCGATACGGTAAATTTTGACGGATACGGATCAAATTCGTCGCGCACACGCAACCAATTTGAATTCCGTCGAAGCCCACACGACCACGAAGCCGTTACTCACCTTTCGATGCTTTCGGTTCGCGACCACGTCGCCCGGATTGGCAGGACGCACGTCGTATCGAAGGTTTTTCTAAAACTAATTCTGTTTTTGAAGATGGTTTTCCTTGGTTTTCAAGATTCGTTTTCCTGGCATACATATGATGAAATCAAAAACTACGAGAAGTGTTTTAATTCCGTATAGGTTGTCTATAATCCTATTCAGAGAGATTTTGAAAATACTGAATATCCTGTCACAGAATCGCCTTCTAATCTAGGGGTTTGGTCGACGAAACTGTCCTATTTTAAACAGGTTTTTCGGCCACTTTGGCCTCGATTCTCGTCGCGTACATAGCGAAATAAAACTTCCTACTTGAAGGGAAGTAAAGTCGTATAGGTTGTAGTCGTACCTGAGAAAATGGCTCGAGAAATGGTTGTGCGATGACGTCGTGATCGCGAAGCGAATGCTGCTATCCTGCTGCTACTGTCGCTGTTCTGTATTCGGGTGCGCGCGTGCGCACGGCCCTGGCCGCCGGAGATGGCCTCGCGGTGGCGCGCGAAGGCTGAGGCAGGGTCGCCCAAGGCTTGGAGGGGTGCGCCGTGATTTCGTGTAGGGTTTTTGAGGGGTTTACTTCTCCTTCTCTCTGTCGATCTCCGCATAAATATATGTTGTGATTTTCCCGAGCGTGGAGAGGCTCGGTTGGGCCTGGGCTGGGAACGCTACTGCTGGGTTCGGGTTTAGTTGGTCTTTCACATGGCCTGTGGCCCATGCTGTTTTAGGCTGGGCTGGCCAGTTGATTTCGTTTATTATTTCTAAAGTTTATTATATATACATATATACGTATATATATATATTCTCACGTATTTATACATATACATACATGCCTATATATATATATACATAAACATACACTCCTATATAATATACATTTATGTATATCTACAAATACACACATACATAATATATTTATATATACATACACACATTTATATATCCTATATAAGTGTATATATATATATATATATATATATATATATATATATATATATATATATATATTCTTAAATATAATATGCACGTATATATAAAATTAGTATATATAAAGGTGAAAATGAGTTATAATGTGTACACACATATATTTATCCACAAATGCATCAATATAATAATATAAAATTATTTATCCAATTTCTAAAAATAGAATATCGATTCAGTAACAATAAAATATATTTTATTTTATCACCACAAAACAATAAAATAATAAAATAATAATTAACTGGTGGGTTGGTGAATCCATACTACTCACCCTTATCCATGTCCAGAAATTATACAAATATTGAAAAACAATATTTAATAATAAAAATACCAATTTTGTACCAATATCCAAACAATTAAAAATACATATCAATACCTAAAATAATTTAGGAAATATTTGTACACACACCAAAAATGTCTACATGGTTGTCTTTGGTCTCACTACATACCTACAAGGCTTGGATTCGGTTCAGGCCCAGTTCGAGCTAAGTTTGTACAATCGGGCCATCTAAAATCAATATATCCAATTAAGAAATAGATAATTCATCGGTGGGGGTTACGTCGCAACTTGATCTGGTTTTCCTAGTTAGGACACCCTTACGGCTAGGTTTTCCTTGTCATAGCTAATACACTAGTCAAGGCACGCCATTGCACTATCAGTACCATGATTTCTGGTTGTTTGGTACTTCAAAACTCAACCATGGCTAAAGTCGTATACCGTAATAATTAACTAAATTATCATTTAAAAAATTCTAAAATCACTATTTAAATAAAAAAATAATTCAAAAAAATTCTCCGGGAAGGGAAGCTACAAATCTACCCACCTTAAAAATAATTTCGTCCTCGAAATTCTAATTCATGACTATGTCTTAAAATTCAAAGTCTACTATTACCTTAATCTCCTCAAATTTAATTTCTCATAAATATATTATATAACCTTCTCTAGCCATTTTATCACTCCGAATACTTGGAGACTTCTACCTACCTTTGGTCATATTACTCCTCAAAACACAGGTTACTAAAAAATTTATAATCTTCTAACTACTGGCTAACAGTCCTTCCAACAGATATCTAGGGCATATGGCATCTATAATCCCTCATATCTATAAACAACTAATATTCAATATTATACTATAACTTAAGAACTTTTGATAAATCCTAGACAGCACGATCGTTCGCCACCTTGAAATAGGAAGCGACGAGAATCAATGGTACGGAAAGCAAGGAAGTATAATCGAGAGAAATATTGAGTTTTCAAGGTCGTAGAGAATTTCTAGGAGAATTTTCAAGGCAGTGTAGATTGAGATTTCCAAGGGTTTAGTCAGTTGCGCAAGCTCGTACCAGTACAGTTACGTAACCGGTACGATATGCTCTGACTTGCATGGGCCACCAAAAAAACTTGTCACGACCCGCACCCGCTTTTCGGGCACGACAGCGTGAGCAAGCCAGCTACGCATCAAGCGGACTCCAGCCCGACTCGAATACGTAAACGCTGTCACGGCTATGGCAATGGGCCTAATCAAGGCAAGGCAAAACTATATCTCAATCCACAATAAGAATAATAATCAAGAATGAACAAGTATGGATCGTGGTCTGCAGCCCACTAGCATACATGTCCGATTAGACTCCAAGAAATAACATGAGTCAATAAACTGAATCAATAAATAGGATATATCATGATAATGAAAGGAAAGCACGAGCTAGATAATAAACACAATAACGATACCTGAATACCGCAAGCGTATCATCACGTCTGCCATCCAGAGCTGCTAACTAACTCCATACAACAACTAACCTGGAGAGATCATCAGGTCCTCAAGGGACATAGCAAGATACATAAAAACATGCATATCTAGCAGTTTATCATGCAATAAAGAAAATACAGGAAATAATAGAAAAAGACCAATCAGTACAAAAATATGACTATACACGACTGGAAGAACCACTATGGCTAAACGAAATGCTGGAGAAGAACAAGAGAACACGATATCACGATTTCAATGGATAACCAATCGTATACTTAAACCCTCGTCCCTAGTGTGGACTCGCAGGTTTGAACAACTACTAGCCCTCGCCCCTAGTGTGGACTCGCAGGCTAGCATCACCCTCGTCCCTAGTGTGGACTCGCAGGTGTGAACCATATACTACTAACCCTCATCCCTAATGTGGACTCGTAGGCTAGCATCACCCTCGTCCCTAGTGTGGACTCGCAGGTGTGGACAGATAACTACTAACCCTCGTCCCTAGTGTGGACTCGCAGGTGTGAACCATATACTACTAACCCTCGTCCCTAATGTGGACTCGTAGGCTAGCATCACCCTCGTCCCTAGTATGGACTCGCGGGTGTGGACAGATAACTACTAACCCTCGTCCCTAATATGGACTCACAGGTTAGCTTAACTACTAACCCTCGTCCCTAATATGGACTCGCAGGCTAGCATCAAGATTTCAAGACAATGAGATAAAGCAGTTCCGATATGACTTATTCATCCTATGACACGATGCGACTCAGTCCAAGTACAAGTGATGACACGACACGATCCAATCATGACACACGAGAAAACTAATCCAATATGAAATACAAAGTTAACTATGAACAAGAACTATATATACGTATATCCAATATAAACTACAAAACTAATTATAAACAAGGCTTTATATATACTAGCAGACATGATATACAAATCATATATAAATAATCAACTAGTAAAACTGTATAATAATATAAATATGCATGTAAATAAACTGTAGAGGAAGGCAAGGTATCTTGCCTGGAGTTTGCACGAAGAACCAACAATGTAACTCCAATCAATAAGTCAGAAAGTCCAAGTCATCACAACTGTCTCCGAAAGCTAAAATAAATATTACCAATGTTCTCAGAATAGTAAAATTAGCTAGGTTTGCCTGTCTTTAAGTCCAATTCTGGACACAGTGGCAAAATAGTAATTTCGAACAAAAATAATGTCCACCGTTTGACCCGCTTTGCACCGAAAAACGTGCCAGAGTCAAAGGTCTCTAAAGTTGTCAAACTATATGTCTACGGATCCGTTTTTCCGATATGAACCCAACCGTATGTCCAGTTTTAGATTCCGGTGGACCGTGCACAAAATCACCCGTTGAGTCGGACCGTGGGGCCCGTAAAACGGCGATCTGATCAACTATCTCAGAATTGGACCAAACTTGGCGTACAGGACCAAAAAAATGATACGGTCCTGTTGGCGCAAGTTTCGTCTCGATCTGACGAGCGTGCACAAAGTAATTGGGAAACTTGTACAGAGGCCGATACGGTGAATTTCGACGGATACGGATCAAATTCATCGCGCACACGCAACCAATTTGAATTCTGTCGAAGCCCACACGACCACGAAGCCATTACGCACCTTTCGATGCTTTCGGTTCGCGACCACGTCGCCCGGATTGGCGGGACGCACGTCGTATCAGAGATTTTTCTAAAAATAATTCTGTTTTTGAATATGGTTTTCCTTGGTTTTCAAGATTCGTTTTCCTCGCATACATATGATGAAATCAAAAACTACGAGAAGTGTTTTAATTCCGTATAGGTTGTCTATAATCCTATTCAGAGAGATTTTGAAAATACTGAATATCTTGTCACAGAATCGCCTTCTAATCTAGGGGTTTGGTCGACGAAACTGTCCTATTTTAAACAGGTTTTTCGGCCACTTTGGCCTCGATTCTCGTCGCGTACACAGTGAAATAAAACTTCCTACTTGAAGGAAAGTAAAGTCGTATAGGTTGTAGTCGTACCTGAGAAAACGGCTCGAGAAATGGTTGTGCGATGATGTCGTGATCGCGACGCGAAGGCTGCTATCCTGCTGCTACTGTCGCTGTTCTATATTCGGGTGCGCGCGCGCGCACGGCCCTGGCCACCGGCGATGGCCTTGCGGTGGCGCGCGGAGGCTGAGGCAGGGTCGCCCAAGGCTTAGAGGGGTGCGCCGTGATTTCGTGTAGGGTTTTTGAAGGGTTTACTTCTCCTTCTCTCTGTCGATCTCCACATAAATATATGCTGTAATTATCCCGAGCGTGGAGAGGCTCGGTTGGGCCTGGGCTGGGAATGCTACTGCTGGGTTCGGGTTTAGTTGGTCTTTCACATGGCCTGTGGCCCATGCTGTTTTAGGCTGGGCTGGCTAGTTGAATTCGTATATTATTTCTAGAGTTTATTATATATATATACATATATACGTATATATATATATGCTCACGTATTTATACGTATACATACATGCCTAAATATATATACATAAACATACACTCCTATATAATATACATTTATATATATCTACAAATACACACATACGTAATATATTATATATACATACACACATTTGTATATCCTATATAAGTGTATGTATATATATATTCTTAAATATAATATGCACGTATATATAAAATTAGTATATATAAAGGTGGAAATGAGTTATAATGTGTACACATATATATTTATCCACAAATGCGTCAATATAATAATATAAAATTATTTATCCAATTTCTAAAAATAGAATATCGATTCTGTAACAATAAAATATATTTTATTTTATCACCACAAAACAATAAAATAATAAAAAAATAATTAAATGGTGGGTTGGTGAATCCATACTACTCACCCTTATCCAGGTCCAGAAATTATACAAATATTAAAAAATAATATTTAATAATAAAAATACAAATTTTGTACCAATATCTAAACAATTAAAAATACATATCAATACCTAAAATAATTTAGAAAATATTTGTACACACACCAAAAATGTCTACATGGTTGTCTTTGGTCTCACTACAACCTACAAGACTTGGATTCGGTTCAGGCCCAGTTCGGGCTAAGTTGGTACAATCGGGCCATCTAAAATTAATATATCCAATTAAGAAATAGATAATTCATCGGTGGGGGTTAAGTCGCAACTTGATCTGGTTTTTCTAGTTAGGACACCCTTATGGCTAGGTCTTCCTTGTCATTGCTAATACACTAGTCAAGGCACGCCATTGCACTATCAGTACCATGATTCCTGGTTGTCTGGTACTTCAAAACTCAACCATGGCTAAAGTCGTCTATCGTAATAATTAACTAAATAATTATTTAAAAAATTCTAAAATCACTATTTAAATAAAAAATAATTTGAGAAAATTCTCCGGGAAGGGAAGCTACATAACCTGAGGTAGATTTTCTGGAATCCTTATCTGACTGATAATCTGAGTCTGTATACCCTAAGGGAACTAAACTATCTGCCTGGTAAACTAGCATATACTCTTTAGTCCTTTTCAGGTACTTCAAAATATGCTTTACGGCAGCCCAGTGCTCTTGTCCTGGGTTAGACTGATATCTGCTGACCATGCCTATGGCAAAGCAGATGTCTGGTCTCATACATAGCATTGCATACATTAAGCTTCCTACTGCTGAAGCATAAAGAACTGCCTTCATGTTCTCTATCTCTTTAGGTGTCCTCGGACACTGCTCCTTTGATAGAGCAATTCCATGTCTAAAAGGTAAGAAACCTTTCTTAGAATTTTGCATACTAAAACGAGTTAGTACAGTATCGATATAGGAAGTTTGGATAAGCTCAACATCCTTTTCTTACGATCTCGTAGAACTTTGATCCCAAGGATGTGACCTACTTCTCCCAAGTCCTTCATATCAAACTGTTTGGATAACCATACCCTTACATCAGATAACACCTTCACATTGTTTCCAATGAGCAAGATGTCATCCACATAAAGTGCTAGGAACACCACGTTTCCGTCACACTTTCTGTATATACACATGATTCATCCTGACATTGATCAAATCCATAGGATTTTATCACCTGATCAAAACATATATTCCAAGATCTGGAAGCTTGCTTAAGTCCATAAATGGACTTCTTGAGCTTAGAAACAAGATGCTCCTAGCCCTTTTCAATGAACCCGTCTGGTTGCTTCATATAGATGTCTTCCTCAAGACTTCCATTAAGGAAAGCTGTCTTGACATCCATTTGTCAAATCTCATAATCGAGATGAGCTACAATAGATAAAAGAATCCGGATAGACTTAAGCATAGCTACAGGAGAAAAGGTTTCCTCATAATCGATACCCTCTCTTTGAGTAAAACCTTTTGCTACAAGTCGAGCTTTAAAGGTTTCAACCTTACCGTCTGATCCTCTTTTTCTCTTATAGACCCACTTGCATCCAAAGGCTTTTACACCAACGGATGGTTCTATAAGCTCCCAAACCTGATTAGAATCTATAGATTCTATTTCAGATATCATTGCTTTTTGCCAAGACTCTGCATCTTTATCTTGGAGTACTTCATTGTAGGTACAGGGATCATAATTTTGTTCCTCAGGAACAAAGTCTGACGACTCTCCCAAGAACATATATCTATCAGGTTGTATCACAACCCTCCTACTACGACGAGACACTATCGGTTGTGGTGTAACATTTGTGACACGTTGTGCAGTTATTTGTGGTTCATCCTCTTGTACTTTTGGTACTGAAGTACTTGGTGTCACACGTCTCAGTCCTTCTAGAACAACTCTACTTGTGGGTTTATGGTTCATTACATATTCTTCCTCTAAGAATCGGACATTGGTGCTAACAATGACCTTCTGATCCTTAGGACTATAAAATAAACCTCCTTCCGTTCCTCTTGGATAGCCTACAAACAAGCGTACTTCTGTACGAGATTCCAACTTATCTGTTTTTCCATTCAGCACATGTGCTGGACTACCCCAAATACGAACATGTTTCAGACTAGGCTTACGCCCAATCCACAGCTCTGTGGGAGTAAGAGGTACTAACTTGGAAGGAACCAAGTTCAAAATATAAGCTGCAGTCTCTAAGGCATATCCCCAAAATGAATCTGGCAAATCCGAATAACTCATCATTGATCTAACCATCTCCATAAGAGTTCTATTCCTTTTTTCGGCTACACCATTCTGCTGGGGCGTTCCAGGTGCAGTCAATTGGGATGCAATTCCAGCCTCTGATAAATAATCCTTAAACTCTCCAAAGAGGTACTCACCACCACGATCTGATCGTAATGACTTAATACATTTTCCATGATGTTTCTTCGTTTCAGCCTTGTACTCTTTGAATTTCTCAAAGCACTCAGACTTACGACGCATCAAATAAATGTATCCATACCATGAATAATCGTCAATAAATGTGATAAAATATTCAAAGCCACCTCTAGCTTGGATAGTCATGGGTCTACACAAATCAGAATGAACCAATTCCAACACATCTTTGGCCCTATACCCCTTTGCCGTAAAAGGCCTTTTGGTTATTTTACCTTCCAAGCAGGATTCACAGACTGCTAGTGCCTCCACTTCCAATGAACTCAAAGGTCCATCTTCAACCAGTCTTTGAATCCTTCTTAGGTTAATATGCCCCAATCGCAAGTGCCAAAGATATGTTTGGTTCATACAAGAAGGGTTTTTTTTTCTTATTTAAGTTAGATGACATATTATTCATTTCCATAAGTTGTATTGTGGGCAAAATAGCATTAATGACATATAAATTATCAACTAATACACCATAACAGATAAAATGTTTATTCTTTCTAATAACAATATTGTCATTAAAATAAACTGAATATCCATCCTTAACTAACATAGAAACAGAAACTAAATTCCTTCTAAGTGAAGGTGCATAAAGACAATCTCTCAATGTCAAAGACTTATATCTACCAAAATATAAAGTAACATGTCCTAATGCAACGACCGATACTTTTATAGCATCACCCATGAACAAGCATATCTCTCTATCACTGAGCCGTCTGGTTTCCTGGAACCCCTGCAATGTATTGTAGACATGATTAGTGGCTCCTGTATCTACACACCAGGTGCCGGTAGATAACACTGCTAAACATGTTTCAACTACTAGTAAGTGAGATATACCTTCTTTGTTCCCTTGTTTGAGAAGCGGATAATCAGTCTTCCAATGTCCTGACCCTTTGCACTTGAAACATTTGCCTTTCGACTTTTTCACCGCGCCTTGAGGTCCCATGCCCTTCTTTGCTGAGTTTGCCTATTTCTGAATGTTATTCTTCTTCTTACGGCCTTTTAGCTTAGAAGTAGAAGCCTTTTCAGAAACAAAAACATGACCACTCCGCCTAAAGAGAGATTCAACATCCTGTAGCTGTTTTGCAAGTTCTGCCAAACTATACAACCTTTTGTTCATGTTGTAATTAAGGCAGAAATTGTCAAAACTTTTAGGCAGAGTCCCGAGAATGATATCGACCTGGGATTTCCCATCGATTTTAGCTCCAAGGATCTCCATCTCATTCAGATGACCCATCATCTTGAGAATATGATCCCTTACTGGTGTACCCTTAGCCATTTTTGTATTCATCAAACATTTCATAGCAAACTTCCTAGCTGCTCTACTCTGATGTTCGAAGAGTTCCTTGAGGTTATACATCATGTCATAAGCAGTGGCCATGGCCTGATGCTGATGTTACAGTACATTTGACATAGATGCCAGAATGTAATACCGCGCCATCTCATCTACCTTTTTCCACTTCTTATAAGCCTCTTTGACCTCTTCATCCGAGTTAACGTCAGGCTTAGGTGGGCATTCCTCAACAAGTACATATTTGTACTCCTCAGCAGTCAGAACAATGTCCAAATTATGTTTTCAGTCAATATAATAAGGTCCAGTAAGTTTATTTTCTTTAAGAATCACCATAAGTGGACTGAAAGAACCCATTTTTTTGAAATCCTGAGAATGACATAAATAAAATTATATAGGGAAAAAAAATTTGAATTAACTAAATATTGATTCCCTCAAAACAATAATAAAAAATTCACCAACACCTTGAACACCATGAATTTAGCATGCCACGATAGTGTGTACGTATACAAATTCAACTTTGTTCAAGTAGGTTTTTCTTATTAATTTTATTATCATGTCAACATAACTTTATGATAAATAAAATATGCTGGTCTTGCTCTGGTCATACAAATAATAGCAGTGACTCCGATGGGGAGGATACCATTATTTGTATCTAAGTGTATACCATTACTTAATACTAAGTCCATTACCTTGTAATGAGTTCCTTCAGATGGAGAAGTGAACACATACTAGGTAACTTTTTACAATTATCCCTAAGGAAGTTTGTACTGGTAATCCATAATTATACTCATCTGATATGGAGGAAAGCACTAAATCCAACACGCAAGTATAATTACATCACCTACAAACCAGTAATGGAGACCATATGATTTATACTAAATAAATATCCTCTCCCACTTAGTTATTTAACAATGAGGGTTTTTCTAGTAGTTGATATTATGTCCAAATTGTCCATTATTAATGTAGGCTTGGTTTTTCAAAAAAAACAACCACACAATAATAAACATGCATAATCAGAAAAAAGAAAAATGACAAAAATAAGAGAAAATATCCAACTATTATGGTCATCTTTGCTGCTCCATCCTCAACTATCTGAATCCAAAAATAAAATAATAAGCACGATCAACCCTCGTGATTTTAATTACATCCGCAGCAACAACAACATCCATGACAAGTTCGTGGTTTAAACAACATAATAAAAAACATGCTTTGGACCATAATAGTTGGATCTAAGATGCCTGTAAAACCGAGTTAGAACAGATCTATATCTACCGACTATTATACAGCGCATTTTTTATTGGACAACATGGACGTATCAATCAATAGGTAGATCCAAAGTGGCTCTGATACTAATTGATGGAACTGGGGATTCCCAGGACCCTTTCTTTGGTGTGCTTATTGATCGATAGAAAGTTAAACAGATTTAATACGTGTTCTAACCCTTCATAGGCGGAAACTAGGGTTCACGAATTATACCTGCGGCAGAAAGGAGACAAGTAATTCCTGGCAATCTCGAGCAGACGACCCCAAGATCTTCTGCACGTATTCCTTCTTCGAATTGGACGTCGTATGGGCGACGATCTTCCAACCTTTTCTTCTCCTTGGCAGCCCTCTCTTTCTCTCCTTACGTGAATCACGAATTTAGAGAAAGTTTCAGATTTCTGATCAGTAAACTGCCGGCCAGAGAATAGAGGATATATATGGGCTACGGCAGGGACCATAAGGAGAAATTAGGGTTATACCTCCTAACGGATCTGGATATCCCGTGTTCAGCCCGAACACACAATTCAGGCCCATTAACAATAGCTCGGTCCACTAATGAGCTATTGTTGCACTACCTCCCTAACCCTAAATTATGTTTATGGGCTCCTTTTATTATATGCTCGTTTGGCTCCCTATGTTATGATATCGTATGTCCGTCGATCAAATTAAGTTACTGACAACTATATTGATTCGACATCTTTTATCCTTAAGTAGTACCGCTCAACTTTATTTGTCATGTCGAATATAATCCACCAGCAGCATTTACATGACAATCCTTATGAGCTCCTTAAGGGGACATCATCAACCCGATGTATCGGGACATGGATTCTATTTATAATCAACAGCCCATCATACATACAATGTTATTACCCAATTCATAGAGATTGTTGATCCATAATGAATCTCACTCTTTTATGAGTCAAAGTAATACACACTGTATATACATGTCCGTTATTATATCCGAATTAAGAGCACAAGCATCCATAATAACAGAGGTGTTTGTTCTCTTATGTAGTCAGTACAAAGAGAACAACCTCAAGTGGTCCTGTTCAATACATACAAAGTATACTAGTGTAACCTATAGTCAAGATAGACTAATACCAGATTACACTACAACCGTTCCAATAGATTGTCCAAGTCCATCTAGGTTGTGAACTATTTATATACTCCATAGAAAACTGATAATATGATCTTCTGTGTGACATAACACGCCATATTATCTACAATATAGAATATCAGACATTTGCATTAACACTTGCAACAAATACAATATGCAAACATTTGCCCATATGATTCTCATTCAAAATTTAAGGAAATAAGGTTACTACAAAAATGATGCTTTTAGTATATAACCCTAACAAAACTATCTCGAAATTTGATTCCAATTGTTTATGTCTATTATTTCTTTTCCATGTTTGAACTTGATTCTTGGTGTTCATTGATTTTCTACCAGGATAAACCTTTGGAATAAGTTGCTTCGGTTATGGAATCTAGAGTCTTCTACAGCCATATTAGCAGGCATGGCGAAGACATAGGGTCTGATTTTAGATGTATTTCTCGGGTTGTAGAAATTTAAGGTTTTTACAGCCAATCATACGGTAATGCCAAAAATGTTAGATACCATGATCCTAGAGGTATGTACCTTAGTTGCGGATCCTATGGTTTATTGCAGCCATACTTACTGGCGTGATGATGATTTCGATAACTTGATTCTGGGTAGATGGGTATGGTTATCAGATTACAGAATAAATACCCTATAGAGGGTACCCTAGTATAATAGAGTAGGTATCAGTGGAGATGTTACTTGGGTATTTTAGAGTAGATAGTGGGAGCTAGGCTACCTGTAGCACCTATCATGCCCTGCACCAGCAGCGGGATATACCCCGCCAGGGCAGGGCTTTTGCGATGGTGGTTGAGGAGACCCACACTACAGGTGATGGATTAGAAGGTTAGGTCTTGTTCTTTTCTTTTTCCTGTTTCTTTCCACCCGTTGATTGTTTGATTGCTTTCTTAGTACCTTTAGCTTGCATATGTGACGATCATGCTAGATTAATAGAAAAAACCCCATTAGAGACTGCAATAATATGATACTGTAGAGACTAAAACCATGCATGTTTGTTCATATTCCATAGAATTGCATGTTGTATAACATTGGATAGAATTTATTAGACTTTGATTGTTGGGGGCATGTCCTAGAGAAGAGTACAACCATTTAAAATTTCGAGGACAAAATTTTTCTAAGGGGGTAGGATTGTAACTGTCTATTTCAAAAAATGAGGGTAAATTTATCATTTTTATATTCTAATATTTTGGTGAATATTTATTTATTAATATTATATTTTGGGGATTAGTTTAGCCGGGTTTGAGTTTCGTCTAGTTTTGACTTGTGTTAGTGAACGGGATAGTTTACACTCTAGTCGGGACCCAAAGATTAGTTAGGCATGGCCCACAAACTCATCTCATTAGGCTAGTGTATTTAGACTAAACCTACATGACAAGTTAAGTTATTTAGATATTAGAAACCCAAACCTTTGCACGACTTAGATTAACCAAAGGGGATCTATTAGGGGCATATTAGACATTTCCCATTAGCCCAAACCTAACCCTTTTGGCAGCCAAGAGAGGGTTCCATCTCCTTTTTATTTGCAAAGTAGCCTTCATTCCTATTTTAGTGTTTTTCCACTCTTGAGAGGAAATCCCATTGATTCATCTCTAAAATCTTCTCTTTTCTCCACCAAATTCTCTCATTCTTGCAAGGAGAGGGAGCTACAAGAATTATGGAGCCAAGAGCAAGGAGGGGTGTCCATTTGCTAGAAGAGTCCATGTCGAATTCGTGTTCTTTGGGTTGTTCATTGGGAATATTCAACTCCCAATAGGTATCTCTCTCTCTCTCTAAACCTTCTCTTTTTCATCTTTCTTTTGATATTTATTAGTTTTGAACCCATAGGAACCACCCCCATGCATGAACCACCATTAGGAATGTTTTAGAGGCTCTTTTGAGTCCTCTTTTGGAGTTTGGGATAGGTTTGGTGTCCCCCATGGAGAGATTCCAAAGGGGGCACACCATGTGTTTGTGTTTTAGCCTCATAGACATATTTGTCTTCTAATTTTAGATTTTCATGTGTTAGAGAGTAGATTAACTATGGTTAGGATGTTTAGGTTTGTTCCTATTTGGATACCAATATTTGAATCTATGTATTATGGTCTACAAGCCCTATTTTTATGTAAAAATATCAAATATTGTTATATTTATGGATGTGGACCGATTTGGGTTTTTTTTGTATATATATATATTGATATGTGTCTTGTGTGTATGTGATAGAGTGTGGGTATGTTAGTGTTAAGTTAGTGAGTTAGATAATCTAGTTACTATCCTAGATAGTATAGTTAGTATGTGTTTCTTTTGTCCAAAACAACCCAAATTTGTCATAATTTTCATCCACATTTTTAGTAGCCAAAGCAACTTAGAAATGCCATAACTCCTTGCTCAAGACTCCGATTAATTTCCCATTTTTTTTAAAGAACCGTATCGAAGTTAGCTTTCCAAATATATATATTATTAGGCCAAAATCGTTTTAGAACTTTATGTAAAACTGTTTGAGTGTCAGCTGTCCGAAAGATGAACGTATTTCGGTGTTTTCGCGATTTTGGGAGCTTCCGGACACGAAAATACGATCCGTTTGAAGTTTCGAAAAGCTAATACAAAGGGCTACAACATAATTTAATCCTAAAATTTAGTGAATAGGTCTAATAGGTGCAATATTAATTTTAAGTAGAAAACTGACTATACATGGACATCTTGTGTATTCTACGAGCCTATGTAGTATGGATATAAAGTGAATGTATGTATATGTTAGTATAGTATGTGTGTTTGAATGAGATAAGGATGTGTGTAGCTAGTAAAGAGAAGTAAGATTGATAGAGCATATGTGCTAGTGTGTGTTTGATGTTGTATAGATGGTAGTGTAGTGTGTATGTTGTGAATGTGAGAGAGTTGGGAGGATCATGCCATCCTATTTGACTTGAGGCTAGTATGGTTTGTTGAGTGATTTGTGTCTTAGGTTGAGTGATAGTGTGTTTGTATAAAGGTGTGTGTGGGTGTGTTAGAAGAGAGGGTGTGGATTTGATATATGTATTTGTGTGTGTGTTAGTGTTGGAGTGGAGAGGGATTTAGATGTTGTATGTATGGATATGTTAG
The DNA here is from genome assembly GCA_029216955.1 of Iris pallida. Lineage (NCBI taxonomy): Eukaryota > Viridiplantae > Streptophyta > Magnoliopsida > Asparagales > Iridaceae > Iris > Iris pallida. The sequence goes on from JANAVB010011796.1 coordinate 5,386,418, forward strand.
TATGTTAGTGGTTATGTTAGAATCTATGTAGAGGTTAGAGGTATCTTAAAAGTTAGATAGTGGTATCTTGTATAAGTTAGATAGTTAGTTGTGTTAGTCTATGTTATTGTTAGTTAGATATGACATATGTTAGTTGGTTAGAGTTAGAGATGGATATATATATACATATATGTTATAGTTAGATATTAGTATCTTGGTTATCCATGGTTTGTGTGTGTGGTTGAAGATTAGATGAGTTAGTATCCCAATAGTTAGATATCATAGATAGTTAGATAAGTTGTATCTTGTATAGATTAGAGTTAAATTAGATAGTGGTTAGCTTGTAGATAGGTAGTATCTTAGGATACCAGATGTTGGTATCCGAGAATATTGTGATTTACCTTACTTTAAGGTAAAGGGGTTTACCTTATCACAAGGTAAGGTAGTGAGTTTACCTTCAAGACAAGGTAATAGGGAGTTTTCCTTCAAGGTATTGGGTTTACCTTCAAGGTAAGGTATGGTTATCTAGATATTAGGGCTAGATACTATTGGTTATTTAATGGCTTGCGGTAGACAAATAGAAGCTAGATAACTATAGTTTGGGTATTTGAAGACTAAGGTATTTATACCTAGACTATGGTTTTGGACTTCCAACCGAGGTAAGGTTATTGGGATACCAATATGGATAAAGTATATGGTATATTCGTTAGTATCCTAGGATAGCTTAGATATAGAGTTAGAATCCTATATTAGAAATTAATATCCTAAGTTAGTGGATAGATAGTAGTCTAGAGATGTAAGTTGGTATCTTGGTGTTATAGGTTAGTGTGTCATATTACCTTGAGTAGGATACTACTAGTTAGTAACTTAGAATTTAGGATACTAGAAGTATATGTTAGATAGTTAGATGTATATAGATAGTGTCCTAAATATATATTTTGGTATCTTAGAGATTAGGATACTAGTAAGTTAGAGTATTAGATACAAGTTTGTATCTTAGAGAGATAGTTAGTATCTTGGAGGGTAAATGAGAAGTCTAAGGTATTGACAAGGTAATGGAATTTACCTATAGTCTAAGGGTAAGGTATTGGTAGGATGTTGAGATAGATGGATAGATACTAGTCTAAAGAAATGGTAGGATCTATTAGCCTAGGATAGTAAGTTATCTACTTGTCTAAAGTAGATGGGGTGTTAAGGTATTACCTAGATATTTAAGGTATTGATATAAGATACCTATACAGATAAGGTAAGTGGGTTATCTTGGTAGGTAATAGTTAGGAATAGGATATTTGACTTAGATTTGACCCTGTTTGACCAAAGTTGACTATTTTGACTCAAAGTCAACTACAAGTCAACATTGGACCTAGATTGGACTAGGAGTTGACCAGTTGACCAAAAGTCAACTATAAGTCAACCATTGCCCCAATTTGACCTAGATTGGATTAGAAGTTGACCAGAGTTGACCAGTTGACCAAAAGTCAACTGTAGGTCAACCCTTGACCTAGTATGATCTAGATTGACATAGTTTGACCTTGTTTGACTTTGTTTGATTTACCTTGACCTAGGTTGACTTTGTTTGACTTAGTATGACCTAGTTTGATTTGTTTTTACTTCCAAAAATTATATTGATACATCATTCCATCCTTAGGTCCTTGAGGTACTGTATTAGACTTAGTCGAAATATTCTATCACATCTCTGGCGAGTATATTCTCTGATAACTTTTCCAATTTACGATAACTGTTATAATTCATGTATTTAGTGTAGATATACTTGTTCTTTACACATTGGTCACACGGATTGGTATTCATGGATCCCGACATGAGATGTTATTCCTTGTTATCTTGGTATATCTTGTGCAAGCCCCTTGTAGTTCTTGTGCAGTATATGGACACCGATTCTCGAGGCGACTTACTTCCTTCTCGTAGAATTCAGTGTCGTAACGTGTCTTGTTTGGATCCACTCTACTAGTCGGGAGCGGGGAGTATTAGTGTAGATGTATGGTCATTATCCGCCTTGTTTATTTTTGTAGACCTTGTGGATGCCAATCCTATACTCCACGTATGATTGGCTAGATCATTAGACCTTGTTCAGACCCAAGTCGGCCACATATCGAAGCTAATATTCACACACCTAGATAGATGATCCTTGATTCTTGTACATGCCATGATCAATTATACTTGCCTTGTTCTAGCTCTAGTTTACATCTTACCTTGCCATGATACTTACATGTATATTTCTATTACTCTTGTATATACTCTTTATTTGAAGTCTCGTAGTATTTGTCATATCTTGTGAACTGTTGTTAGTAGATTGTGCTCGTTCTATCCTGACTGGATATGTCGACAAAATATTATAGATGACGGTGAGGAGGATTGCTGTACCTACTATGGTCCTGAGGACGTAGTGCACATAGATTTGGAGACCCTGGTCTAGCAGGGATTAGTCTCGATCGATGAGGTATTGGAGTAGCTTAGCTAGATTAGTTTCGTACTGGACTTTGTCTCCAGATTACACTTTGGCTTGTTATTATTTAGTATTTGTATTTGAGATTGTTGACTCTGAGACTTTGGACTTGTATTATTCTATGTTGGATTTTTAGGACAATATTTTCATATCTTGTTGTCTTTATCTTTCAGTATCATCTATCTTCTTAGAGTTTGTGATTGAGTATATTATATTGTCATTGCTTGTCCTCCGTTCAAAGTTGACCATTTTCGACAGATTTTGATATTATAACTATTTTTAGATTGTAGACCGAGACAACATTCTACGTCGTTTCTCTGGCATAGGCTGGGCGCTGTTACGCACTCGTACCCTTACTTCGGGTCCAGGTCGTGACAGGACACACTTGGGATGTTTGCAGGAGAAGGCTGAAGGTGTGTCTGTTATAGGGGTCTTCTGTACATCAGATAAGAGATTGCCCTACCGTACCTCAATTTAGTGGAGCTCATGGTCAAAGAGATAGAGCTAGGCCACCTATGGCATGGTGTCATGTCCCACAACAGCAGAGAAAGATAACCCAACAGGACAGGACTTTTGTGTTGACAGTTGATGAGGCCAATACTACAGGTGTTGGGTTTGCATGTTTTGTTCTGTTCTTCCTTCCTTTCTATCGGGTGCTTTGAGTGCTTTATTGGTACCTTGTAGATTGCTTGTGCTATAGTATAGTTAGCATAGTTAGTAGTAACCCATAATCGAGACTGCAATATCAAGACCATAACCATGTATCCTTATTTTCCTTCAATATAATTGTATTATTTTAGGTAGGACTTTCTTGGGCCATAATTGATGGGGGCTTGACCGTGAGCGGAGTGCAACCAAATTAAATTTTGAGAACAAAATTTTCTAAGGGGGGTATGATTGTCACTACCATATTTCTAGATAGGGGTATTTTTGTTATTTTATATTATTAATATATTGTGTATATTTATTTAATTAATTGTAATGGTGGTTCTTTTTATTAGTAGACTAGCCTATTTAATGGACCCTTGGTTAGCGAACCTATTTAGACTTGTCATGATACTTGGACCTATATTCTAGGTTAGCCACATTGAGACTCAATTAAGTCATAACATGTCATGAATATGGGTTAGATTTAATTACCAACTTAGGCTAGAAGCTTCATGGGTTAGTCAAACCTTCATGACAACTTAAGATGGCCTTATGGACATTTCATATAGGCAACTAGGGTTCCTCTTACGGCCGGCCAAGCGAGGGGGAGTCTTCATTCATTCACTTCTCATTTTGGAGCTCAAAATTCTAGTTTTGGTGTTCATCCAAAGACCCTACTCATTCCTCCATCAAATCCCTTCTAAATCATTCTCAATTTTCTTCTACTTTTCATCCAAGGAGCCTAAAATCTTGGGAGCCAAGGAGCACAAGAAGAGGAGGCTATTGCCTTGAGGATTGTGTCTCATTTTTGTGTCTACTTGTGGTGCTAAATTGTGAATCCATCTTCCAATTGGTATACATCTATTTTTTTCTATGTTTAGACACTATTACATGCATTGGACCCTTAGAAAACCGACCCATGGACTAGGGGTACCTACAGGAGAAAGAACTAGGCTCTAATGACCATGTTGGTAGAAGTTACATATTTTTGTGCCATTTTTAGAAAAATTCGAAGATGATGCACAAAGTGTTTGTCATTTGGTTTGATAGGCTAAATAGACATGTGAATGATGTGTGTGGCTACATATTTGTCCTCAAATGGATACGAATATGTTGTGTCATGTTACACTAGGACACTAGTCAATTTGGGGTTTTTTTCTCCTCCTATCCATTGTAGAAGATGAACAACGTAGCTACAAGTGCAGTTAAACACAAAAGTTGTTGCACATCTCAGAAAAGATAAACACAAAGAGAACATATACAAAATGCGCAGTACATGAAGCAGAGTCTTTATTAAAAATTTATGATTACAAAAGTCTATTACCGATACTTCATGATTACATATAAAGCAATCTACTTAGCGTACAAAAGTGCAACATTATCTGCTCAGTGTACAAAAGTGTAGCGTTGGCTACTCAACCAAAAGTGCAGCACTAAAAGCACAGATGAATCACTTCTTCGTCAGAGTGAATCGCTCCCTCGTCTCAGCTCAGGCATATCATGCCACCTATTAGCTCTTCCAGCATAATGAGGGTCGGGTATATCAACTCCAAACCCGGTGTGTCTTATTTTGGCGCTCGACGTTGTCTCGAACCAAAGCTCAGTTAGCATGCTCCGTACGCAGGGACAACTCCTTTCATAGACAACAAAGTTCTGCTCAAAAGCTCCTTCATCGGAATCGAGACTTCCGTAAACAAATAGTTGTACAATCCTAGCCCCCGACTGGCATGAGTTTTGCCAAGCTCATCAAGAAAAAGACTCATCAGGATACAACATAGTCTCTGATAGGAAATGAGAGTTGTGCCCTAAAAATTGCCCCAATTTATAGGCTGTATGTGGTCAAACCCATACGTCAAGTGGCAGCCAGTCAAAGGCTCCGAGTTAATTGGATGAACCTCGTATTCGTCGCAATGAATCTCATTTTTTGACTAAATCTTTAGTCATCGAGCCCCATGAAGTGGCAAAAATTAAGGAGGCATTGACTCAAAAAAGCTTCAAAAGCGCAGCACCTCAGAACCCAAAAAGCACAGCGGTTCAGCACGCTAAAAGCGCATCATCTTAGAAGACCCAAAAGCGTAGCGCCTGGAACGCAGTACTTATTTTGGGCCATCACTTCAGCATTTATGGTATGCAAACACAAGTGTTAGAAGACAGCTATTAATTGACAACTACAAATGTCAGCTGTCAAAGCAGCAGATGATAGGTAGCAGTTGTCTGATGACAGTCTAAAAATATGACATCAGAAGTATAACGTCAAATAATATTCGAGAGTGCAGCCTCCATGACGCGCAGCTCTATCACAGCGTGGCACTTTTGAAAGATGCCATGTGGCCAGCAAGGTAGTTGTATCTTTTTAGATACAATCAAATCCATTCTGTTTAAACAGAACGAGATCTATGAACAGTATGCACGCGACACGTATCATTGACTCAGTCATGTTCATAAACGGATGCCAACACCCAAGATCTCAGCAATAAGAGAATCCCAACAACTACCATGTGTCCGCTCATCAGCAGCCCCAACAGTGCTATTACAACAGATTCTTCCATATTCTTGTGTGTGTTGCACTCCTACGTGCCAAACACCCCTACACATATCGTATATGTACCCACCTGTAAATAGAAGAAGTCCTCCTTCATTCAGGAGCTTTGACTGCTTCTTGATTGGCAAACCAGATCACCCACTTACAAGCATTTAGAGAGTTAAAGCAAGTTCTTCTCGTCGTCAGGTCGTAAACGGAGTAAAAGAATCACTACAATGTTCGATCTCCATCGTCATACTTTTCCAGAATCAAACTTCTAGTTAGATCTCATGTTTAGGATTTCTTTTGTATTTCTTCATTTGTAATACAAAAGTTCTTCAACTTTTTGTTCATGATAAACAAAATGGCGACCCTGCTGGGGACTTCCTTCTCCTCCTACGAGAAGGTTGTGACACAAGCTGACAATAACTTGCTGGGGTCCTCTCAAAAGATACTAGTCATACGTTTTGATATGCAAGCTTTTGAGGATCTACTTTCTGAAGGCAACTCGAGTCCTTCGAAGCGGCTAGCGAAGCCGAAGAAGACTCGATGCACCTGGGTGCCCAAGACTGCAGTGCCTAGCAGCAAAATGAAAGGAGGTGTGCTCCAAGCTACCCCGAACTCAGGTTTACTCCCTGCGTCTTTACTTTCTACTGCTACAGTTTCTCAACCAATTCTAGTAGCTGAGAAGCACATCAGAGACTGCCTCACCCAGGCTGCATGCTAGATGAAGACACAGCAAAAAAGGAGAAGCATAACATCCCATATGTGCAGGAATGCAACTGCGCAGGGAAGATCCTTTGTCTCTGATAGAATTTTCTGCCCCATGGGCAAGGCCAAGTTGGACTCTGAGTACTACGTGCCTTTGAGAGCTAGTACAAAGAAGTCCAAGGCAGTATGTGTCCTGTGTTATCAACGTGCTATCCCAACAGCTAGTTGGTCAAATGCATGCACCGAAAGTGATATGTGCAGCAAACAACAAGTTTTATAGAACTGATTCGGGTGCCCCAATGCCTTAAATGATACAGTTTTCAAAGTCCCCCTGTCACTTGGGCACTCACGCGCAAGAACCAAGCCAGGAGGCAAATATTATGGTGACAGACTCATATGAACAGTTTGGCTACAAACGTGAAGTGGGTCTGTCTCACAAGCTATCCTTGTCACGACCCGTACCCGGTATAGGGGTACGAGTGCGTAACAGCGCCCAGCCTATACCGTAGAATCGGCGGTAGAATGCTGTTCTAGGTCACTAACTGTAACCACCACTTTTCGAAAATAAGAGTAATTTTAAACTTTTGCAAAATTGATTATTAAATAATAGGATTTAACTCATGTTAATAATTTTTGGTGATTTTTAATTCATTTAATACTATTTAAATTGGTGAATGTGATTTTGGTCTTTTGCTAGTTGAGACTTTAGAGATTTAGCCTAGTGACTAACCATGACCAAAGAGACATAGCTAGCATGTTAGACTAGTGTTTAGATCCTAATCTAACTAGGAATGACTTAAAGTCCATTTAGAGATTTGGTTTAAGGTATTAGTTTGGCCCTTAGCTTGAAGGCTTAACTTCCTTATTAGAGAGAAGCCCATTGTCCACCTATTGAACCAAAACCCTAACCCTAGTCATGCTTGGCCGGCCACAACAGCAAGAGAGGCCCATTTCCCCTATATAATATCTCTTCATTCATTTCCTGCCTCTTTTGAATAGCCTCTTTAAACCCTAGTTTTGTTCTTCCACAAATCACTCTATTTTCTCTATTTCTCCTCTAAATTGAGCCTAGTCTTTTGCATGGGATCCCTTACAGCTATAGAGACTATAAGAGGCTAGCTAGCAAGGATTGGGAGCTCATTGGACCATAGCATTTGGAGAAGGACCTCTTTCCTAGGGCTTTTCATAGAGATATAACTCTCAATAGGTAAATATCTCTAAACCTATTAAAAATTTTGTTTTCTCTTCATGAATGCATGCATCTAGGCACCCTGGACTTGTAGGCCAAGTTTGGTAGGAATTGGTGTCCATTTGGTATGCGTATCGCATGTGTATCAGAGTACTATTACAAGTGTTTGATGAAATGTCTCAAAGGATTTAATTTTGTTTATTTTGAATTCTGTTTGAATAGATTTATAGCCCTTCATGTATGGTTTGATTTCCCTAAGCACTGACCACATTTCTGTGTCAGATAGTGTCTAAAACCGGACATGAATCGTAGCACCGTACTGTCGCACACGTGCCCTGCTACTCGTACACGATTTCTTCTTGTATCCGACACGTGGACACTTGCCATTTGGCATGGAGGTGGAGGCCATGACTGATAATTCAGTCCCTAAGTTTTGTGTCCATTGGTTTCGTGTCGGACACGATACCGCGTGTGCACGCATTTTGTACTGAACGGGCTCAGTCGAATTCCTTCGACTGATACACGGTTCATGTCGCACAGACACGTTGTGGGCACCAAATGAGGTGTCGACCACCTAGACTGACACCCTAGCTACACGTGTACATGTGCACGAGGTGTGACATGCACTATGTCATATCTGACATGACTGTACGAGCCTGTGTGCACGTACGATTCTAATACTGTGTTTGCATTTGTTTGGACACTCGTGTCCAGTTTTGTGGACACGTGAACACCCCCTTGACACGTACACATATATGTTAACCTCTGTCCATATTTTTACTAAATTTAAATGAGTATATATAGGTATTTTTGAATGTATCCTTGTATGTACATATGTGTATATGTATACTCATATTATATCTTACTATTCATTGTTTTCTGAGATTTAAACTGAGCTTGGGATTGAATGTAAACTGAAATTGAGATGTTGGGCTTTGACTGTATACTGAGATTTTGGGTTCATATGATTGTGTTTCGCAATGGGATATGGGTTTTGTTGGGATTGAATATATACATGTTTACTGTTGTTGGGATAACATGAAAACTGAGTTTGGGTTGTTTGTGAAACTAGAATTTTTTTGTATATAGTATTAAACTGAAACTTGGGTTTGTTAATATGTAAACTGACTTTAGGTTTTGACATATATACTGTAAACTGAGGCTGAGTTTGAATACAACTGAGTTGGGTCATTGGTTTAATTGCATTGGATGTTTACCTTGAATTGTACATGAGATGTTAATGTATAAAAACTGAGTTTTATATGTGAATATGAAAACTGAGATTTTGACTTAACTATATGTAAACTGTGAATGGTATGTTGACTGTAAACCCATGACTGAAACTCACCCTCACACACACACACATACCTTAACTGAACTGCTAGCACTCACACTATTCATGTACACACACACACACACACACACACTCACATTTTAGTTATTTTCCCTCTTTTTCTCTTATATATATATATATATATATATATATATATATATATATATATTTTTTCCTTATATATATATATATATATATATATATATATAATGTATATATATTGATAGCTTGTAAGTATGTAAGTATGATTGAATGTATATATATGCATGTAAGTATGTAGGAATGCAAGTATGAATGTATGCATGAATATAGATAGGTATGTATATATGGGATACATAGATGTGCATGTATATATATATATATATATATATATATATATATATATTAAGAAAAGAAAAAATATATATATATATATATTGATATGTATATATATATGTATATATAGATTGTAGATATAATATTTTCATATGGTATATGTGTTGATATAGGATTTTGGCTAGGCTTGTTGTTGACTAACCTAGAATAGTTGACTAGTTGACCTTAGATTGACTAGATAGGCCTAATTGGCCTAGAGGACTTGAGTTTAGCTAAACCCTAAGACTAGTTGACTATAGATGACCTAGTTGACTAAATTGTTGACCAGAGTTGACCTATAGTTGACTTTGGCCTAGAATGACCTAGAATCATATAGGATGCATTGTAAACTTCATTATTACCATTGTGAATACACTGTAACCTGTGTTGCTCTAAATAGGACTCAATTACTCTGATTTGGACATCTTTTTTCATCAGCTATACATGATATCAGGCGAGTACATTCTCTGAACATTTCATACTTGTCAGGATTTATATTCTTGCTCTAGATTACTTTACTTAATGCTGTCACGTTATCATCACGGATTGGTACTATCTGAATCTTTTTATGATCTGTTATCCTCCTTAGTGGGTGCATCGGGTACTTCATGTCATGTGTTTCATGTACATCACGTATTCCTTGCTCTTGCGTTATTCATGTTCTCTCATGTGCACTCATATACGCTCATGTACTCTTATGTGCTCTAATGTATGGCCATGTTTTTCTATGTGCTTCATGTATAACCAAACCATCATGTACGTAACAAAACTTGACTAGATCCTTGTGTATTGATTGGGGGTAGGGGTGAGTATAAATGGTTATGTGATCTTTTCCATCATGTACAACTCGGTTACTTATTCATGTGATATTGTGTTACTCATGTGAAATACAGCTCTCATTTGCAACTGTGTTATTCATGTGAAACTTAGATTATTTATATGCAACTCAAGCTAATTACATACCATCTAGTGCTCTAAATTACTTAGTCACTTACAGTTCTTACTTATATTATAGATATCTCCAGTTTATCAAATATCTCTCTTATCTTTCATGTACATTTCTTACAGTTTATGTATCTTACTCTATTATTTGCTTTATATTTCTTGCAATGATATGAACTGTTTGAGAGATATGTGCTCGTTCCTGTCCGGACTGGACCTGTTGAAAATATTACAGATGTTATTGAGGGGTTCTGTACTACCTGCTATGGAGTACACCTAGATGATACCTGTGAGTTGGACCTTCAGGAGGATCCAGCTATAACGGTGGAGACCATCCCTATATTCTAGGCTAGTTAGCTAGACTGTTATCTTATTTCATGTTGTCTTGTCTTATTTTGACTTGGATGTATATTATATTTGGATGATGTTGTTATTAGTGTCGTTAGACACTTAGACTTATTTTCTTCTGTTTGTTTTCTCTTTTGAGATTTCATATCTATCATATCGTGCTATATCCATCCTAGGTTTTGTGATTTAGTTGTATCTTCTGTGATCTGGCCTCCGTTTGAAGAGTATATCATATTGTTGCTAGTTGTAATTATGACCTAGAACAACGTTCGACCTCTGACACTGCGGCATAGGCTGGACGTACCTACTTCTCATGCCCCTACACTGGGTACGGGTCGTGACACATTTTTAGTGGTAGCCCATGCAGGTCGAGATTCACATTTGTATGAAGTCGTGGTAGTACGACGATTAGTTGTACTGCTGCGCACCTGCGATTAGAGATAAGGAGTAGGTATTAGAATGAGAGGATACTCAATCACAGTTAGAATTCCTTGAGAGATTCCTGGGATGACTCTTGAGAATCTTATTATAAACTATCTCAAAATTCGATTCTGACAATTCTGTCTACCTTCCTTGTTCGTTGATGAATTTGATTCTTGATATTCATTGTTAGTTTAAATTTTACCAAGATAATCGTGTGGGCTAGGTCACCTCAGTTATGGAATCTAGAGTCTTCTACAGTCATATTAGCCGGCATGGCAATTATGTAGAGTCTGGTTTTGGATGTATTTATCGGGTGTGAGAATTTAAGATTTTCGTAGCCAAGCTAGCGGTAATGCGATAATTTTAAATACCATTAAATAATAGTCACGGACTCTATGGTTTATCTTAGCCTTGCTTACTAGTTTGACAAGGACATTGATTATCATAATTCTGGACAGACGCATATGATATCATCTCTACTTTTATTTCAGTCTTTTCAAAAAAATATAAAATTTTGTTTGTTTCATTATCAATTAACTTAGAAGTAGGATAGTTTTAGTTATTTAGTCTAACCCTTTGTAAAACTTCATTTAGATATAATTTCTTCTTAATATAATGAATTGATGATTTGTGTTAGGCAATTATCTTAGAGTTGATAGTGTAGCTCTGACTTTAGAATGGTAACCCTTGTAGCAAGTTCTCTGCTAATTATAATTACCAGTTTCATATAGGATAATAGACTGCCTTACAGCCTTGATGATTTGTTGTTCTCTTTCTCTTTCCAGTATGACACCCATGACCAGAGTATGGCCCCAGTGCATAGTTGCAGTTTCGGATGAGATCGAGAGCATGCTTCTCCCTTCCATTGCTCAGGAGATAGTGGCACCTCTCGCCATCAAGGAGATGTTAGCAGCCTCACCAGGTTTCCTTCCATCTCCAGTCATTCAGGAGAGAGCTGCGGATCAGCCTGAGATCGAGAGCCTCCCTCTGCCTCCTGGAGTGGTACCCCATGCCATTCCCGATGGAGCTCAGATATATGGACTTCTCCAGGATGTGTTGGAGATACAGCAAGTACAGGATGCGATCATGAGAGAGCAGAGTTATAGAATACAACTGCTATGGGACTACATGCATTTGAAGGTAGAGCCTAGCCCCAAGAGGGCGAGGAGCAGTATATACCCAGAGCCTTAGGAGTACCCAGGCTTCCAGCCTAGACCAGCCTATCCAGTTCAGATTACTATCCAACAGAGGCCAGTTGAGCGAGTGCCTACCTGTGCCTTCTGTAAGAAGCATTGGCACGTATGGAACGACTGTAGGGAGAGAATAGGATTGTGCTTATTCTGTGGGTCAGCTGCACACAGGATGCTATACTGTCCTACTGTACCATCCCCAACTAGGGCCTTGCCTCCAGGAGAGAGTTCCTACCACCAGACCTAGTTGGAGGTGAGTTCTAACCTAAACCTTAGTATGCCTTTTGGAGATATTTTGATACACCCTTTGATTGTATGATTTGATACCTTATGACTACCTAGTGTTGTAGTATGATTAGTATGGCTAGATGAGACCCCAGACTGATATTACCTACCATAATCTTATATGTTATTCTTCCAATTGCATGATTTGGGTAAGTTCTTAAGACCTTGTTTGTCGGGGTTTTGATCTAGAAAGAGTATGATCACATTAAATTTCGAGGACAAAATTATTCTAAGGAGGGTAGACATGTAACCACCACTTTTCTAAAATAAGGGTAATTTTGAACTTTTACAAAATTGATTAATAAATAATAGGATTTAACTCTTGTTAATAATTTTTGGTGATTTTTAATTCATTTAATACTATTTAAATTGGTGAATGTGATTTTGGTCTTTTGCTAGTTGAGACTTTAGAGATTTAGCCTAGTGACTAACCATGACCATAGAGACTTAGCTAGCATGTTAGACTAGTGTTTAGATCCTGATCTAACTAGGAATGACTTAAAGTCCATTTAGAGATTTGGTTTAAGGTATTAGTTGGGCCCTTAGCTTGAAGGCTTAACTTCCTTGTTAGAGAGAAGCCCATAGCCCACCTATTGAACCAAAACCCTAACCCTATCCATGCTTGGCCGTCCACAACATTAAGAGAGGCCCATTTCCCCCTATATAATATCTCTTCATTCATTTCTAGCCTCTTTTGAATAGCCTCTTCAAACCTTAGTCTTGTTCTTCCCCAAATCACTATATTTTCTCCATTTCTCCTCCAAATTGAGCCTAGTATTTTGCATTATGATCCCTTGCTACTATAGAGACTATGGGAGGCTAGCTAGCAAGGATTGGGAGCTCATTGGACCATAGCATTTGGAGGACTTCTTTCCTAGGGCTTTTCATTAAGATCTAGATCTCAATAGGTAAATAGCTCTAAATCCATTTAAATTTCTATTTTCTCATCATGAATGCATGCATCTAGGCACCATGGACCTGTAGGCCAAGTTTAGTAGGAATTAGTGTCCATTTGGTATGTGTATCGCATGTGTATCGGAGTGTTATTACAAGTGTTTGATGAAATGCCTCAAATGATTTAATTTTGTTTATTTTGAATTCTGTTTGAATAGATTTATAGCCCTTCATGTATGTTTTGAGACAAGTAATGAAAATAGAACAATAGTTTAGAACAAGAAAAGTAATACAGTGAATCAGGAGAACATGGCAATGAAGACTGTAATAGAGACATATAAACTAGAACATTGTGATGCGAGTCCAATCTGTAAAACATGTGATATTGTGAATCTAGTACACGACACTAATCCAGTGTGTTTTGAAATACTATTTTCGATATGTAAGTGGCTAGCGAGTAAATATGGCACACCGCACGCTTGACAAGCATGCGACGACTATCTTTCATGATTAGAATGTAAATATGGTACATCGCATGCTTGGCCAAGCGGTGACGACTATCTTTCACGATTAGACGAGTAAATACGGCACATCGCACGCTTGGCCAAGCGGCGACAGCTATCTTTCTTGTAGGGTGGTTCCGATATATCGCAAGCTTGGCATAGCAGCAATAGCTATCTTGCTTGTATTGATGGTTTTTGTTGAATACGGCACATCACACGCTTGGCCTAGCGGCGTTGGCTATCTTGCTTGTAGTGGTGGTTCTTGTATGATTGGAAATAATTAATGCTTGTAGGTGTTTCAAGTAGGCGGTTCTTGTGAGTGGTTCTAGTAATAGGAGCTAGACGAGTCTAATACATGTGTTGCAAGTGAATGAATCCAGAATACCAATCCGTGTTGTGACAGAGAATCAAATAGAACTACACTAGAAGCTGAATCATAATAATCATCCAGTAAATGAAAACTATCAGAGAATGTACTCACCTATCGTCCAGAGCAATGAATGAGGATCGATGTCCAAGGTGGTGTCACACAAACCTATGTTTGAGATATACATGGTTATTTATTGTTCTAGAGTAAACATTGTATCTAAATGAGTTAACTACATGCTTCTAAGCCTTTTCTAGGTCAATCATGAGTCAACCAAGTCAATCTAGGTCAACTTTAACTAATTGGTCAATGCTTGGTCAACTTGGTCCTAGTTGGTCAATATCTAGGGTATTGGCTATGTGGACCATTCACTAAGCTCTAGGTCAAGATTTAGGTAGGGTGCGATTGTATCAAGACAACTACTAAACTCTAGATACAACATATACATATAATACATATGGATATACATCACTTGGTATCTACTATATATATACACATTGCATGTCTAACTACCCCATATATATATATATATATATATATATATATATATATATATATATATATATATATATATATATTTATATTTATATATATATATATATATATATATATATATATATATATAAATGTATATATATTTTATATATATACATATATATTATATATATATATATATGTATATATATAAAAAAAATATTTTATATATATATATATATATATATATATATATATATATATATATATATATATATATATATATATATATATATATATATACTTTGCATGGACACAGCCACACACACATCTAACTAAACACTCAAGTTCACACCTAGACACACACTCACATTTTTACTAAACATTCACCCCCTTCTCTTAGTTAAAACATCAAAACCTCTTCTCCTTTACTCTCATTTCCTCAACCCTTCTAAACACACACATCGAACCTCTTATCTGCTACTCATATACTGAGTGTAACTAAACTAAAACAGAGGCAGAGCAACTTAATTGGTCTGAACAAAGCCTAAGAATTTAACCCATGCCAAGCTAATGAAAAATTGGTCTGCCCTCAGGTGCAGGGGGTAGAACAGATACCTACACATCTGGAATTTGAATAATTGAAGACTCATAGGGTCTAAACCCACAAATCTGGACCTCTCCCTATTACCTTCACTGCCACCAATATCAAAATCCAAAAGTAGACTGAATTTACCACATATATATACTGCTACTGCCTAAAGAACAAATTTATAGTGAATACAAAGACTGAACTCCATGGTTCAGCCTAAACCATCCTCACATTACTGCTACTGCCACTACAAGGTCAAGACCATGCCAAGCCTGCAGGGGAGTAATATCAAACAAGGTCTAATATAATGGATGCAATGGGACTGATATAATGTACCAGTATAGACTGATACATCAAGTATCAAGTCCCCAAATCTCATAAATAATAAAAACTTCTTAAACTAACTGCCATGATCCTACCATACCCCCTCTCTAATATATATATGCATACAACTTAACAAATGCAATTAACCATCTCTCACTATATAAGTGATACCTAGCCCAGGTAGCTCTGATACCAAGATTTACACAATTATCAATTAAACCCCCACTCCTACCAAACTTACTGATACATAAGGAATGTAGGCTGGACACGACTAATTAATCCCTCCTCATCTTAACTGTTATTGACACTACTGCTACTGCTTGCATTACCAACAACCATGTTCTGCTGCCATAGCTCACATTCTCCTCTGGACACATGCTTGACACCCAAGCAATGGCACCCTCACATTACTATCACAGCAAGTAGGGCTACTGCTAACCTGGCCAAGCAGTCCCCTTCCTCCTCCTACTCATGCATTACTGACCTGCCACCTTGATACCATGGCACTACGTTCTAATATTGGACTCATTTTTATATTGGTACACTCTTGCTAACCAGTAACCACATGACATTAACTCTAAACTGGTACACTAACAAACACACATCTACCTCAAGACTGAACACTAACATATGAATGGGCCACCCACACCTATGCCATATTCCCGACTCCCAAACCACATGACTGCTATGGCTGCTGCTACTATCCTGCTAAGTGTAGTCCCCCTATGTCTATATATCTGACCAAAAGCGTAACATTCCAATATATATATATATATATATATATATATATATATATATATATATATATATATATATATATATATATATATATATATGACCCTATAAAAAAAATAAATAAAAAAATATATGACCCTATATCCTAACCGACACTCACCTTCAATTAGATGTTTGTGGTTAACCTCACTTAGATGTGGATATGGGTTAACACTTTAGTGTCTTAGTCATATAACAACCTGGACTTGGATGCTTATCAAGATATATGGGCATTAGAAGGCAGGATAGCAAGTTGCATTACTGATACAGGGATTTAAAAAGTGGACAGAACATGAATGCATGGAAATAAGCATATAGGAATGTGTATAACTGCTTAGATTGGTATCTACTAATATCTGGGTTATCTTTGATATCAAATATATCAAGTAGATGAGGTCTGATACTCGGAATAGCAGTGGACCAAACCACTAACCTGTTAGGACTGAATCAAAAGGAAAAATTAACCAATAAGGACTGAATGCATATTCTCCTTTGGATTCCATGTGAGTCCATGGCTAAACATCAATGGAATGTGACTTGATCCAACTGGGTGGTTTGATCATTACAAGGGTGTGAACAGTAGACTGAAACAAGGATACAAAATATGAACTCAAGGTTTGAGTAAGGACTGGTATAGGAATGAAGAGGATGATTAATGTGATAATATCCTATTGATCCAGACAGTTGATATTCATATATCTATGAATGATATGCAGGACAAAATTTAATTGGAAGAGAGAGAACTGACATACATGGGTATGTGGACTGCACAATAATGGGGAATGCTCATGAGCTCAAGGACACAACAATAATATGTAGGTGTTTGAAACAAGACTTAAACTAAGGAAGTGATATTGAATAAAGTGTCTAAACAAAGAAAGGTCAACCTATTTGTAGGACATGGATAGAGTAATCACACCCAAGTCCTTCCTACCACTAAATGGGCTGCAGTAATTATTATAGGCCAGGGAGCAGACATCAAGCAGTGACAGAACAATAGGGGAATGTCATCGATTAGCAATGGGACAAACAAGGTGTAGAAGCATGAAAAATCTCAGCTGAGGACATCCCTTCGCTAAAGCGCAGAAGATGTAAAAGACTGAGGCTCAGTACTAAAAAGGCAAACCAGAAGATATGGGGAGAAGTCCCTTTATTGTCATGTCTACCAAAGTCTAGTACAGACACATCAGGACTATACATATGGGACTAATTCTGTTCTTCTACAAAGGATCTAGTAAAGATTCGACAGAAGCATAGAGGGATCTACAAGGGATGCAGTCTTCATCGAAGTGCAGCCTTCCTTTTTCTCGATACACACACTAGAAGATTGACCTCCACCGATGCATGTTCTGACTTTCTTGTGGGCGTATCCTCTCAGAAGCATATCAGTATCTCAGTACTTTGAAGAAGCCAGAGCTTTCAAGCTAGAGGCGCAGCCACCTGCTTGCGCCAACCTCAAAAACAAGATGGTGGTAGGCACCCCACCCCTTCTTTTATTTCAAAAGCCAGTGTCTTCACTCCAGAGGCGCAGCTACTTGCCTAAGCCAATCTTAGATGCACAAGGGTGTCATACCCATCCCTTCGCAGCCAACGCCTTCACTGTTCAGAGGCGCATCTACTTACCCGCGTTTGCATGAGGCTCAGGATGGTGATATGCTCACCCCATCTCCATTCCTATGGTGCATTCGTCTGCTCCGGATCAGAAGCTTAAGTCACTTCTCTACAAGAGACTTGGGAACTCCCATCGCAACCAATACAAGTCAACATGTCGCTCCAAATGCGCAGTAACCTCGCCAACCTGAAGCACAAGCCTACTTATCACCTATAGCATAGTGACTCCGGTAGCTCGAAACACAGCTTCATAAGTTGCTCTATATGCACAGAAGTCTCGTCGTCATTCGAAGCCAGGTCCACTCGTCGCCTGAAAGCATAGAGGTTCCGTCGTCTCCAGAAGCACGGTCTACTCGTCGCTCCAGAAGCACAACATCACTTAGTCCTCACAGAGGCACAGGAAGCATGGGTCCACCCCAATTGGTTTGTTTAAACCACATCTTGCAGAGAAGATTGGGATAAAATTATGTTTGATATCATATCAGATTGATTTAAATCTTAGACGAGGATCAGTTAGACTCCAAATCTATGATAAAATCCCAAGATTTACTTGGCTGTATCCGAGCAAGCCAATTGGCACGCACCATGTGTCACCTCCTTCGGTTATGTTTATAACCACCAGAGATCTCGTTTGAAGGGAATCTCGATGTCCGCCATGTGTCAGTGCCGTAGAAGCCCGTACCGTGCAATGACGACAAGATTCTTTCAAATCTCAGAAACCCTAATGCACATCGCATATGTGCTCAGATATCTATAAATAGAAGGAGTTCTTCTTCCATAAAAAAATAGAAAAGAGGGAGGGAACATTGACAATCGACAATCTTCAAAGGATCAGCAATCTCTATCTACGAAGAGTCGACCACCCTCATCCACCTATCAACCAAAGAACCAACCAACAAACCATCTTCAAGGGATCTTCTCATCCAGACAGCCTCTTGATCGGTGACCCCAGAGTCCCATCAAAGGTGCCAGAGAGCCATAGCAAGGTTGATTCATCGTCAGATCGTCAACGGAGTAAAGGAGCCACTGTAGCGCTCGATCTCCACCATCATACTTTTCCAGAAACCACTTCTCCCTGTACTTAGAATATCCTATTTAGGACTTCCTTCTTTGTACACAGATACCTTATACGTTCAATAAAGCAAAAAGGTCATTCAACCTTTTGTTACATCGAATAAAATGACGACTCTGCTGGGGACTACCTTCTCCTCCAACGAGAAGGCGGTGACGTAATCTGATGACAACTTGCTGGGAGCTTCTCAAGACATGTTGGTCGTACGCTTCGACCAACAGGCTTTTAAGATCTCCTCTCTGATGAAAAGTTGAAGTCTTCGAAGCAATTCGTACAACCGAAGAAGACTCGACGTGTTTGGAGGCCTAAGGCGACTGCAGCCAGCAGCACGATGGCGGGAACTGCGTCTCAAGACCCCCTCAACGTCAAGGCCACAGAGAAGATCCCGGCTGCTACAGCCTTATCCCCTCGCCCATTTCCCGTCTCGGAAAAGTATGGCGAGGAAGATGGTGGTTCCATGGTTGATCTGACGAAGGAACGATGCCAAAGGAAGCACACACCGCTCCAACCCTCACGACGGGAGTATTGTCGGTAAGGAGATCTGTAGACAGAATCGCTTTCCCTTTAGGTAAACCTTCAGCGGACTCCGAATACTACTCGCCCGCTAGGGGTAGTAGGAAGAGATCCCAGGTGGCTCGCGCTTCGTACAAGAAGCGTGTGACACAAGCGGCAGACCAGAGGCCCGTATTGACAGTTATACGTGCAGCCGACGGAAAGCTACACAAGACTGGCTCTCGCGCTCCGATGCCTTAACCAGTCGAATATCCCTTCTACTGGGGTACTCCTGTCCATAAGCCAAGCCAGGGGTATGTCCTAAGGAGAGTGAGCCACCCGAGCAGCGTTCCCACAGGAGCGACAGGAGGCTTCCTCGCTAGACCCGCTCTGACCGTGCTTACATGCAGCTTCCCTGCATGTACAATATGAGTGCTACGACAGAAGATCCAACCCTCTCCCAAGTGGAAGAAGAATTTATGGCACAAGACTGTGCCTAAATCAAGGCACTCTTGTACCTAGATTACCTATCAACTGCCGTTGTCAGCAGACGGCTGCACCATCGTCGAGCAGGCATTCCGTCTTCCAGAGACTCTACTCCACGTCGACCCTATGCCAGAGGCTTAACAGGGGATCGGTGAGCCATAGAAAAAGACTGAGCCCTGCATTGCCACATGCTACGCGGCGCAGGCTTCCAGAGCTTTCAAGAAGCCCTCCCAGAATCCTTCCATATCGGTTGCTAAACCGAAAGAGGAGGTTAGAGAACCGTAAAGCTGAGGTGTACCGATGTAGGTGTGTTCCAAGGCACTCGTTCTAGATCTGCATTGGGTGCCTTATTAAAAACTAGGGGTAGACAGCCTCCTACCATGCACGATAACCCTGTGTTCTAATCTGAACGAGACGCAATACGACACGGATGTCTCCATTGGCGCAGTCAGTCACCAGACCGGGGGATAGCAACCATACTGAGTCCGAAGAAGATCACAATCTTACGATATATCCTTAAAACATCATGACTCAGGCGTTTGAGATAGAAAGTGAAGGATCCAAGGCTCCCTCGAGTCACCCTCACACTCGGTCTGTGTTCATGGCTGATGGTAAAGAGAAAGACAACAACGAAGCTCACAGACGTATCGATGTCCTCCAGACGAAGTTAAATATGCTGACGGACACCATGAAGACCCTATTCTCGGTCATAATCGACCTCAAGAGTGGCATGGCCCCTGCTGCCTCTACACCTGTGCGTGATCCGCCAACCAATGACGAATCCAGCAGGTTACCTACTGCCAATCAAGCAAGACCATCCACGTCTACTCTATCGGCTACAGGCTTCGCAATGTCGGTCGAGATACAGCAGGACATCAAGGAGCTGTATGCTCGTCATGAAGCCAAGGAGAAGCAACCAATGCTCCAGAAGATGGGGATCCGACAGCCATACCCTGTCGAGTGGGACAACATCGTCTATCCTCCCAAATACAATTCGTAGACGCTTACACCTTTTGGAGGGAAGGGGTCTCCCCGACAATACTTGAGGTACTTTACCTCAGTAACGGGCACCTGCCAAAGGATGACGCCCTCCTGTCCAACGTATTCATAGGAGCCCTACAGGAGGTAGCTACGATTGGTTCTGCAGTCTTTCAGATGACTGCATCTCGTCATTTGAAGACCTGAAGACTCGGTTCGTAGACTAATTCTACGAAGAAGACATATATATGACCATGTCTGTAGAAGCATGGAATTTCAGGACCAGAAATCCTATGCGCCAAATACTACATGCGCCAGGGAGCTCAGATGAAGTACTTGGCACAACAAAAGAATAGACATTAAAAGAGGATTTTTATTCACATAAAAATCTATTACATGTCTAAAAAAGAGAGCTGTACAAAGGAGAATTTCTACAAAAAAAACCTTAAGTCTACAGCTAGGCGCAGCAACCATCATGCGCTCTCAAACAGGCGCATCTCGCCATGCGCTCTCAGCCAAATGAATCCCTTCAGTGACTCAGTTATGTGCATCCTCAGTTATTTGTATCTCTTCAGCGGCTCAGTTATGTGCATCCCTTCAGCAGCTCAGTTATGTGCCGCCCTTCAGCGTCCCAGTCAGGCGTATCATGAAGTGTCAGCATATACGCCATCAAATGCTTCGACTAATGAAGCATTTATTGAGCAGAACGAGGGTGGCAATCAACCCTCAAGCTGGAGGAAGAGCTCTCCAAACCAAGGAAGAGAAGAGCACCGCAAATCAACCTGCGGCTAAAGGAGCAGCTTTCGACCCAACCAGAATGGGCAACACCCACTCTAGCGGGAGGAGGAGCTCTCCCAAAGGACAAAAAAGATGATCGAAACACCGTAATTTCGATCTGCGGCTCTTCCGGCATAACGGAGACGAGGCTCGAGCATCCCGATCTTTGGATGCAACAGGCACCTTCTGCCTGCCTCAGAAGCCCTCGACTCCGACTTTTGGATGTAACAGTCACCTTCAAGTACATCAATAAAAATAACGCGTCGTATCTTCACCCTCGGAAGCATCTCGTCAACAGAATGTGCTCGAGCAAACAAGTTCATTTCGGGAGGATGTGAGAGAACGAGAAGCAACCCTCTCCATGCCACTATTTATAGGCCGGGCAAATCAAATCCATGCGCCAAGTGGCTGGCTCTCCGAATCCTGTGCAATGAATTTGCGTTAAATGGTGATGAACCTGACGCTTCAAATTTAGCCAAGTCAAGAACGACTATTTAAAGTACTCGAAGAACGTAACAGTCGGGCCCATAAATACGTATCATGCAAAAGGATGCGCCGGCCAGACCACGCATCACACTGATGCGCCCATCAGCACCAAGCGCCATACGAGGATGCGCCCCTATGCGTCCCCATGCGCCCAGTGGAACGCCGATCGATGCGCCCACTCAACATCCTATCACCTGTCAAGAATATTAAATGCTGAAGTCTGATAGAGTTGGCAGCTCATCCCCCGAGGACTGAACTTGACAGCTTTTGCAGAAGACGAAGCATCGCCGACGTCAGCATCATCCTTGCTCTCCTCCGGCGGTTACAAGCCACGTGGCCGCCCAACCATTTTGCATGCGCCTCCACAGCCATGCGCCCAAATCTCTGTATGCGCCTTAAAGGCCGTGCGCCTCAGACTTTTCTCTGATCCCTAAAGACAGAAGTAAGGTCACTACTGAAGCCCCGCATGCGCCTCAAAAGCTATGCGCCCCGACTGGTTCATGACTCCTAAAGGTTTCGAGCCAAAGTCTCCTCATGCGCCCAATCCTAAGCGCATCCTATCAGATCACTCCCCACTAAATCCGAGATCTTCGAGCCATGGACCTCCGACACGCATCCTTTGACTTGATTCATCCTATGAATGGGTGCTAATCACCCAAGATCTCAGGAACTGAAAGATCCTCTCCATCGCTACGTGTCAGCTCTGCCACAGCCCACGACAGCAACAAGAAGGGTTCAACTCCTCAATCAGAGCGCATCGTCTATGTACCTCCATCAGGAACCACTACGTAGCGTCCCCCCGTACAGGTGCATCCTACATGCGCGCATGAGCAGCCAGCCTGTAAAGCTATAAATAGAGGGATCACTTCCTTCTTACACACACATACAGATCTACACACAGATCGCACAACCACCAACAGCATATACAGAGAGGCAAATACAGACACTCAATGTCTTCTCCTTCTCCGCAAGCTCCGGCATCCAGAGCAACTCCGACCTTCAGAGAACCGATAATCGTCGTCAGATCGTCAACAGAGTCAACGTATTACCACTCGCTCCATCGGCACAAGGGACCCAGATAAACAAAAGTGTACTCCTAGGACTACGTCTAAGTCGTACATTGTAACGCTGTTCTGTTTGTATTGAAATTACATCAAAAGATTTTAACAGAAAACAAGCTGGCGACTCTGCTGGGGACCTCTTTCTCCTCTACCGAGAAAGCTGTGTCGTAATTCGACGACGTGAAGGTGGGCTCCTCCCATAAGACGCTGGTCGTACGCTTCGATCAACAGGCGTATGAGGAGTTCATCTCTGAAGGTAGTGCGAGTCCTTCGAAGCGGCTGTCGAAGCCGAAGAAGACTCGCCAAGTCTGGGTGCGCAAGGTCGATGCCTCTGGCACCACCACCGAAGGGGATGCGCCAACGCAGCCTTCCCTTCCTGCTGACGTCCTTAGCAACCAAGATGCACCCACCGGTGCAGCGCATCTCTCGGGGAAACGTACGGCTGACCACATTCCCCAGCCATCTTCCTCTCAGGCGAGGAAGATGCGTCGACGGAGCAGGGGCGCAGCTAATGCCCCGCGCATCACCTCTGATGCACCACAGAAGGTCTCTGTCTTTGACAAACTCATTCGCTGTAGTGGCGAGGAGAATTTGGATTCTGAGTACTATGCACCCCAGCGGACTGGTACGAAGAAGTCCAAGGCAGCACGGGTCATGCGCCTCAAACGTGCTATGCCGGCAGCAAATCGGAAGCATGCGCTCACAATCATGTGTGCTACTGATGGTAAGCTGTATAAGGTCGACTCGGGTGCTTCTGCGCCGGAAATGAGTCGATCTTCAAAATCCTTGTCTCACTTGGGCGCATCTGTTGCGTTCGCAACCGAGTCGAGCAAGGCAAACCCTGTGGTCTTGAACTCCCGTGCCTCCTCTGGTTGTGCGTCTGAGGTTCGTTCAAGTCACTGTAAATGTTGTTCCCCACTACTGATCTGAGCACCTGTTTGGTGTTGGATCAGGGGGCGCAGCATTCACTTGACCACCCCGGCGCTTGGCCTTGCCATGCGCCTGATGGAGGTGCGAAGGTGGCACTCTCCTCCAACGATCTGCGTAATGTGATCACTCACAAACGCCGATCAGGAGAGTCGACTGACAAGCACAATGCGCCCCTCACAGGGCACACCTGTGCTATAGTCACCATCAACTGCTGTTGCAAGGCAGCAGTTCCACCAAGACAGTCGGTCTTCCAGCGACTGCAATCATCAACACCCCTCCGACGTCGCCTCGGGAAGAAGGTGTCAATAAAAGAGGAGCCAGAACTAAAGGTTGCTTCATGCAACGTAATCTCTAACTCCTCCTCAGTCCGAAGGGCGACTGGCAATTCCTCGTCCTCATCCAAGAGCCAGCCGAGGAAGACCAAGACAATTGTCCCATCCTCTGGAGTGTTCGAAGGCACTCGGAGGAGAAAGAAGATCTTGGAGGAAGCTGGGGGTAGTCAAGCCCTTGTTGATCCTCCCTCTGAAGACGAAGATGTCCTCCAGAGCACAGCTGGGGTGGAAGTCAACCTCCCGGATGTAGCTGGGGGTAGTCTGGCCCCTGTGGACCTGCGTCTCGAAGACGAAGAAGTCCTCCAAGACAGAACTGGAGGTAATCAGGCCCTCGCGGATACTTCTCCCGAAGACGAGGGTGTCCTCCAAAACATAGCTGGAAGTAGCCAGGACGAAGCTCCAGGAGAGGCAACTCCCCTACAAGAGAGCGAGGCCGAAAGCGAAGCCTCAACTGATCCATCCGACTCCAGCCGTGTCATGATAGTATACATGACTGGAGGTGATACCGAGCCGGATGCGCCGCCAGCAGACCTCGTCCAGCGCATGGATACCCTGGAGGGAGGACTCAAAACCCTCTCTGCCTCCATGCAAACACTGACTCAAGCAGTATTTGAGATACGGTCAGCTTGGCCAGGGCACCTTCTACCAGTCCTGACCCAGAGGCCAATGGAGAATCAAGTGTACCCCTTCAACGGGTATCCTTGGATACAGATCGCCGCGAGGCACCTCGGACGTTTGAGCCCTCAAAAGCTCAACTCCAGGCGGTACCACCTTCCTCGACTCCCAGGTCCACGAAAGACGTGGTCGAGATGATCAGGGACTTGCACGAGCGCTTGGAGTCCAAGAATAGACAAGAGGAGCACCAAAAGATGGGGATCCTCCAACCTTATGCCCTTGAATGGAACAAAGTGGTTTATCCTCATAAGTATAAACCACAAACACTGACGCCATACGACGGGATGGACTCTCCACGTCGTTATCTGACGTACTTCCAGTCTCAAATGGGACATCTTCCGAAGGAGGACGTACTACTCACCAGCATATTTGTCGGGGCACTGAAAGGAGTGGCGTACGACTGGTACTACAGTCTCCCAGATAACTCCATATCTTCCTTCGATGACTTGACGTGTCTCTTCCTCGACCATTTCTACGACGACGGGAAGGACATGACAATGGCGTCCCTCATAGAGATACGCCAGAAGAAGAAGAAAACAGTTCGAGTATTCATCGAACGCTTCCGACAGGCCTACTTCAGACTGCCCCCGGACATGCCAGAACATGCACTCCTCTCCTCCTGCAGCATGAACATGCTATCTGCAGTCAAACTCTGGCTCAACTCTACTCCTCCTCCCAACTGGAGCTCCTTGATCATCGAAGCCAAAGCAGCAGAAAAGAAGGCGTCCAATGCTCGCCTTCTGGGAGTTAGTTTCCCTGCCTTTGAGGACAAGGAAAATGACCTGCAGCCAACAACCCTGGACGAGAGACGAAGGGGAAACAGGCATTGACTGTCAATGCCTCCAAAGGTGCATCAGCACCCACTCAAAGCCTCCACTTGCACCAAGGCCAAAGGAGGTTTATTCTTTCAACGATGAAGACACCCTGCAACTCTCTGAGATACTGAAGCAGGGTGACAAGATCAAATTGCCGGACCCAAAGTGTTCCGACGAGGTTGGGAAAGTGGACAATCCGAGGTACTATCACTACCATCGGTTTGTCGGACATCCAACTAAGGACTGCTACGTCCTCAAAAACTACATCCAGCGCATGATCAATATGGATGTTATCTCTGTCGACTACGAGGAGAAGACAGTTTCGGCCAACCTGGTGTCACTTCAATTTGGCATCTTGCCGCCAACTATAACAAAAGATGGCGTCCTCCCCATCCCTAAGGCGACAATGGAGGTGGTTAACTTACCACCTACTCATGACAACGTGAGTGGACTCATCCCACTCACCACATCTCGGGGAGAGGTCTTGTGGGTTCACCCTGATCTCGTCTCCGAGGTTACTCAACCGGAGGTACGCTCTGCATCCAAAACTAAGGGCAGGAAGATCAAGTCTGCCACATGGTCTCTTCCTCTGCGGAAGAGGCATTTCCTGTACAGACGCGTTCACATCAGAACGCCCAACCCGACGAAGCTGCCGTCGAGGTAGTGCCTCCCTTGCACCGTCCCTGCTGCCCAGGAAGAGGGCCCATCTAAGCCCCCAGCAGCCAATAAGCAGAAGCATGTAGAGGCCCGTTTCGACAAGCCTCTGCGAAAGGAGAATACTTCGGGGCTAGCCAAGCCCCACAACTTCGACATACGGCACAACTTGCCAGTACTCCTGTCTGCCTATCTTTGTTTGAGCTTTTTTGCCTTTCCAAGGACACTCGTGAAGCTCTCTGTGAAGCCCTGAAGGATGCTGAGTCCTTCATCTGTCAGGTCAAGCAGCCTGAGGATACTCCGACTACATGTGCGCACTGTCATTGTGCAGATGAAGTTATCTCCAACATAACCTTCACCCAACAAGACATGCTGCTCAAACACAACCGACACAACAGGCCGCTGTATTATACAGGGTATATCGGTTCTGTCAAGGTGAAGCAGATTCAGATCGATCCGGGGTCTTCCCTCAGCATCATTCCAAAGATGCTGCTATAAACACTGGGGATCCCAATGTACCGACTGGCGCCTTCCAACACAACAATCAGTGGCTTTAATGCCAGCAAAAGTGAGCCGCTGGGCAAAATACGGCTGAAGTGTCATATTGGTAACCTCAGAACTGAGGTCACTTGCGACGTCGTGGACGCTGACGTCAACTACAACCTCCTACTGGGTCGTCCGTGGCTGCATGAGTACATGGTGGTGCCATCTACACTCCACCAATGTATACGTGTCCACCAATGACATCATTCGGATGGAGTTTGCGGACATCGACCCTTTCAAGGGGGTTGAAGCCTACTTCACTGATTCCACCTTGTACAAGTCACCTGACGAGGAAGAAGCCAATGATGCTGACGATAAAGCAGAAACGGCAGTAGAGCCCGACATGGAGCCAGAGATGATTCCCGACGCTCCTTTAAAAATTTGACTCAAAGGGAAGCCGCCTCAGACGTTGCCTCCCATGAACATCAAGCTACCTGGAAAAGCACCAACTGCTCCAGGTAGAACATCCACTGAAGCTCCCTTGAAGATACGGCTCAAGGGAAAGCCGTCTCAAACATCGGCTCCCCTTGTGGCAAAACTACAGGGGAAGGCAACAATCATCGAAGGCGCAGTTGAGGCACCTCTGAAGGTGCGTCTTAAGGGCAAGCCGCCGCGATCATCTGTCTCATCCAAGCTGCCGATAAAGGCCCACATAGCCCTCTCGGACCCCAAGATCAAAGCTGTGGTGGACTCTCCCGATCCAATCCCAGTACTCACAGATGAAGAGCTGGAGGAGTATATCTCTGCTGATGTAGATGCACCCTCTCTGGACAACGTAATCCCGCGGGACAAAATATCGTGTTTATCAATAATAGAGTGTCTTTTAATTATTCTAGTCTTCCATATTGGAATGCCATGTATACATTAGATAACGCTCTAACGGTCGTTACAAACACAAATAACGATCATCCATCATATAAATCGAGTAGTCCCGTCCTAAGGGATCTGTTTTGTAGTCCCACCGCGAAATCGAGACGAAGAATCCATCATCTTCGACAAAGTCGAGCGGCATCACGACCTCCCGCCACTCGAGCAAGAACCAGATACCGGCAGAATACAAGTCTATCGGTATACGGACAAGGCAAAGTACCTCATCCAAAAGATGGGTTACGACCTAAAAAGCAACAAAGGCCTGAACTATGGCAAGGGTCGACGTCTTCCTCTCCGGCTTCCAACACCTAAAGGAAAGTCGCAGGACTACTATTCGTAAAGAACGACACCCGGATTGGGTGGCCAACGTCGTCCCTTTCACCAAGAAGAATGGGAAGATACGAGTCTGTATCGACTTCAGGGATCTCAATACTGCTTGCCCGAAGGATGAGTTCTCGCTTCCAATCACTGACATGATGATCGACAACACATGTGGCTTCGAACGCATGTCATTCACACGGGTATTTGGGCTACAACCAGATCAAGATGTTCCCTGATGACGCAAAACACACGTCATTCAGGACTCCGAAGGGGGTCTTCTACTACACAGTGATGCCCTTCGGCTTGAAGAATGCTGGTGTTACATACCAACGAGCTATGAGTACCATCTTTCATCAACATCTGCGCAAGACAGTCGAATGCTATGTTTGACACCGCGGTCAAGAGTCGTCTCAAAGGAGATCACCTACAAGACCTTAAGACAGTCTTCGATCTCATACGAGCGCATCAACTCAAGATGAACCCTGCTAAATCCTTCCTTGGGGTTTCTAGCAGAAATTTCTTGGGCTTCATTATCACGGCGAAAGGCATTCATGTCGATCCCGAGAAGACCAAAGCCATCCTTGACATGGACCCTCCGAAGAACCTCTGAGAACTTCGAGGTCTGCAGGGCTCTGGCATACATCCGGAGGTTTATAGCAAACCTTTCCGAAAAATGTCAACCCTTCACCCAGCTCATGAAGAAGGGGGTCTCTTATGTCTTGACAGAGGAATGCCAAAAAGCTTTCGACGACATCAAGGCTTACTTGACGAACCCGCCAGTCCTGGTGGCACCCGTCGACGGTAAACCATTTTTCTTCTACGTCCGTGCCATGGATCATTCCCTCGGTGCTCTGCTTGCTCAGAACAGCGATACAGGTTATGAGCAAGCTATCTACTACCTAAGTAGAACACTGATCGGGGCCCGAACACCGGTACAACCCCGTTGAAAAAGAGTGTTTGGCTTTGGTATTCGCCATCCAGGAGACTCGCCATTACGTCTCGGGCCAGACAATTCATGTCATCTCCCGAGTCAATCCACTCAGAGTTCTTATGACAAAGCCAGGGTCATTAACTCCCGTCTATCTACATGGGCGATCCTATTAACACCGTACAACATGGTGTTCGTTCCACAAAAAGCCATCAAGGGTCAAGCTCTGGCCGACTTTTAGCTGCACACCCTATCCCAGAGTCCTCCAGACTCTATGAAGACATCCCGGATAAGGTCCAAGAATCAAACGTCACCGAAAAAAGTTTTGTCTGGTGGATGTTTTTCGACGGCGCTTCAAGAAAAGGCCCCAAAGGCCAAATCATCGCAGGTGTGGGGGTAGTCCTTGTCTCCCCTGATCAGCTGGTCATACAGCGTGCCTATTTCCTTTCGAAGCCGTGCTCCAACAATGTTGCCGAGTACAACGCTCTCATCATGGGACTCCAGCTGGCGCAACAGCTGGGGGTGGACCATCTGGAAGCCTACGGCGACTCAAAACTCGTCGTTAACCAGGTTAGAGGGCAATACGAAGTTCGCCATGAAGATCTGATTCCTTACCATGAAGTTGTATTGAACATCATTTCAACCTTCACCAAGTTCTTCATCGAACATGTACCTCGTTTACAAAATCTGGAGGCTGACGCTCGGGCTGACCTCGCAGCCTCATTGGCAGCACCCCTCGGGACTCAACACTACGTCACGATAGTTGGTCGAGACTTGGTCTGTCCTAAGAACAACCTATGCTCACAAACGGCCATGCCATGTCAACAAGTGCTGGTGTTAATGTCCGAGACAGGAGATTCCCGTTCATCGGCTTCGCTGTCTACGAAATTCTCCAGAAATGACCCGAAAGAAGCCGTCTCAGTCAGGAGGCGCTCCCTTCGATTCTATTATGATACAGCTACTAAAATGCTGTACCGACGCTCCTACGATAGACTTCTCCTTCGATGTTTGTCCAACGAACAAGCAGCCGAAGCCCTTCGAGAAGCTCACGATGGAACCTGCGGTGCCCATCAACCTGGCCCTAAGTTGCAGGATCGATTGCGACGCATGAGCTACTACTGGCCAACCCTGGCAGCCGACGCTGTCGACTATGCTAAAAAGTGCCATGCGTGCCAGCTTCACGCTGACTTCATCCATATGCCGTCAGAACCACTACATCCTATGGTTGCCTCCTGGCCCTTTGAAGCTTGGGGCATGGATATTGTAGGACCAATCACCCCCCCTTATCTAGAGGACACCGCTTCATCCTAGCCATCACCGACTACTTCTCCAAATGGGCAGAAGCAGTTCCACTTGCGGAAGTGAAGAGCTCTAGGGTGATCAGCTTCATCAAGCACCATGTCATCTACCGTTTCGAGGTACCTCAGAGGATTATCCACGATAACGGTCCTCAGTTCATCAGCCATGTTTTCAGCAGATTCTGTGACAAGAATCTCATCCAAAACGTGGCATCAACCGCCTACAATCCGGCAGCAAACGGATTAGCCGAGGCATTCAACAAGACTATCGTCAGGCTACTCAAAAAGGTCATGTCATCCAAAAAATACGACTGGGACGAAAAGCTCGGCGAATGCCTTTGGGCCTACCGCACAACGGTACAGACCCCGACGGGCAACACACCATTTTCCCTGATCTACGGGAGCGAAGCGGTACTGCCTCTCAAGATCTAGATACCCTCACTCCGTATAGCGATCACAAATCAACTCACAGAAAAAGACAATCAACGTCGCTGTCTGCGAGAATTGGAGGCACTTGACGAAAAACGTCTCCTAGCTTAATCACGCATCGAACTCTATCAAGCCCGTATATCACAGGCTTTCAACAAGAAGGTCAAGCAGAGGACTTTCCAAGTAGGCGACCTGGTTCTGGCAGTCAGGAGGCCGATGGTGTTGACTCACAAGACATCAGGAAAGTTCGAGCCCAAGTGGGAGGGACCTTTCATCATAGAGACGGTATACTCAAACGGTGCTTACCGCCTCGCCAAACCCAATGGGGACTTGTTCATGATGCCCATCAACGGCAAGTTCCTAAAGAAGTACTACTCTTGACATCCTTCAGACATGTACTTCTATCTTTACCCAACAAGGGAGTCTGTGGACCCAATAATCAGGGTCAATGTACAATTTCCCTTCCACAAAACCTTACGCTTTCGGAACCCAGCTGTTCCGTGGCATTCTATCCTCCAGTAGAAGGACAACCACATCCACATTACCTCTGAGTTGTTCCCCTACACCCGACAAAGCAGAATCTTACGCTCCGTAAGACTACGCTACCCATCATGTTTACCACGTCCACATTACCTCTGAGTAAACATCCCGTACAGGCAACCCCTGCGTTGCCGTACATTGATCGCAGAACTTCCACGTCCACATTACCTCTGAGTAGTTCCGCGTATCCCCCCAGAGTCATTCCTACCACGTCCATACACCTCTGAGTAGGAAGATTCCATCATTTGAATCCCATATTTGCCACGTCCACATCACCTCCGAGCAAACATATCGGTTCTCTCGAACTTATTATCTGTACCTAAAAACCGAGGTGTGCAAAAGATAATAGGTCCACACAAATCATCAAGTTCATGACAGCAAAATAAACACACCATAAAAAAACTATGTATTCTTTATTCAAAAGTAAAGGATTACACCCCCAGCAAGAGTTGCAAATTACACAAAAAGAAGAGACTACAATCAATAAACATCCCCGGGGTTGGCCGAAAGCTCTTCAATCCAACGATTCAAGTCTGCCGTCCGAGTCTCTACGGTCGCCAGGACCCGGCGTTCGGCTTCTTGACGTATCGTTTCTATGGCCTCAGGAGAAGTGTCATCCTCATTCTTCTCGTCCAACTGTTGCCGCTGCTGAGCCAGTGTAAGAGCCCGGCGGGTGAAAGCTGCTTCCTCCTCCTTAGATGCTACATGTTCAGCCTGGACTCGCTCAACATCTAATAAGAGTTGGGCCCGCTGGTCTTCAAGGAGGCGAATCTTGGCATCAACCTCCACTATACTAGCGTCCGACGCGGCTCGCAACTCTACCTTCTCCTGCGTGGACTGAGATAACCTCTCCACCGTAGCCTCAGTTTCAGCCACCTCGCATTCCCAGACACCCACGGTGGCCTGATAAGAGGACTCAGTCTCAGCGATCAACTTTCTCTTTTTGCGTCTATCAGGGCGGAGAGATCATTTCGCTGGATACACTGAAACTCGGAAAGCAGCTGGTCCAGCTCGGCCACCGAGGCCTCCAGAATCTCGGCCATATGATCATGGCCCTGGTGGGAACGTATCAGACTGATGTGAGGGAGTGCTAGGGTTTTTGCCGTCGTGAAACTCCCATTGGCATCCATCACTGCCGATACGCCTCTCTGCAGCATCTTATACACCACCTCAATAAACTTCACATACTCATCTGCATCCGCCAGCACCTGCGGCGTCATAGCAAGAGTTGGAGGAGCTGCTCTAGACAGCGGACCGGAAGAGGGCCCGTCGGCTTCAACCTGCAAGGTTGGAACCTCGGCATCAATGGACTCTTCCTCAACAGGGGCTTGACCACTAGCCCGAGGAGCCAAAAGAACAGAAGGAGCCGAGAGAGGCATCGATATCGTACCCCAAGTAGAAGGAGCAACAGAGGGTTCCAGCAAACCCTTACCCTTCTCAAGCTCGGAGGGACCACCGACGTCAGGGGCTACCGCATCCGTCCCCAGCACTCTATCAGCAGG
The DNA here is from genome assembly GCA_029216955.1 of Iris pallida. Lineage (NCBI taxonomy): Eukaryota > Viridiplantae > Streptophyta > Magnoliopsida > Asparagales > Iridaceae > Iris > Iris pallida. Next base: position 5,419,533 of record JANAVB010011796.1, read on the forward strand.
CCGGACGGGACATTCCCCTCCGGCAAAGCAGCGAGATCAGCACTTGTTTTCTGACTCGGCTCCCCTAGAGTTGGGCTCGACGGATGAGTCTCATTTTCACCATCAAATCCCTCCACGGGGATAGGATCTGTCGCTTCTCCCGGTCGGGAGCTACCTCAGCTTCCGCTGCTGAGTCTGGGGTAGGGCTCGGCAACGCTGCAGCCGACCTCCCCTCATCATGACAAGGAGGGGAATCAACCGTCTCCTCTGTTTCAATCACGTCTGTTGCCTCCGTAACAGACTCACGCATATCTGGAGGAACGTCATCTGAAGATGACAAACTCCACTCCACTTCCTCGTCGGGAAGCCCCGTGTCCGCTGGACCCTCAACGTCCAAGGCCCCCGGCGGTTGCACCATTCCGGGAACTGCTTCAACCTCAGCTTCCTTCCAACATAATTTGGAGATACTGAAATCTCTGCCGGAATGACATTGTCAGGATTCTCCCCCACGGGAGACATTACAATCGGAGAAATGCGCTCATCGAAGAGCTTGCCACCTCCTTCAGTTTACTGACGCCCGATTTTAAAGCCCGGTCTTCTTCTTCAATGGTTCCTACAAAAGGAAAACACATGTCACAAAAATGACGGAAGGAGCCAGATTATGGAAAATAACTTTACCTCAACAGGAACAGATTCTATTGGCATTACAGGCGGCACTCCTGTAGCCTTTGGAGTCATCATTTTTTTTGGTCTTTTTGGTACAGACAAACCGACTTCTGTGTCAGCTCGCCTCTTTCCAGCAGGGGGATCTTCCCGAATACCTCCCGTTGATGCTAAAGCGGCAGCCCAATATTCCGCCAACTCTGGTGGACGATATGATCGAGCCGCCACCAACATGTTCTTCGTAGCCTCTAGCTGAGTTCCAATGATGAAACTGGTCTCCCTATCATAATCAGGAGGCACAGTATTCATGGTGCAATACAGCTTAACGGCCGAATACAGGATCTGTGGCCGAGGGTTACGAACTGGCGTATTAAAACGAACTCCAGTGCACCCAGTATTTTAATATTCCTAATCCCGGGATCCATCCAGTAAACTCCCAGCAAACCCCAGACTGTTACTAGGGTTCCGTAACATCAACTGGATGTAACCAAACTGTCAAGCAAACTGGCTTGGCAGATATGGCTTCAGATAACACCTATTTTGGTTGCGGTAGACCAAGTGGTAAGGCCGAATACTCTGCAACCAACGAAATCCCCATTTTGGCAGAGTGATCGCATCCTCACCAGAGTCTTCCAAATCTTGGTCAGCCTTGAAATCTTTGAAGATGGGACTAACCTTGACGATCTCCCACCCCTGAAGATAAGACAAGACTCTCCTGCAGACGGGGACGTCAGTGTGCAACCACTTTCTCTTGTAGAAGCGGCGGATAAAGGCGTCACCTTCAATGTGATCCTCTTCAGGACCTAGACTCATCACGTTCGGGTGATGCAGAATCAACCATCCCATCAAATAATGGAATGGTAGCTCGGCCCGGCGAAAGTTGTCGTTCCTACCTCTCCTATGGATCACATCATCAGCAAAGGTCCTCAAACCCCGCAACAGGTTACACACCATCGCGGGGAGGAGAGCCAAAGGGCGACCAAAAACCAATTTCACTGCTGGCAAAATGAGGTTCTGGTTTACCCTCTCCACAGAGCCAGATCCGCCCGAGAACACACAATCCCGGAGCCATATCATCAAGTATGCAGTCAATACTGCCTTGGATGACATCCGGTGCACACAGTGCCAGAAACAATTGTACGCATCTTTGCCACTCTTATTTGAACGGGGGGCCCTCTCATCTAGTCGGCTCATTTCAGAAGTTACTTCCGCGGGTTTCAGCCCCTGCGGAGTCGTAACCGGATCTTTGAGGAATCCGCCAAATCCTGCTTGAAGACGTAATCCCTCCAAGCAGTGAAATGAGGCTGAGACTTGCCTTTGTCCTTTCGTTGCATCAGATAATGATGGCTCGCCACCTCTTTGAAAACAACCATCATCTCCGGGTCTTTCCTTTCCAGAACGACGATCTCTTCATTTGAGGGGAAATATTCTTCGTACGGTTTCGAGCCCCAGGGAAGCTTGGACACCTCGTACATCTCATGGAGAGCCAGTCCCAACTCCCCCACTGGAGTAAAGAAAGTGCCAGTCTGGGTATTGAACATTTCCAAGAGCGCAAGAAACATATGCTTGTTGAGAACCACGCCGGCCTGTGTGGCACGGATAGCGGCCGTCAGCCCAATCTCTTTAAGCTCAGCCTTGAACTTCGATAACACCCAAAGGGTCAACTCGTCCCACTTCAGCACGTGGTGACACCAACCTTCAACCATAAAGCTACCTTTCGGATACATAACCTTCGATGTTAGCATCCGATTTGCAAAGGTCGAAGCACTAAAGACAAAGGTGTCATTAGGGACCTCATTATAAAGGCTCCCAGGACGCAAAGTTCGGCAACTGAATGAGGGACCGGCTCACGAGGCGGCCAAGGTATCCCTTTGATTCGAAGTAATATCGATCGAAAAAGTACCCCCCACTACCCCTCCTTGAGAAGGAGTAAGTTCCCATGACATCCTTCTCTTGGAAGCTAAACGGTAGAAGGCCGTCAGCGGTAATTGGCGTTCGAGTTATCGTATGTACAGAACCATGCCCCACGCAGAGAAGAACCAGTCTTCTTTGATCTTCAGTATCTTCACGTCGGTGGAGATCAGTCGGTCACCAAACAGAAAGACAGGTTTCAAGAAGGTCACATCCTCAGACTCAGCAGATTCCAGTTTGCCGCTCTCCATCATACTCTGGAGGAAAACAGGCGATTGATTCTGGATTTGCAGCATTCTCTCAGGAGGCTGATCTAGCATGATAGCAGCCTTCGCTGGGTTAATAACCTCCTCATCGAAATCAACTCCCATTTGACAAAGAGAAGCATCCAAAAGGACTTCATTCAACAAAGGGATAGTCATCGACACTGACACAACAAAAACAAAAGTCAGGCAAGAAACTTTAAGAAGACAAAATGTGTCAAGCAGCCTAGCGCATTATCAGGGTCTAAACACCATGCGCGTCAGCAGTGAAGCTTCGGCGCATCACCAGGGTCTAAACCTATGCGCGTCAGCAGTGAAGCTTCGGCGCATCATCAGGGTGTAAACCCATGCGCGTTAGCAGTGAAGCTTCGGCGCATCATCAGGGTGTAAACCCATGTGCGTTAGCAACAAAACCTCGGCACATAATCAGGGCCTAAACCCATGCGCGTCGGCGGAATAGCCTCGGCGCATCATCAGGACGGAAGTCCATGCGCGTCGGCGACAAAGAGTTAGGGCACAACAATATGATGCAACTCAGCCATGTGCTATAAACTCGTCTAAAAAGGTTGAAAGATGACACCCACCCGTCACCGCAGGCCGAACGTCAGCCGGAGTCACAATGGTGATAGGAACGTCCTCCTCAACGAACTCCGCAGGCTCCTTTCCCTTGCCAGCACCGCCGCGAGGAGTCTTGGGAGCCATTTCTTGAAGGAAGAAAGTTAGGGTTTTTCCAAAAAGAATAACTCTAAAAAAACAAAGAGGGGAAGAACTCTCTCTCTCTCTCTCTCTCCATCTTACGCTTATTTATAGGCCCAGTCGCACGCGTGTACCGATGAAGTGTGACCTCAGCCGCCGCCTCGAGTTCTGTGAGGAGATGACTGCAAATAAATCCAAAAGGATAATCATTAATCTTCTTGGTTATCGAAGCATTATCATTTGCATTTACTGAGAGGAGCATGCGCCCCATCACCGATGCACGGAGTAATCATGCGCCCGAATAGTCATGCGCCCCGTAGAAGACGCCACCATGCTTCTTATTCAAAGTATTCCAAAACTTGACAAAAAGTTTGAAAACTTTGAAGGGGGTCTTGTAGAAGCATGGAATTTCAGGACCAGAAATCCTATGCACCAAATACTACATGCGCCAGGGAGCTCAGATGTAGTACTTGGCACAACAAAAGAATAGACATTAAAAGAGGATTTTTATTCACATAAAAATCTATTACATGTCTAAAAAAGAGAGTTGTACAAAGGATAATTTCTACAAAGAAAAAATCCTAAGTCTACAGCTAGGCGCAGCAACCATCATGCGCTCTCAAACAGGCGTATCTCGCCATGCGCTCTCAAACAGGCGCATCTCACCATGCGCTCTCAGCCAGACGCATCCATTCAGTGGCTCAGTTATGTGCATCCTCAGTTATGTGCATCCCTTCAGCGGCTCAGTTATGTGCATCCCTTCAGCAGCTCAGTTATGTGCCGTCCTTCAGGGTCCCAGTCAGGCGCATCATGAAGTGTCAGCATATGCACCATCAAATGCTTCGACTAATGAAACATTTATTGAGTAGAACGAGGGTGGCAATCAACCCTCTAGCTGGAGGAAGAGCTCTCCAACCAAGGAAGAGAAGAGCACCGCAAATCAACCTACGGCTAAAGGAGCAGCTTTTGACCCAACCAAATAGGCAACACCCACTCTAGCGGAGGAGGAGCTCTCCCAAAGCCAAGGAAGATGATCGGAGCACCGCAATTCTGATCTACGGCTCTTCCGGCATAACGGAGACGAGGCTCGAGCATCCCGATCTTTGGATGCAACAGGCACCTTCTGCCTACCTCAGAAGCTCTCGACTCCGACTTTTGGATGTAACAGTCACCTTCAAGTGCATCAATGAAAACAACGCGTCGCATCTTCATCCTCGGGAGCATCTCGTCAACAGAATGTGCTCGAGCAAACAGTTCATTTCGGGAGACGTGAGAGAACGAGAAGAAAACCCTCTCCATGCCACTATTTAGGCCGGGCAAATCAAACCCATGCGCCAAGTGGTTGGCTCTCCGAATCCTGTGCAATGATTTGCATTAAATGGTGATGAACCTGACGCTTCGAATTCAGCCAAGTCAAGAACGGCTACTTAAAGCACTCGAAGAACGTAACAGTCGGCCCCATAAATACGTATCATGCAAAAGGATGTACTGGCCAGACCGCACATCACACTGATGCGCCCATCAGCACCAAGGGCCATACGAGGATGCGCCCCCATGCATCCCCATGCGCCCAATGGAATGCCGATCGATGCGCCCACTCAACATCCCGTCACCTGTCAAGAATATTAAATGCTAAAGTCTGACAGAGTTGGCAGCTCATCCCCCGAGGACTGAACTTGACAGCTTTTGCAGAAGACGAAGCATCGGCGACGTCAGCATCATCCTTGCTCCCCTCCGGCGGTTACAAGCCACGTGGCCGCCCAACCATTTCGCATGAGCGTCCGCAGCCATGCGCCTAAATCTCTGCATGCGCCTCAAAAGCCGTACGCCTCAGACTTTTCTCTGATCCCTAAAGACAGAAGTAAAGTCACTACTGAAGCCCCATGTGCCTCAAAAGCCATGCGCCCCGACTGGTTCATGACTCCTAAAGGTTACGAGCCAAAGTCTCCTCATGCGCCCAATCCTAGGCGCATCCTATTAGATCAATCCCCCCAAATCCGAAATCTTCGAGCCATGGACCTACGACACGCGTCCTTTGACTTGATTCAGCCTATGAAAGGGTGCTAATCACCCAAGATCTCAGGAACTAAAAGATGCTCTCCATCGCTACGTGTCAGCTCTGCCGCAGCCCATGACAGCAACAAGAAGGGTTCAACTCCTCAATCAGAGCACATCGCCCATGCGCCTCCATCAGCAACCACCACGTGGCATCGCCGCGTACAGGCGCATCCTACATGCGTGCATGAGCAGCCAGCCTACAAAGCTATAAATAGAGGGATCACTTCCTTCTTACACACACATACAGATCTACACACAGATCGCACAACCACCAACAGCATATACAAAGAGGTAAATACAGACACTCAACGTCTTCTCCTTCTTCGCAAGCTCCGGCACCCAGAGCAACTCAGACCTTCCGAGAACAGATAACCGTCGTTAGATCGTCAACGGAGTCAACGCATTACCACTCGCTCCATCGGCACAAGGGACCCAGATAAACAAAAGTGTACTCCTAGGACTACGTCTAAGTCGTACATTGTAACACTGTTCTGTTTGTATTGAAATTATATCAAAAGATTTTAATGGCAAATAAGCTGGCGACTCTGTTGGGGACCTCTTTCTCCTCTACCGAGAAAGCTGTGTCGCAATCCGACGACGTGAAGGTGGGCTCCTCCCACAAGACGCTGGTCGTACGTCTCGATCAACAGGCGTATGAGGAGTTCATCTCTGAAGGTAGTACGAGTCCTTCGAAGCGGCTGTCGAAGCCGAAGAAGACTCGCCAAGTCTGGGTGCGCAAGGTCGACGCCTCTGGCACCACCACCGAAGGGGATACGCCAATGCAGCCTTCCCTTCCTGTTGACGTCCTTAGCAACCAAGATGCACCCACCGGTGCAGCGCATCTCTCGGGGAAACATGCGGCTGACCACATTCTCCATCCATCTCCCTCTCAGGCGAGGAAGATGGGTCGACGGAGCAGGGGCACAGCTAATGCCCCGTGCATCACCTCTGATGCACCACAGAAGGTCTCTGTCTTTGACAGACTAACTCGCTGTAGTGGCGAGGAGAATTTAGATTCTGAGTACTATGCACCCCAGTGGGCTGGTACGAAAAAGTCCATGGCAGCACGGGTCATACGCCTCAAACGGTCTATGCCGGCAGCAAATCAGAAGCATGCACTCACAATCATACGTGCTACTGATGGTAAGCTGTATAAGGTCGACTCGGGTGCTTCTGCGCTGGAAATGAGTCGACCTTCAAAATTCTTGTCTCACTTGGGCGCATCTGTTGCGTTCGCAACCGAGTCGAGCAAGGCAAACCCTGTGGTCTTGAACTCCTATGCCTCCTCTGGTTGTGCGTCTGAGGTTCGTTCAAGTCACTGTAAATGTTGTTCCCCCACTACTGATCTGAGCACCTGTTTGGTGTTGGATCAGGGGGCGCAGCATTCACTTGATAACCCCGGCGCTTGGCCTTGCCATGCGCCTGATGGGGGTGCGAAGGTGGCACTCTCCTCCAACGATCTGCGTAACGTGATCACTCACAAATGCGAATCAGGTGAGTCGACTGACGAGCACAATGCGCCCCTCACAGGGAACACCTGTGCTGTAGTCACCATCAACTGCTGTTGCAAGGCAGTAGTTCCACCAAGACAGTCTGTCTTCCAGCGACTGTAATCATCAACACCCCTCCGACGTCGCCTCGGAAAGAAGGTGTCAATAAAAGAGGAGCCAGAACTAAAGGTTGCTTCATGCAACGTAATCTCTAACTCCTCCACAGTCCGAAGGGCGACTAGCAATTCCTCGTCCTCATCCAAGAGCCAGCCGAGGAAGACCAAGACAATTGTCCCATCCTTTGGAGTGTTCGAAGGCACTCGGGGGAGAAAGAAGATCTTGGAGGAAGCTGGGGTAGTCAAGCCCTTGTTGATCCTTCCTCTGAAGACGAAGATGTCCTCCAGAGCACAGCTGGGGTGGAAGTCAACCTCCCGGATGTAGCTGGGGATAGTCTGGCCCCTGTGGACCTGCGTCTCAAAGACGAAGAAGTCCTCCAAGACAAAACTGGGGGTAAGCAGGCCCTCGCGGATACTTCTTCCGAAGACGAGGGTGTCCTCCAAAACATAGCTAGAGGTAGCCAGGACGAAGCTCCAGGAGAGGCAACTCCCCTACAAGAGAGCGAGGCCGAAAGTGAAGCCTCAACTGATCCATCCGACTCCAGCCGTGTCATAACAGTATACATGACTGGGGGTGATACCGAACCGGATGCGCCGCCAGCAGACCTCGTCCAGCGCATGGATACCCTGGAGGGAGGACTCAAAACCCTCTCTGCCTCCATGCAAACACTGACTCAAGTAGTATTTGAGATACGGTCAGCTTTGGCCAGGGCACCTTCTACCGGTCCTGACCCAGAGGCCAATGGAGAATCAAGTGTACCCCTTCAACGGGTATCCTTGGATACAGATCGCCGCGAGGCACCTCGGACGTTAGAGCCCTCAAAAGCTCAACTCCAGGCGGTACCACCTTCTCCGACTCCCAGCACCACGAAAGACGTGTTCGGGATGATCAGGGACTTGCGCGAGCGCTTGAGTCCAAGAATAGACAAGAGGAGCGCCAAAAGATGGGGATCCCCCAACCTTATCCTCTTGAATGGAACAAAGTGGTTTATCCTCCTAAGTATAAACCACAAACACTGACGCCATACGACGGGAAGGACTCTCCACGTCGTTATCTGACGTACTTCTAGTCTCAAATGGGACATCTCCCGAAGGAGGACGTACTACTCACCAGCATATTTGTCGGGGCACTGAAAGGAGTAGCGTACGACTGGTACTACAGTCTCCCAGATAACTCTATATCTTTCTTCGACGACTTGACGCATCTCTTCCTCGACCGTTTCTACGACGGTGGAAAGGACATGACAATGGCGTCCCTCATAGAGATACGCCAGAAGGAGAAGGAAACAGTTCGAGTATTCATCGAACGCTTCCGACAGGCCTGCTTCAGACTGCCCCCGGGCATGCCAGAACATGCACTCCTCTCCTCCTACAGCATGAACATGCTGCCTGCAGTCAAACTCTGGCTCAACTCTACTCCTCCTCCCGACTGGAGCTCCTTGATCATCGAAGCCAAAGCAGCAGAAAAGAAGGCGTCCAATGCTCGCCTTCTGGGAGTTAGTTTCCCTGCCTTTGAGGACAAGGGGAAATGGCCTGCAGCCAACAACCCTGGACGAGAGACGAAGGGGAAACAGGCATTGACTGTCAATGCCTCCAAAGGTGCATCAGCATCCACTCAAAAGCCTCCACTTGCACCAAGGACAAAGAAGGTTTATTCTTTCAACGATGAAGACACCCTGCAACTCTTTGAGATACTGAAGCAGGATGACAAGATCAAATTGCCAGACCCAAAGCGTCCCGACGAGGTTGGAAAAGTGGACAATCCGAGGTACTGTCACTACCATCGGTTTGTCGGACATCCAACTAAGGACTGCTACGTCCTCAAAAACTACATCCAGCATATGATCAATGCGGATGTTATCTCCGTCGACTGCGAGGAGAAGACGGTTTCGGCCAACCTGGTGTCACTTCAATTTGGCACCTTACCGCCAACTATAACACAAGATGGCGTCGTCCCCATTCCTAAGGCAACAATGGAGGTGGTTAACTTACCACCTACTCGTGACAACGTGAGTGGACTCATCCCACTCACCACATCTCGGAGAGAGGTCTTGTGGGTTCACCTTGATCTCGTCTCCGAGGTTACTCAACTGGAGGTACGCTCTGCCTCCAAAACTAAGGACAGAAAGATCAAGTCTTGCCACATGGTCTCTTCTTCTGTGGAAGAGGTACTTCCTGTACAGACGCGTTCACATCAGAACGCCTAACCTGACGAAGCTGTCGTCGAGGTGGTACCTACTTGCACCGTCCCTGCTGACCAGGAAGAGGGCCCATCTAAGCCTCCAGCAGCCAATAAGCAGAAGCATGTAGAGGCCCGTTTCGACAAGCCTCTACGAAAGGAGAATACTTCGAGGCTAGCCAAGCCCCACAACTTCGACATACTGGCACAACTTGCCAGTACTCCTGCCTGCCTATCTCTATTTGAGCTTTTTTGCCTTTCCAAGACACTCGTGAAGCTCTCTGTGAAGCCCTGAAGGATGCTGAGTCCAGTATCAGTCATGTCAAACAGCCTGAGGATACTCCGACTATAAGTGCGTACTGTCATTGTGCGGATGATGTTATCCCCAACATAACCTTCACCCAACAAGACATGCTGCTCAAACACAACCGACACAACAGGCCGCTGTATTATACAGGGTATATCGGTTCTGTCAAGATGAAGCAGATTCAGATCGATCCGGGGTCTTCCCTCAGCATCATTCCGAAGACGCTGCTCTAAACACTGGGGATCCCAATGTACCGACTGGCGCCTTCCAACACAACAATCAGTGGCTTCAATGCCAGCAAAGGTGAGCCGCTGGGAAAAATATGGCTGAAGTGTCATATTGGTAACCTCAGAACTGAGGTCACTTGCGACGTCGTGGACGCTGACGTCAACTACAACCTCCTACAGGGTCATCCGTGGCTGCATGAGTACATGGTGGTGCCATCTACACTCCACCAATGTATGAAATACGTGTCCACCAATGACATCATCCGGACGGAGTTCGCAGACATCGACCCTTTCAAGGGGGTTAAAGCCTACTTCACTGATTCCACCTTGTACAAGTCACCTGACGAGGAGGAAGCCAATGATGCTGACGATGAAGAAGAAACGGCAGTAGAGCCCGACATGGAGCCAGAGATGATTCCCGACGCTCCTTTAAAAATTCGACTCAAAGGGAAGCCGCCTCAAACGTTGCCTCCCATGAACATCAAGCTACCTGGAAAAGCACCAACTTCTCCAGGTAGAACATCCACTGAAGCTCCTTTGAAGATACGGCTCAAGGGAAAGCTGCCTCAAACATCGGCTCCCCTTGTGGCAAAACTACAGGGGAAGGCAACATTCACCGAAGGCGCAGTTGAGGCACCTCTGAAGGTGCGTCTTAAGGGCAAGCCGTCGCGATCATCTGTCTCATCCAAGCTGCCGATGAAGGCCCACATAGCCCTCTCGGACCCCAAGATCAAAGCTGTGGTGGACTCTCCCGATCCAATCCCAGTACTCACAGATGAAGAGCTGGGGGAATATATCTCTGCTGATGTAGATGCACCCTCTCTGGACAATATAATCCCGCAGGACAAAATCTCGTATTTCATCAATAATAGAGTGTCTTTTAATTATTCTAGTCTTCCACATTAGAATGCCATGTATACATTAGATAACGCTCTACGGTCGTTACAAACACAAATAACGACCGTCTATCATATAAATCGAGTAGTCCCGTCCCAAGGGGTCTATTTTGTAGTCCCACCGCAGAATCGAGACGAAGAATCCATCATCTTCGGCAAAGTCGAGCGGCATCAAGACCTTCCGCCACTCGAACAAGAACCAGATACCGGCAGAATACAAGTCTATTGGTACACGGACAAGGCAAAGTACCTCATCCAAAAGATGGGTTACGACCTAAAAAGCAACGAAGGCCTGAACTACGGCAAGGGTCGACGTCTTCCTCTACGGCTTCCAACACCTAAAGGAAAGTCGCAGGACTACTATTTGTGAAGAACAACACCCGGATTGGGTGGCCAACGTCGTCCCTGTCACCAAGAAGAAAGGAAAGATACGAGTCTGTATCGACTTCAGGGATCTCAACACTGCTTGCCCGAAGGACGAGTTCTCGCTTCCAATCACCGACGTGATGATCGACAACACATGTGGCTTCGAACGTATGTCCTTTATGGACGGGTATTCGGGCTACAACCAGATTAAGATGTTCCCCGATGATGCAAAACACACGTCATTCAGGACTCCGAAGGGGGTCTTTTACTACACAGTGATGCCCTTCGGCTTGAAGAACGCTGGTGCTACATACCAACGAGCTATGAGTACCATCTTCTATCAACATCTGTGCAAGACAGTCGAATGCTATGTTGATGACATCGCGGTCAAGAGTCGTCTCAAAAGAGATCACCTACAAGACCTTAAGACAGTCTTCGATCTCATACGAGCGCATCAACTCAAGATGAACCCTGCTAAATCCTTTCTTGGGGTTTCTAGCGGAAAGTTTTTGGGCTTCATTATCATGGCGAAAGGCATTCATGTCGATCCCGAGAAGACCAAAGCCATCCTTGACATGGACCCTCCGAAGAACCTCTGAGAACTTCGAGGTCTGCAAGGGCGTCTGGCATACATCCGGAGGTTTATAGTAAACCTTTCCGAAAAATGTCAACCCTTCACCCAGCTCATGAAGAAGGGGGTCTCTTATGTCTGGACAGAGGAATGCCAAAAAGCTTTCGACGACATCAAGGCCTACTTGACGAGCCTGCCAGTCCTGGTGGCACCCGTCGACGGCAAACCATTTCTCCTCTACGTCCGTGCCATGGATCATTCCCTCGGCGCTCTGCTTGCTCAGAACAGCGATACAGGTTATGAGCAAGCTATCTACTACCTCAGTAGAATACTGATCGGGGCCGAACATCGGTACAACCCCGTTGAAAAAGAGTGTTTGGCTTTGGTATTCGCCATCCAGAAGACTCGCCATTACGTCTCAGACCAGACAATTTATGTCATCTTCCGAGTCAATCTACTCAGAGTTCTCATGACAAAGCCAGGGTCATTAAACTCCCGGCTAACTACATGGGCGATCCTATTAACGCCGTACAACATGGTGTTCGTTCCATAAAAAGCCGTCAAGGGTCAGGCTCTGGTCGACTTTTTAGCTGCACACCCCATCCCAGAGTCCTCCAGACTCTATGAAGACATCCCGGATGAGGTCCAAGAATCAAACGTCACTGAGGAAAGCTCCGTCTGGTGGATGTTTTTCGACGGCGCTTCAAGAACAGGCCCTAAAGGCCAAATCATCGCAGGTGTGGGGGTAGTCCTAGTCTCCCCCGATCAGCTGGTCATACAGTGTGCCTACTCTCTTTCGAAGCCGTGCTCCAACAATGTTGCCGAGTACAACGCTCGCATCATGGGACTCAAGCTGGCACAACAGCTGGGGGTGGACCATTTGGAAGCCTACGGCGACTCAAAACTCGTCATTAACCAGGTTAGAGGGCAATACGAAGTTCGCCATGAAGATCTGATTCCTTACCATGAAGTTGTATTGAACATCATTTCAACCTTCACCAAGTTCTTCATCGAACGTGTACCTCGTTTACAAAATCTGGAGGCTGACGCTCTGGCTGGCCTCGCAGCCTCATTGGCAGTGCCCTTCGGGACTCAATACTACGTCACGGTAGTTGGTCGAGACTTGGTCTGTCCTAAGAATAACCTATGCTCACAAACGGCCCATGCCATGTCAACAAGTGCTGGTGTTAATGTCCAAGACTGGAGATTCCTGTTCATCGGCTTTGCTGTCTACGAAATTCTTCCGGAGGACCCGAAAGAAGCCGTCTCAGTCAGGAGGCCCTCCCTTCGATTCTATTACGATACAGCTACTAAAATGCTGTACCGACGCTCCTACGATGGACTTCTCCTTCGATGTTTGTCCAACGAAGAAGCAGTCGAAGCCCTTCGAGAAGCTCACGATGGAACCTGCGGTGCCCATCAACCTAGCCCTAAGTTGCAGGATCGATTGCGACGTATGGGCAACTACTGGCCAACCATGGCAGCCGACGCTGTCGACTATGCTAAAAAGTGCCATGCGTACCAGCTTCATGCTGACTTCATCCATACGCCGTCAGAACCACTACATCCTACGGTTGCCTCCTGGCTCTTTGAAGCCTAGGGCATGGACATTGTAGGACCAATCACCCCCCCTCATCTAGGGGACACCGCTTCATCCTAGCCATCACCGACTACTTCCCCAAATGGGCAGAAACAGTTCCACTGGCGGAAGTGAAGAGCTCTAGGGTGATCAGCTTCATCAAGCACTATGTCATCTACCGTTTCGAGGTACCTCAGAGGATTATCCACGATAACGGTCCTCAGTTCATCAGCCATGTTTTCAGTAGATTCTGTGACAAGAATCGCATCCAAAATGTGGCATCAACCGCCTACAATCCGGCAGCAAACGGATTGGCCGAGGCATTCAACAAGACTATCGTCAGGCTACTCCAAAAGGTCATGTCATCCAACAAATGCGACTGGGACGAAAAGCTCGACGAATGCCTTTGGGCCTACCGCACAACGGTACGGACCCCGATGGGCAACACACCATTTTTCCTGGTCTACGGGAGCGAAGCGGTACTGCCTCTCGAGATCCAGATACCCTCACTCCGTGTAGCAATCACAAATCAACTCACAGAAGAAGACAATCAACGTCGCCGTCTGCGAGAATTGGAGGCACTTGACGAAAAACGTCTCCTAGCTCAACAACACAACAAACTCTATCAAGCCCGTATATCACAGGCTTTCAACAAGAAGGTCAAGAAAAGGACTTTCCAAGTAGGCGACCTAGTTCTGGCAGTCAGGAGGCCGATGGTGTTGACTCACAAGACACCAGAAAAGTTCGAGCCCAAGTGGGAGGGACCTTTCATCATAGAGACGGTATACTCAAACGGTGCTTACCGTCTCGCCAAACCTAATGGGGACTTGTTCATGATGCCCATCAATGGCAAGTTCCTAAAGAAGTACTACTCTTGACATCCTTCAGACATGTACTTCTATCTTACCTAACAAGGGAGTCTATGGACCCAATCATCAGGGATCATGTATAATTCCCTTCCATAAAACCTTACGCTTCCGGAAACCAGCTGTTCCGTGGCATTCTATCCTCCAGTAGAAGGACAACCACGTCTACATTACCTATGAGTTATTCCCCTACACCCTACAAAGCAGAATCTTATGCTCCGTAAGACTATGCTATCCATCATGTTTACCACGTCCATATTACCTCTGAGTAAACATCCCGTACAAACAACCCCTGCTTTGCCGTACATTGATGGCAGAACTTCCACGTCCACATTACCTCTGAGTAGTTTCGCGTATCCCCCCAGAGTCATTCCTACCACGTCCATAACACCTCTGAGTAGGAAGATTCCATCATTTGAATCCCATATTTGCCATGTCCACATCACCTCCGAGCAAATATGTCGGTTCTCTCGAACTTATTATCTGTACCTAAAAATCGAGGTGCGCAAAAGATAATAGGTCCACACAAATCATCAAGTTCATGACAGCAAAAATGAACACACCATAAAAAACTATGTATTCTTTATTCAAAAGTAAAGGTTTACACCCCCAGCAAGAGTTGCAAATTATACAAAAAAGAAGAGACTACAATCCCTAAACATCCCTGGGGTTGGCCGAAAGCTCTTCAATCTGACGCTTCAAGTCTGTCGTCCGAGTCTATACGGTCGCCAGGACCCGGCGTTCGGCTTCTTGACGCATCGTTTCTATGGCCTCAGGAGAAGTGTCATCCTCATGCTTCTCGTCCAACTATTGCCGCTGCTGAGCCAGGGTAAGAGCCCGGCGGGTGAAAGCTGCTTCCTCCTCCTTAGATGCTACATGTTCAGCCTGGACTCGCTCAACATCTAATAAGAGTTGGGCCCGCTGGTCTTCAAGGAGGCGAATCTTGAAATAAACCTCCACTATACTAGCGTCCAACACGGCTCCCAACTCCACCTTCTCCTGCGTGGACTGAGATAACCTCTCCACCGCAGCCTCAGTTTCAGCCACCTCGCGTTCCCAGACACCCACGGTGGCCTGATAAGAGGACTCAGTCTCAGCGATCAACTTCCCCTTTTTTGCGTCTATCAGGGCGGAGAGATCATTTTACTGGATATACTGAAACTCGCAAAGCAGCTGGTCCAGCTCGGCCATCGAGGCCTCCAGAATCTCGGCCATATGATCATGGCCCTGGTGGGAACGTATCAGACTGATATGAGGGAGTGCCAGGGTTTTTGCCGTCGCGAAACTCCCATTGGCATCCATCACTGTCGATACGCCACTCTGCAGCATCTTATACACCGCCTCAATAATAAACTTCACATACTCATCTGCATCCGCTAGCACCTACGGCGTCATAGCAGGAGTTGGAGGAGCTGCTCTAGACAGCGGACCGGAAGAGGGCCCGCCGGCTTCAACCTGCGAGGTTGGAACCTCGGCATCAACAGACTCTTCCTCAACAGGGGCTTGACCACTAGCCCGAGGAGCCAAAAGAACAGAAGGAGCCGAGAGAGGCGTCGATATCGTACCCCAAGTAGAAGGAGCAACAGAGGGTTCCAGCAAACCCTTACCCTTCTCAAGCTCGGAGGGACCACCGACGTCAGGGGCTACCGCATCCGTCTCCAGCACCTATCAGCAGGCCGTACGGGACATTCCCCTTCCGGCAAAGCAGCGAGATCAGCACTTGTTTCCTGACTCGGCTCCCCTGGAGTTGGGCTCGACGGACGAGTCTCATTTTCACCATCAAATCCCTCCGCGGGGATAGGATCTGTCACTTCCTTCCGGTCGGGAGCCACCTCAGCTTCCGCTGCTGAGTCCGGGGTAGGGCTCGGCAATGCGACAGCGGACCTCCCCTCATCATGACAAGGAGGGGAATCAACCCTCTCCTCTGTTTTAATCACGTCTGTTGCCCCCGCAACAGACTCACGCATATCTGGAGGAACGTCATCTGAAGACGACGAACTCCACTCCACTTCCTTATCGGGAAGCCCCGTGTCCGCTGGACCCTCAACGTCCAAGGCCCCCACGGCGGCTTGCACCATTCCGGGAACTGCTTCAACCTCAGCTTCCCTTCCAACATAATTTGGAGATACTGAAATCTCTGCCGGAATGACATTGTCAGGATTCTCCTCCACGGGAGACATTACAATCGGAGGAATGCGCTCATCGGAAGAGCTTGCCACCTCCTTCAGTTTACTGACGCCCGATTTTGAAGCCCGGGTCTTCTTCTTCAATGGTTCCTACAAAAGGAAAACACATGTCACAAAAATGACGGAAGGAGCCAGATTATGGAAAATAATTTTACCTCAACAGGAACAGATTCCATTGGCGTTACAGGCGGTACTCCTGTAGCCTTTGGAGTCGTCATTTTTCTCGATCTTTTTGGTACAGACAAACCGACTTCTGCGTCAGCTCGCCTCTTTCCAGCAGGGGGATCTTCCCGAATGCCTTCCGTTGATGCTAAAGCGGCAGCCCGATATCCCGCCAACTCTGGTGGACGATATAATCGAGCCGCCACCAACATGTTCTTCGTAGCCTCTAGCTGAGTTCCAATGATGAAACTGGTCTCCCTATCATAATCAGGAGGCACAGTATTTATTGTGCAATACAGCTTAACGGCCGAATACAGGATCTGTGGCCGACGGTTGCTAACTGGCGTATTGAAACGAACTCCAGTGCACCCGGTATTTTAATATTGCCAAAACCGGGCTCCATACAGTAAACTCCTAGCAAACCCCAGACTGTTACTGGGGTTCCGTAACATCAACTGGATGTAACCAAACTGTTGGCAGATATGGCTCCAGATAACACCTATTTTGGTTGCTGTAGACCAAGTGGGAAGGCCGAATACTCTGCAACCAACGAAATCCCTATTTCGGCAGAGTGATCGCATCCTCACCAGAGTCTTCTAAATCTTGGTCAGCCTCGAAATCTTTGAAGATGGGACTAACCTTGACGATCTTCCACCCCTGAAGATAAGACAAGACTCTCCTGCAGACGGGGACACCGGTGTGCAACTACTTCCTCTCGTAGAAGTGGCGGATAAAGGCGTCACCTTCAACGTGATCCTCTTCATGACCTGGACTCATCACGTTCGGGTGATGCAGAATCAACCATCCCATCAAATAATGGAATGGTAGCTCGGCCCGGGGAAAGTTGTCGTTCCAACCTCTCCCATGGATCACATCATCAGCAAAGGTCCTCAAACCCCACAACAGGTTACACACCATCGCGGGGAGGAGAGCCAAAGGGCGACCAAAAACCAATTTCACTGCTGGCAAAATGAGGTTCCGGTTTACCCTCTCCACAGAGCCAGATCCGCCCGAGAACACACAATCCCGGAGCCATATCATCAAGTATACAGTCAATACTGCCTTGGATGACATCCGATGCACACAGTGCCAGAAACAACTGTACGCATCTTCGCCACTCTCATTTGAACGGGAGCCCCTCTCATCTAGTCGGCTCATTTCGGAAGTTACTTCCGCGGGTTTCAGCCCCTGCAGAGTCGTAAACCGGATCTTTGAGGAATCCGCCAAATCCTGCTTGAAGACGTAATCCCTCCAAGCAGTGACATGAGGCTAAGACTTGCCTTTGTCCTTCCGTTGCATCAGATAATGATGGCTCGCCACCTCTTTGAAAACAGCCATCATCTCCGGGTCTTTCCTTTCCAGAATGACGATATCTTCATTTGAGGGGAAATATTCCTCGTACGGTTCCGAGCCCCAGAAAAGCTTGGACACCTCGTACATCTCATGGAGAGCCAGTCCCAACTCCCCCACTGGAGTAAAAAAAGTGCCAGTCTGGGTATTGAACGTTTCCAAGAGCGCAAGAAACATATGCTTGTTGAGATCCACGCCGGCCTGTGTGGCACAGATAGCGGCCGTCAGCCCAATCTCTTTAAGCTCAGCCTTGAACTTCGATAACACCCAAAGGGTCAACTCGTCCCACTTCAGCACGTGGTGACACCAACCTTCAACCCTAAAGCTACCTTTCGGATACATAACCTTTGATGTTAGCATCCGATTTGCAAAGGTCGAAGCACTAAAGGCAAAGGTGTCATTAGGGACCTCATTATAAAGGCTCCTAGGACGCAATGTTCGGCAACTGAATGAGGGACCGGCTCGCGAGGCGGCCAAGGTATCCCTATGATTCAAAGTAATGTCGATCGAAAGAGTACCCCCCACTGTCTCTCCTTGAGAAGGAGTAAGTTCCCATGACATCCTTCTCTTGGAAGCTAAACGGTAGAAGGCCGTCAGCGGCAATTGGCGTTCGAGTTGTCGCATGTACAGAATCATGCCCTTCATAGAGAAGAACCAGTCTTCTTTGATCTTCAGTATCTTCGCCTCGGTGGAGATTAGTCGGTCACCAAACAGAAAGGCAGGTTTCAAGAAGGTCACATCCTCGGACTCAGCAGATTCCAGTTTGCCGCTCTCCATCATACTCTGGAGGAAAACAGGCGATTGATTCTGGATTTGTAGTATTCTCTCGGGAGGCTGATCCAGCATGATAGCAGCCTTCGCTGGGTTAATAACCTCCTCATCAAAATCAACTCCCATTTGACAAAGAGAAGCATCCAGAAGGACTTCATTCAGCAAAAGGATAGTCATCGACACTGACACAACAAAAACAAAAGTCAGGCAAGAAACTTTAAGAAGACAAAATATGTCAAGCAGCCTGGCGCATTATCAGGGTCTAAATACCATGTGCGTCAGCAGTGAAGCTTCGACGCATCACCAGGGTCTAAACTCATGCGCGTCAGCAGTGAAGCTTCGGCGCATCATCAGGGTGTAAACCCATGCGCGTTAGCAGTGAAGCTTCGGCGCATCATCAGGGTGTAAACCTATGCGCGTTAGCAACAAAACCTCGACGCATAATCAGGGCCTAAACCCATACGCGTCGGCGAAATAGCCTCGGTGTATCATCAGGACGGAAGTCCATGCGCGTCGGCGACAAAGAGTTAGGGCACAACAATATGATGCAACTCAGCCATGTGCTTTAAACTCGTCTAAAAAGGTTGAAAGATGACACCCACCCGTCACCGCAGGCCGAACGTCAGCCTGAGTCACAATGGTGACAGGAACGTCCACCTCAACGAACTCCGCAAGCTCCTTTCCCTTGCCAGCACCGCCGTGAGGAGTCTTGGGAGCCATTTCTTGAAGGAAGAAAGTTAGGGTTTTTTCCAAAAAGAAAAACTCTAAAAAAAGCAAACAGAGGAAGAACTCTCTCTCTCTCTCTATCTCACGCCTATTTATAGGCCCAGTTGCACGCGTGAACCGATGAAGTGTGACCTCAGCCGCCGCCTCGGGTTCTGTGAGGAGATGACTGCAAAATAAATCCAAAAAGATCATCATTAATCTTCTTGGTTATCGAAGCGTTATCATTTGCATTTACTGAGAGGAGCATGTGCCCCATCACCGATGCGCGGAGTAATCATGCGCCCGAACAGTCATGCGTCCCGTAGAAGACGCCACCATGCTTCTTATTCAAAGTATTCCAAAACTTGACAAAAAGTTTTGAAAACTTTAAAGGGGGTCTTGTAGAAGCATGGAATTTCAGGACCAAAAATCCTATGCACCAAACACTACATGCGCCAGGGAGCTCAGATGAAGTACTTGGCACAACAAAAGAATAGACATTAAAAGAGGATTTTTATTCACATAAAAATCTATTACATGTCTAAAAAAGAGAGCTGTACAAAGAAGAATTTCTACAAAGAAAAAACCCTAAGTCTACAGCAAGGCGCAGCAACCATCATGCGCTCTCAAACAGGCGTATCTTGCCATGCGCTCTCAAACAGGCGCATCTCGCCATGCGCTCTCAGCCAGACGCATCCCTTCAGTAGCACAGTTATGTGCATCCTCAGTTATGTGCATCCCTTCAGCGGCTCAGTTATGTGCATCCCTTCAGCAGCTCAGTTATGTGCTGCCCTTCAGCGTCCCAGTCAGGCGCATCATGAAGTGTCAGCATATGCGCCATCAAATACTTCGACTAATGAAGCATTTATTGAGCAGAATGAGGGTGGCAATCAACCCTCTAGCTGGAGGAAGAGCTCTCCAAACCAAGGAAGAGAAGAGTACCGCAAATCAACCTGCGGCTAAAGGAGCAGCTTTCGACCCAACCAGAATGGGCAACACCCACTCTAGCGGGAGGAGAAGCTCTTCCAAAGGCCAAGGAAGATGATCGGAGCACCGCAATTCCGATCTGCGGCTCTTTCGGCATAACGGAGACGAGGCTCGAGCATCCATATCTTTGGATGCAATAGGCACCTTCTGCCTGCCTCAGAAGCCCTCGACTCCGACTTTTGGATGTAACAGTCACCTTCAAGTGCATCAATAAAAACAACGCATCGCATCTTCACCCTCGGGAGCATCTCGTCAACAGAATGTGCTCGAGCAAACAAGTTTATTTCGGGAGGACGTGAGAGAACGAGAAGCAAACCCTCTCCATGCCACTATTTATAGGCCGGGCAAATCAAACCCATGCGCCAAGTGGCTGGCTCTCCGAATCCTGTGCAATGAATTTGCATTAAATGGTGATGAACCTGACGCTTTGAATTCAGCCAAGTCAAGAATGGCTACTTAAAGCACTCGAAGAACATAACAGTCGGGCCCATAAAGACGTATCATGCAAAAGGATGCGTCGGCCAGACCGTGCATCACACTGATACGCCCATCAGCACCAAGCGCCATACGAGGATGCGCCCCCATGCGTCCCCATGCGCCTAGTAGAACGCCGATCGATGTACCCACTCAACATCCTATCACCTGTCAAAAACATTAAATGCTGAAGTCTGACAGAGTTGGCAGCTCATCCCCCGAGGACTGAATTTGACAGCTTTTGCACAAGACGAAGCGGCGCCGACGTCAGCATCATCATTGCTCCCTCCGGCGATTACAAGCCACGTGGCTGCCCAACCATTTCGTATGCGCCTCCGCAGCCATGCGCCCAAATCTCTGCATGCGCCTCAAAAGCCGTGCGCCTCAGACTTTTCTTTGATCCCTAAAGACAGAAGTAAAGTCACTACTGAAGCCCCGCATGCGCCTCAAAAGCCATGCGCCCCGACTGGTTCATGACTCCTAATGGTTACGAGCCAAAGTCTCCTCATGCGCCCAATCCTATGCGTATCCTATCAGATCACACCCCACCAAATCCGAAATCTTCGAGCCATGGACCTACGACTCGCGTCCTTTGACTTGATTCAGCCTATGAATGGGTGCGAATCACCCAAGATCTCAGCAACTGAAAGATCCTCTCTATCGCTACGTGTCATCTCTGCCACAGCCCACGACAACAACAAGAAAGGTTCAACTCCTCAATCAGAGCGCATCGCCCATTCGCCTCCATCAGCAACCACCACGTGGCGTCCTCGCGTATAGGCGCATCCTACATGCGCGCATGAGCAGCCAGCCTGCAAAGCTATAAATAGAGGGATCACTTCCTTCTTACACACACACAGATCTACACACAGATCGCACAACCACCAACAGTATATACAGAGAGGCAGATACAGACACTCAACGTCTTCTTCCTTTCTGCAAGCTCCGGCACCCAGAGCAACTCAGACCTTCAGAGAATCGATAACCGTCGTCAGATCGTCAACGGAGTCAACGCATTACCACTCGCTCCATCGGCACAAGGGACCCAGATAAACAAAAGTGTACTCCTAGGACTACGTCTAAGTCCTACATTGTAACACTATTATGTTTGTATTGAAATTACATCAAAAGATTTTAATAGCAAACAATGTCGACCCTCATAAAAATTGTTCAGAAGGAGAAAAAGCATGTTCGTGCATACATCAAGCGCTTCCACCAGGCAGCCCTCAGATTACCACCCGGTATGCCCGAGCCCATGCTTATAGACTTATGCCGCAAGAAGATACTGCCCGCTATAAAATTGTGGCACAGTGCTCATTGTATGGAGTGGACACCTTTTATTACACAACTCCTGGGGCTACACTTTCCTGCGTCCGAAGACAAGGGGAGACGTTCGTCCAGCAACAACCCTAAAGACGGAAAAGGCAAGCAAGCCATGACCGTCAACATCTCCAAAGGTTCAGCAGCTGTGAACCCGAATTCTGCGAAAGCACGGAGGCCGAGGTAGACTTTCTCCTTCAATGACGAGGATACGCTGGAGCTCTTCAAGATGCTTACGAAGAGTGGTAAACTGTCCATCCCGGCATCCAGGCGTCCTGATAAAGTGGGAAAGGTGGACCATCCCAAGTACTGTCATTATCACGAGTACGTCTATCACTCAACACAGGACTGCTATGTGTTGAAGGGGCAAATTTTGCGCCTCATTAACGCCAACGTCATATCGTTAGATTATGAGGAGAAGATCATCACGGCCAACTTGGTTACTCTCCAGTTCGGGAGTTTTCCAGCCACATAGGTGCAAGATAGCGTCATCCCTATTCCAAAGGCGACGATGGAGGTAGTCAATCTTCCGCCAGCACGGGGCAACGCTCAAGGGCTCATTCTGTTCTCCATGCCTCGAGACAAAGTTATATGGATACATCCTGACTTGTTTCACGACATGATGACGTCTACGACCCTTTCTGCCAAAGGAAAGAAAACCAAGGCATGCCGCATGGTCTCGACGTCGACCGGTGATGCTTTGGTGACCACCTGCTCGACGCAGAGACAAGAGGAGAGCCAGGCTCCAAACCAGGAGGAGTCTCTACCAAATACTCTCCTTGTCCCAGATATATCAGGAGCAGGTCCACCTCAAATCCCTGAGGCACCAGAGGTGGGTCTATCCCGGGCCTCTACCGTGGACAAGCAGAAACAGAAGAAGGTTCATTTTGACATACCTCTCAGAAAGGATCCGGCAATCTAGCCATCAAACCCTATAACTTCGATATTCTAGCGCAGCTGGCTAATACTCCAACTATATTATCACTTTTCGAGCTCCTCCGTCTCTCTAAGGAGACCCGAGATGCGTTCAGTGAAGCTTTACAGAACGTCGAGTCCTTCCTCACCCAGGTTTGGCTACCGAAAGTGGATCCCCAGCTTGCTCATATTGCCACAATGTGGTCGAAGTGATTCCCAGTATCACTTTTACCCAGTAAGATATGCTGCTAAAGAATAATCGACGCAACCGCCCCCTGTACTATACGGGGTATGTCCGTGCCATTAAGGTCGATCGCATCCATATCGACCTAGGTTCCTCTTTGAGCATTATCCCAAGAAGCCTGCTTCAAACTTTAAGGGTTTCGATGTACTGGTTGACAGCCTCGAACACAACAATCAGTGGCTTCAACGCGGGAAAGATTGAGCCCTTGGGCAAAATTTATATCAATTTAAGGAAAAGAATAACATGCAGCATAAAATAAAGGCAACATAGGTCATAGTGATACTTGCCTTGCTCGGAAACGGATAAAGTCACGACTCACGACGTCGTCCAATCTATCCCGACAAATAAATGATCATAGGTTAGATTATGAAAATCCTACTCTAAAACCCTAAAAAGTGACTAATGGTTTATCATAACTAGTTATATTTAATTCTAGAATAAATCATCTAAAAACCTAATTTATTCTAATATAATTCTCAAATTAAAATTAAATACTAATTTTTAGCCAAAAAAGATCACGGTTTCTAATTTGGAACCCGTAGCACGTAAATCGAGACGCATCAATGTAAATAGTCAAACAACACAAACTCTATGACTTGAGTGTGCACTCTAGTTTATTTCAGTGCCACGAGTGCACTAGAATTGACCGTGCCACAAAATTACGCTTTGGTCAAAAGATACCGCTGTTATGGCTATCCATGACCAAATCGATGATTTATTGACAAAACTAAGTTCTACGAGTTAATAAAAATACTGGATGAATTAATTAATTTCTAGAAAAAATATATGTCGTAGAGCTCTATGTTAGCTTTCTGAAACTTTAAACGATTTTTTATTCGGATTCCTGGTTCTTCCGGAATCTCGAAAACACCGAAATATCTCAAATTTCGGACAACTAGCACACTACGAATTTCCTAGAAATTCAGGTTCAGAAATTATGAAAATAAATTAGATATTCAAGAAATATACCTCAATACGCTTCCAAAAAAATGGCATGTGAAAAGCTCTTCTGGTTTGGCGGCAATCACTTCGGTAAGTTGGAAGAACCCTAGATCAAACCTCTCTCAAAGTCGGCAGGAATTAATTAGGGTTTACGAAATACTTTAATATATATAGGAGAGAGAAAGAGAGGCGGTTATTGTAGCTGTAGTTGGTGCCGACAGGTGGGCCCACCTAGTCTGACTAGGTAATGCCTAGAGAAAATAGGTTTTTAATTACCAAAAATTAGTTTTTTAATCAGTTTTGCTTAAAAAACTCATAATAAATACTAAAAACAATCAAAAATTATAGAAAAATTCTAAAAAATATAAAATAACATAATGAACCCTAAAAAAATATTTGAGGTCAACCTTTACTCATTGGCTTGCACAGTAAATTCTAGAAGTCCTAAAAAATAAATTTTTCCTACATTTAATTCTCTAAAAAGTATAGAAAAATACCAATAATTTATATAAAATATTTTTGACGTTTCAAAGCCCAAATAGAATGTTTGTCCTCTATAATGACCCTAAATTCCCTCACAAAAATCAAAAAGCCTTTCAAAATAATAATAATACTACAGTAAAAATTACCTTAGAATTATTAAAAATTCTCAAAGAATTTCCTAGGTTTATTTATTTATTAATCACTAATCAAAATAAAAATTTAGGTAGCGGAAGCTACAGGAGGCTTTGTTTTTTTGCGTAATTTGTTCCAGTGCGTTTGGCGCTTCGCAGATGAGCAGTATGAAACGGACTTCGAGTAGAGTCTAATTTCTTGACGTCGATTTGATTGTCTCTGCCAAGAGAAGTAGACTTTCTACTCAGAAGCGTTCTTGCATTGATCGGCACAGAGGCACAATCAGATGTATTTTCCACCGAGTTTAGGACTGGAAAAGGATAAGGAGAGGCCATAGGGCGCTTTCCTTTATTCTGCACAGGGGCAGTGATATGTAACTTCTCCACCAAGATTAGAACTGGGGAGGAGTGAGGATTGTCCATAAGGCATTTTTCTTTGTTCTGCGCAAAGGCAGTAGTTGGTGCACTCTCCACCGAGTTTAGAACAGGGGAGGAAGAAGAAGTAGCCATAGAGCTTTTCTTCATGTTTGGTGCAGAAGTCGTGATTGGTGCAATGGAGGACCTAGGAGTCCAGTTGGCGCACGCCCTGTTCTTGGAAGCAACAATATTTGCGCGCTTGGCACCCCCTGTGCCAATCATGGCTTCGTAGGCAATTTGGTCGACTTCTACGACCAAAGTCTTTTGCGTCGTGCCGACCGACGCAACATCGCATTGATTTGTCATTTTTTGTTGGAGGAGAAAGTCGTCCCCAACAAAGTCTCCATTTTGTTTACAAAAATAAAAGTTTGATTACAAATTGAGAAAAGTACAAAAGTACAATTTGATTTCTGGAAAAGTAAAACAGTAGGAATATGATCAGAAGATGATCACTTTATCCCTTGGACGATGCGATGTCGAAGAAGAAAGCCTTTAGAGAGTGCTGCAGCAAGTGCTCAAGAGGTTATGATCATTAGTTATCCTTGAGAAGTGATTTGGAACCCTATTTATAGAGTTCTGAAATAACTGTTAGCCAGTTATTTTGATTGGCGCAGATAGCAATTGGCGCACCATCACCTTTCGTTCGAACGGTTAACTTAACTGCATGGAACGTGTGGCATTCTGTGAGAGAGATGCGCGTGATCATGGGCAATGTCGTGTGCACGTTCATCGAGATTAGTGGCATGCGTGCTATGTCATCTAACTGCTTTGGATGATAATTGATTGATTAACGCCAACTGTTGAATGGCACCGGGCGCTATCTGTTGTTTTGTGACATCTGCTTAATTCATTGATTACCTCGTGCCAACTGCGAGTGGCACGAGGCAGCTGTCAGTCATTATGAAAAATTTGACACAATCTTCTCGAGCGTCGCACGTTCGAGATTCGAAATAGATTTTCCTCGACTGACGTACTGTCAGTCATGATAACAACTGTTTAGCTTCACGAAGAAAACAGCCACGTGTCGTTCAGCTCCATCTGATGCCAACGTTATCTGATGTCAGGCGCCATCTAATGACCAGCGCCATTTGATGATTTGAGTCTTGGCGCTTTTTGTGAGTAGCGCATGGTAATGTTTGATTCATTTGGAGCTTCTACAACGTACTTGATCATTCGAAGATTATAGTAGGGCCGAGCCTGTCTTATGAGGAACAACCAGTTGGAATCCTCGACCGTAGAGAAGGTGCTAAGGGGACAGACGATTCGACTAGTCCGTGTTGCGTGGAAGCATCATTCACCGGACGAGTTGACTGGGAGCGCAAGGATTCATTTCGGAAGCATTTTCCTCATCTGTTTGAGGAGCCAAGTACGAATTTATGTACTACATACATTCTATGCCCAGATATTCCATATTTATGTTCTTTCTTATCGTGTCTATACCTTAATTTTCGGGGCAAAATTCTTCTTAGTAGGGAAGGATATAACACCCCCCACCCACCAAAATTTCTATTATTATTATTATTTTTATTATTACTACTATTACTATTATTGTTATCATTAGTATATTTACTATTAGCATTAGCATCTAGAATGTCTCTTTATTATATATATATATATATATATATATATATATATATATACATATATATATATATATATATATATATATAATTTCCTCCTAAATTAATACCCTTGGACTTATGACATCACTGCATTTTTTATATATATAAATCAAGACTCTTGGCTGACCCGTAAATAAAATTTCCAAGTGACGCAGCAAATTGTAGTACTTTCCATTCTCCTGAGCCCATACAATTAGGGTCCGTTTGGATAGTTTTTCTGAATTTGTTTTCTAAAAACAGTTTTCTGAGAAGATGTTATAAAGTTGTTTTCTGAACATACATATTCTGAATTTGCGTTTGGTTACTTTCATCTGAAAAACAGTTTTCTGAAAAAATAAAGTTAAAATTTTGTTTGGTAATTTGTTTTCAGCAAATATTTTTTAAGCTGAATCTATGTGTCCTTCTCATCTGCATCCTGTGTCATAGCTGAATTCCTATCTGTGTCCGGTGTCTCACACGCACAAAGCACCTCCACCACCACACCACCACAACCACCAGTCTTCCCCCCTCCCCGACTCCGTGTCTCATCTCCACCTCCACAAAGCACCACCACCACCACCACCACCACCAGTCTTCCCCCCTCCCTAACTATGCGTCTCATCTCCACCTCCCCAAAGCACCACCACCACCAGTCTTCCCCCCTCCCCGACTCTGTGTCTCATCTCCAACTCCCCAAAGCACCACCACCACCAGTCTTCCCCCCTCCCCGACTCTGTGTCTCATCTCCAACTCCCCAAAGCACCACCACCACCAGCCTTCCCCCCCTCCCCGACTCTGTGTTTCATCTCCACCTCCACAAAACACCACCACCACAAAGCAGTACCACCATCAATAGAGAATTAGGGTTAGGGTTTAGGGAGAGGGGAGGAAGAAGGGAGGAGCCGTCGTTGGACGACGTAGAGGACCTCGACCCCAAGCTCGACCTCGACCCCAAGCCGTCGTTGGAGAGGGGAGGAAGAGGGTCGTGCTCGAGCTCCGCGCGGAGGAGTCATCGTTGGACGACATGGAGGTGGAGCCGCTGTTGGACGGTGTTGAGGACCTCGACCACCTCCACAGCGTGGCTCGACGGGCTCTGCGGGTCCGCCGGAGTTCCACGATGGCAAGTCGACCTCCACCGGAACCCGCCTCCACGACTGCGAGTCGACGATGGCAAGTCCTCCGGGCTTGCTCGAGACGACCTCCACCAGAATCCTAACTCTAAATCGAGGTCACCGTTGCCTGTGGCCGGAGAAAAAGAAAGAAGTTGGGGAGGAGGAGGTCTGCAGGGAGGGAGAAAGAGAGAGAGTGAGAGAGAAAAAGTTGAGAAAGGAAAAGAGTTGGTTTGGGTGGGGCCCGCAGAGAGTTGTGAAAAGAGTTTTCACAAAACCCAAAAATCCTCCGCTCAGAAACCTGTGTTTAAACATAGTTTTTCTAAAAAAAATTTAGAGTGTGCTGTTTTGAAATGCAGCATCCAAACGTTTTCCCACTCCACATTTGAGTTTAAACTCAAAAAACTGGAAAAGAACTGCTATCCAAACAGGGCCTTACTCACTGCCCCTTCATTTCAAACTATTAAACTGGACCTACTAAACCTTGCCCTCCATATTGAACCTTGGGTAGGCCTGTACACCCAATGGTAGTCCTTGTGCACTTACAACCTAGCCAAGACCATGCAGATCCAAAGCCCATCCCATGATCACCAGCCCACCCATGGAGCATTGCACGCTCCTTCATGGTGGTAGGTGGATGTTGTTGTGAACCCGACCCAATAGGAAGCT
This sequence comes from Iris pallida, assembly GCA_029216955.1. Lineage (NCBI taxonomy): Eukaryota > Viridiplantae > Streptophyta > Magnoliopsida > Asparagales > Iridaceae > Iris > Iris pallida. Next base: position 5,448,166 of record JANAVB010011796.1, read on the forward strand.
CTTTGTTTGAAGCAGTATACACAGCATGGCTGTACGTGGTTCCTGCCGACTGCAGGGAGTAGTGCATGCGTGTACGACCCCTCCAACTAGCTGAGTGACCTCTCCCTCCATATATAATGTAGCCTCCTGAGCCCCTAGCTCCCGGATGATGATAGCAAACCCTTGCCGCCTCCACTTCACCCCCTCATCCTCCTTCCTCTCCTCATTCCACTCGATTGTCACCCTCATTGTGGCGGCATCAAGCTCTTGTATCTGACTTCGTGCTGACCCAAGCCCGACGCTCGAGCAAAAGCTGCTCGTATCCTCCGTCGGCAACAAGCGGTCCGTACCCTCCTTAAACCGGCGCCCCTCCACACCTCCCGTTCATTCTCTCCGGAGCTATCTGATCGGCGTCGAGCCCCGCCAGCCGTTGAGCAAGCTCTACGAATAACTACAAGTCGGGTCCGGTTAGCTATCCATCCTCGACACCGAATCGATGTCGACTGTCAGCGCGTCCAAGGACGGAGCCAGGATTTAAGTTTACTCCGGGCTGAAGTTAAAATACACTAAAAAAATTACAAAAAAAATATAATGAATCATCCGAAATTGCAAGTTTTGGGTTGGTTTTACCCTTTTTAATGGATTAAATTGCAAGTTTTAAATTAGAGTAAGATAATGAATCATCCTAATTCTTAAATGAATCAAATAACAAATGTGATCCTAACTCCAGTAATCAGATTTAGTTGGATAAGTTAAAATTTGTTTTAAATTAGAGAATAACAAATGTGATCCTATAGACAATGCAGGAAGCTGAATGAAAATGAGTCATTTAATTCACATCATGAGAAGATGGAGAGTTTATAGTTTTATTGAAGCAAAACATGTTATTAACATGTCTGGAAATTTGGCACCATGATCTTAGTTCCATCTGGACAACTCATTTCAGGAGTCTATCAACTGAAAGATTCAAGCATGCCATATCCTTTCTCCAAACCAAATCTAGATACATGAGATTTTATACAATGTTAAAATTTCAAAGTTAATAAGCACTTAAATCCAAACAGGCCCTAATAGTATCGCAATATGAAATTGAGTAATTAAACTACAGAGGCATAAACTACGGAATGATCAAACTGAGTAATTCATTAATGTCATCCTTAAATTGAGTGATTAAACTATATAGGATAGTTGGATTGCAATCTAAATTGATGCATTTAGCACAATACAAAGACATACACACAGATTTGCAATTGCAATTTGCAAGTAATTACTTGGAAAATAAAAAACCTGTGCGGGCCTGCTTCGCGGCTGCGATGGCTGCCGGTTGGTCTACTGCCCCTGCCTCCTGACCCTGAGTCCCTTGTCCCTCCCTATACAGTACTTGACCAAGAATCGACGATCCTTTGTTAATCTTAAATGATTAAATCCAATTTCTAATATAGGAATTGGGATTTTAACATCCTTATATAGAGATTTTAGTCTTTACAGAGTACAGAGAGAGACGTGGAGACTGAAGAGTCCGGAGACAGGAGAGGACTAAGAGACTTAACTTCGGTTCGGCGCCTAGGCTCTGTCGCTCTGTCATCGACGAGTCCCATCCGTCACGGCACGATGACGGGGAGTCCCATCCGTCTGCGTTGACTGCGACGCGCGTGCGGCAGAGCACAGAGAAGGGCGCGACGCTGTTGCGTTACTGCGGGCTGCAGGCTGCTTCGCTAGAGGAGCGTCGAGCGTATGGTGCCCTAACATTTGGGTTTGGGGTGTTATTTAATTGTGATTTGTGAACGGGACTCACTTGGCCTGGGTGTTAATGTTAGGGTGTGGGTGGGCTAGGCTTAGGTGTGGACGGGCTGCGTACCATACAATTTTTTTTTGGGCTAGGTGGGCTTGAGCCCACCCCAGCCAACCAATGCCTCCGTCCCTGAGCACGTCTCAGGCCTGGGTTCAAACCTCCTTCTCCTCGCAGCACCTTCCCACCATTAGTAAGTCGGCCACCACCCCTCGCATTTGTATTCCTTGTTCTTCGTTACTGCAGTGTAGGTACTACTTGTTATAACTATGTAAATATTATTGAGGAGACTCACTTAGTGCATATTATCATACAAGGAATCGGAAGAAGGACCAATAGGTAGAGTTCATGATGTGTGCTCCCTAAGCCATGAGGATGGGGTGTATACAATGGTTGGAGGAAACAACTAAGGAGATGTTGGGCATGTTGTTTGACCCCTTGCAATATTTCCATAGGTTAGAAAAACAAAAATATTGTAGATAGGGATGTTTGGTGTATGTTTATTCCCAGGGAGAGAAGAACAATGGTTCCATGCAAAATTCATGGTGGAGTGTTGGTAGTAAGGATATTTGGCAAGCACATATTGTGGTATGAGTAGAGGATGAACTATGAACCGAGGGGCTTGTGTGTATTGTGCTGGGAGCAACATTAGGGATATTTTGGAGAGCCCAGTAGCAAGTATAGAGTGGGGGTATAAGTACATAAACTATGATAGTCGTGTAGGTTTTAGGGTAGCATGAACTGATTTGGAGTAATAACTATGATTTTAATGATACAAACATGGTTAGCCACTTAGATATACAAATGACACAGGGTCATAGATAAGCATCTAGACATGTGAATATTGTTGATAAGACACGTATATATATATATATATATAAAAAAAAAAAAAAATATATATATATATATATATATATATATATATATATATATATATATATATATATATATATATATATATATATACTCCTAGTCATATTTAGGTAGTAATGGTTCAGCTCTTGTTTATTATAGCTTCATAAGTAATTCCTAAATTATTCCCTAGGTACTTGGGGTTCTTCGGATCTGGAATACGTACCAGATTCTTGATTTTGGCTTTCGGACCCAAGCAAGTATACCTTTCCACTATGTTAAATCATTGATTCAGTTACATTTTATCTACCTGCTATTTTATTCGATATTTTACAAGTACACGTCCGAGCATGACTCTGGGTGCAACCAACGAGATAGGTTGGCTCTTTATTTCCTAACCTAGGCCATAGAAGACTACCCTTACAATGCCGAACGGATACATCGATGTCTCGAAGGACCCCAACACTACTTTGGATATGGAGAGATGATGATGAGATATATGACATGTATCCCCGTACCCGACTGATCATCTGTAAGATGGAGTGTGTGTCGGCATAGTCATGTTAGTCATTTCATTATACTACTTACTAGACTTCTGATTAGGGACTGAACACTACTAAAATCTGTCAATTCAGCGATGCGTAAAGACGTCGCTAAAAAGGGAAAATACGTCGCTAATCTCTATTAGCGACGTATTTAGCGACGTTTTCAAGTAGTCGGGATTAACCTAGTCGCTAAACAAGAAAACGTCGCCATACGTCGCTATTGCGACGAGCTTTAGCGACGTGTCCACGTCGCTAATTTAGCGACTGCCAGCGACATAAAACGTCATAATTTACCGACGTAATCTGGCGACGTTGAGCGACTTGACATGCATCGATGCTGACCTGGCTTGAGAGCCATATGGCGACGTTTTTCGACTTTTCTACGTCGCTACAGTACCAACGTTTAGTGACGATCAGCGACGATATTCCTCACAGTTAGCGACGTTGATAGCGATATTTTTTTCGTCGCTGAACGTCGGTAATCGTCGCTGAACGTCGCTAATATTAAAAAAATAAAAAAATACAGCATTTGCAGCATTCCCTGCAGCATTTGCAGCATCCCCCACACCATTTGTTACAGCAACAACGGTGTGTATCACGAACACAGTATCAAACAACACAGATACACACAATCACGAACACGTTTGAAACACAATCTCATCAATCAACACAGATATATGAAAATTTGTAACAACAATGTCAAACATAATGGTCCACAACTTAATTGCCAAGTATGGGAACGAATGGCTCAGAACACAACCTAAAATTCATTCTAGCATACATTAGTGTGAATCATCTATGTTCTGTACATATGGTGTAGTATATGTTCTTATCGTATGTAGTATCTGAAGAATGTAACAGAATCAAGATGAACTCACATAATATAATACTAAGACATCATCTACTACTATATATATATAAGATACAGTAATAGGTTGTCGTATCATCATTGCCGAGAGATGAGGGTCGGAGGACAGTCAACTTTATCTACGGCTACATAGTTTCTGCCTCGCCAGTCGAATGACTGCAAGGACCATGTCCTGATCACGATGTCGTACCGTAGATTAATGCAAATGGAGCTGGAGCCAAAATACAGAAACCAAAATATGATATCCACCTGAAGTGTAGAGTCTGGGGAGAAGAACTTTTCTACCCTCTCCCTCTCTCGCGCTATCAACGTCATAACTTTTCCACCTCAAGTTCTGATCAAGCATCTTCCTTCTCCTCTCCTCCACCATGGCTCTGAACCCATCTGCTCCTCCCTACTTTCCTTCTTCTTATTTGACTCTCTCAGCCACATATGATATCCAGCTCAAGTGTAGAGTCGGGGGAGAAGAAGTGGACAGAAAGAGGAGGGGGAAGCAGCGCAGCCGACGGCATGACCCGGAGGAAGTACAGAGGTTTTCTTCAACATACGTAGGAGAACTATAAGGATATATCTTTTCACAATATATCACCTTGTCAAAGACCCTTAATGTGATATCCATGTTACCGCGGTGTCGGAAGACTAACATGTCATAATTTTCTAAGCCGTGTGTTTTGACATAATCCTCCAACCGGATTTCAGTTCTATGTAATAATGCAAGATTACTACATAGGAGGAAAGAGTTGGAAGGATTATGTCAAAACACACGGCTTAGAAAATTATGACATGTTAGTCTTCCGATACCACGGTAACATGGTTGTCACATTAAGGGTCTTTGACAAGATGACATATTGTTAAAAGATATATAGTTCTCCTACAAATTTGAAAAAAACATCTGTACTTCCTCCGGGTTATGCCGCCAGCTGTGTTGCTTCCCCCTCTTCTTTCTGTCCACTTCTTCTTCCCCGACTCTACACTTGAGCTGGATATCATATGCGGCTGAGAGAGTCAAATAAGAAGAAAGGAAGTAGGGAGGAGCAGATGGGTTCAGAGCCATAGTGGAGGAGAGGAGAAGGAAGATCATGCTTGATCAGAACGGATGGCTCAGAACACAACCCAAAATTCATTCTAGCATACATTAGTGTGAATCATCTATGTTCTGTACATATGGTGTAGTATATGTTCTTATCGAATGTAGTATCTGAAGAATGTAACAGAATCAAGATGAACTCACATAATATAATACTAAAACGTCATCTACTACTATATAAGATATAGTGATAGGTTGTCGTATCATCATTGCCGAGGAGGAGCCACTTCCCCCGGCTCTACAGAATCAATACCATCCAAGGAAGGCAAAACTGAATCAGCATTGTCTTCCGGATCGTCCTCATCAAGGCATAACGGGCTGCTCAGCGTGCCCAGCTTTTTCAACTTCTCGCTGGCTGCAGAGTCGAAATGGGAATGGGTCCTCTTTGTCGGCCCGAAGCTCTGACTCGCACTCGTCGCCTCGCTACCGGTTTCCTCTCCTCCTCTGACGCGGGTCATAAGAAAAGAAATTTCGTACCTCTTCTTCACATAAACATCATTGCCGCCTTGTACTCGAGCCTCCTCGTCTGTGAGGCTATCCAACTTCTCGGTGTCTACATTGTAGGTACCGATAAGTTGGATAGCGTCACAGACGAGAAGGCTCGAGTACAAGGCGGCAATGATGTTTATGTGAAGAAGAGGTACAAAATTTCTTTCCTTATGACCCGCGTCAGAGGAGAAGAGAAAACCGGTAGCGAGGCGACGAGTGCGAGTCAGAGCTCCGGGCCGGTAAAGAGGACCCATTCCCATTTCGACTCTGCAGCCAGCGAGAAGTTAAAAAAGCTGGGCACGCTGAGCAGCCCGTTATGCCTTGATGAGGACAATCCGGAAGATAATGCTGATTCAGTTTTGCCTTCCTCGGATGGCATTGATTCTGTAGATCCGTGTATAAAGATGAAGAGATTGGGAGTAGAGTGGACCCGGAGGGAAATGAGAGATGAAGGATGGCTCAGGGAAGGGGGCAGATGAAGGATGGCTCAGAACACAACCTAAAATTTATTCTAGCATACATTAGTGTGAATCATCTATGTTCCGTACATATGGTGTAGTATATGTTCTTATCGTATGTAGTATCTGAAGAAAGTAACAGAATCAAGATGAACTCACATAATGTAATACTAAGACATCATCTACTACTATATATATAAGATATAGTGATAGGTTGTCGTATCATCATTGCCGAGGGATGAGGGTCGGAGGACAGTCAACTTTATCTACGACTACATAGTTTCTGCCTCGCCAGTCGAATGGCTGCAGGGACCATGTCGTACCGTAGATTAATGCAAATGGAGCTGGAGCCAAAATACAGAAACCAAAATACAAAATCAAATTCCTGGTTTCTCCGAAAATACAAAACACAGTTCTAATTAATATGTATTTTAAGTGTAAGAACGGATGGCTCAGAACACAACCCAACTTGAGATGATACTCTGCAGATCCATCTGAGTAGGACGTATACTCTGAGAGATCACCTTTACAAGAATGATATCAGTAGTGGGATTGAGTGTGTACGTCCTACTCAGATGGGTCTCTCACCGTTACTATTTTTTCTGACAGCATGGTGGATGTGCTCCGTCAACAGATTCTTGCTCCGAGCCAAAACTTTGTCCCGGAGCTCAAGTGGACATCCTTGGTGTAGAGCTCGAGTGAGAGGTTCCTGACAGCATGGTGGTCTCCTTTGTCAAAGTATCCGTGCTCATCACACATTGGTTGTAGGACGAGCACGGATACTTTGACAAAGAAGACCACCATGCTGTCAGGAACCTTTCACTCGAGCTCTACACCAAGAATGTCCACTTGAGCTCCGGGGCAAAGTTTTGGCTCGAAGCAAGAATCTGTTGACGGAGCACATCCACCATGTTGTCAGAAAAAATAGTAATAGTGAGAGACCCATCTGAGTAGGACGTACACACTCAATCCCACTACTGATATCATACTTGTAAAGGTGATCTCTCAGAGTATACGTCCTACTCAGATGGATCTCTCAGAGTATCCTCTCTGGTTGGTTGTCGTATCATCATTGCCTAGGGATGAGAGTCGTAGTACCAATACAATCCAGAGATTGACATAGTACTAATTCATATATGTAGTCCAATACAAATAGTCTAATACAAAAACAACCCAATACAAATAGTCCAATACAAATAAGTACTAATAGCTAATGAGAACCACGCTGCTCATGCAAACGCTCAGTGATACGTTCACGCAACCACCTCGAAAAAGCGAGATTTTTGGCGCGAGAAGAGCTGTCGTCCCTTGCAAGGATTGCATGAAGAGTCCTCTCGGTCTCACTAGCTACCGGTGCTGGATGAATAGAACTCCCGGTCTCACTAGCAACCGGTGCCACTTCCTCCTTAACTGTAGAAGGAGCTACCTCAGCATTCACTGTTTCCCTCAAACGACGTGCCGCTCCTCGGGTCATGGGTGCCATCTGGTAAGCAAGCTAATATAATTGTAACATAAGCAAGCTAACTAAAGGAACCATCATGTAATTTGAGTACATTTTTGAAAGCAGATAAAGTACAATAAATTCAATTTTTTGCCAAGTAGCAGAACGGATGGCTCAGAACACAACCCTAAAATTCATTCTAGCATACATTAGTGTGAATCATCTATGTTCTGTACATATGGTGTAGTATAGGTTCTTATCGTATGTAGTATCTGAAGAATGTAACAGAATCAAGATGAACTCATATAATGTAATACTAAGACGTCATCTACTACTATATATATAATATATAGTGATAGGTTGTCGTATCATCATTGTCGAGGGATGAAGGTCGGAGGACAGTCAACTTTATCTATGGCTACATAGTTTCTGCCTCGCCAGTCGAATGGCTGCAGGGACTATGTTCTGATCACGATGTCGTACCGTAGATTTAGGATTTAAAATATGGTATTCAGGTCAACTTAATTCGGTCAAAGGGTACTGAACAGAAAGTCTAATTATCCCATATTTCAGTAATGTCAGTGAGCTAAATCATACTCAACTGTCGAAAATACTTAGGAGAAAACTCATTCACAGGATTAGTATATCCATCCTTCGTGACATAGCTAAAATTTTATAGGGCTCGATAATAATTATTAGTCAATTTATTTATCATTTCAAAACCCTGAAAATACCCAAAAAAACTCCCAGTATCAGTAAATAGGGCTCGAACCCTAAATTAGAATTCGAATCCAAGCAAAACATCAAATTGACAGTTGATATGCCCAAAAAAATGAGATTTTTCAGTATATAGGTGTCACACTGTGAATCTCGTATCCACACAGTGGAACACGACGTGTCCAAACCAACAAAATAGGTGTCACACGAACTAGAAGCGAGTCCACGCTCTCGTGTCCCCCGCAGCGAGTCCACTGTCAGTCTCGTGTCCCCCGTAGCGAGTCCACGCTCCTGTGGACACGAACTAGAAGCGAGAGAGAGAGCTAGAAGACGAGGAGAAACTGGGGAGGAGCTACCAGAGGAAGGAGGAGGAGGAGAAGGAGGAGAAGGAGGAGCTACCTGAGGAAGGAGGATGAGGAGAAGGAGGAGGCCGGAGGAGGGAGATCGCCGGAGGAGCGCCGCGGAGGAGGAGGAAAATCGCCGAAGGAGCGTCGCGGAGGAGGAGCGCGCCCAAAATTGGGGGGAAAAAATTATGAAATGATCGAAAAGGAAACCCTCGCTGGCTATATGAAACGTTTAGCGACGTCCGCATAGGACGTCGCTAAACGTCGCTGATATATAATAAATGGCGACGCAACTTAAAATGCATCGCGAAACGTCGCTATATCAGCGACGAGTACCGACGAACTTGCGACGCACTACCCCATTTAATAAAATATAGACGCTAGACGTCGCTATTAGTCGCTGTTGGCGACAAACAGCGACGTCTTATATTAATGTCGCTAAAACCCCAAACATTAGCGACGAAATTTCACGGAGTCACTAAATACGTCGCTGATTTGACTTATTTTGGTAGTGGAACGTGACGAGGAGTTGACATATTTTAGATTCATTGGATGAGGAGGACAGTCACTAGACGCAGGGATACGAGTTGTGTTCACTTGACGTTGTTGCATGACGGGTGCCCAGAGGAACGCCACTGCACGAGTACCCTAGACATCATTGACAACCCCATATGTTGAAAGTTGTCCTCATTGCATATACACATAGTTGATAGAGCATCTCTGATTTTTATGTATTCTATTCCATAGTGGCTTGTATATTATGTATCTTGTTGCATCCCTCTGAGGACCTGGTTTCTTTCAAGTTGGCTAAGTAGGTTGCAGAGTTCTTTGTTGGTTTGTTGCTGAGCACCCCATTCATTGCAGGTAATTACTTTCTATATTATATATATTTTATTTCTATATTTTATATCTGCTTGATTGCATAGTGTTTATAGACTCTTTTATTTCTCTCGAGTCTATTCGGACAAGTTTGATTATTAGGTTGCAGACTAGTATTCATATCCGAACCGGACAAGAGTCTGCTTAGATTCGTGGCTGGCCATTGCCATGTAGCCTGGTCTCATGCATTTTGGCACTGGGGCATGATACAGAGAGCACTGGCTAGGCCACATGTGGCACCGTATCATGCCCCGTACCAGTAGAGGGAGATACCCCGTCAGGGCAGGATATTTGTGATGGCGGTTGAGGAGACCAATACTGCGGGTGATGGACTAGAAGGTTAGGTTTTGTCCTTTCTTCCTTCTTGTTCCTTTCCATCTATTGATTGCTTGATTGATTTCTTAGTACCTTTAGCTTGCATCTGTGATTTTTATGCTAGAGTAGTAGTGAACCCTAGTACAGACAGGAATAATATGACACTGTAGAGGCTATAACCATGCATGTTGTTTATAATATGTAGAATTGCATATTGTATAACTTTATATAGGATTTTGCTATACCTTGTTGACGGATTGACCTAGAGAAGAGTATAACCAACTTAAATTTCGAGGAATTTTTTTCTTCTAAGGAGGTAGGATTGTAACTGCCACATTTCCAGATAGGAATATTTTTGTTATTTTACATTTATTATATTGTGTGTATATTTATTTAATTAATTATATATGGTGGTTGTATTTATTAGTCGACTAGCCTATTCATTGGACCCTTACAGGTTAGTGAACCTATTTGGACTTGTCATGACACCTGAACCTATATTTTTAATAAGTCATGAATAAGGAATAGAACTAATTACCAACTTAGGCTAGAAGCTTCCATAGGTTAATCAAACCTTCATGACAACTAAAAAGGGGCAATGTGGACTTTCCCATAGGAATATTAGGCCTCTTTATGGCTGGTCATATCACCTATATAAACCCCTCATTTGGTTCATTAATTAGCCTCCACAAACCCTACTTTTTCCCTTCTCATTTCTCCCTCCATTTGAGAAGAAGACCTAACCTATATCATTCCTAAATTGATTCTCAACTTATTTCTAGTGTCATCTCAAGGACGCTTGAGCTTAGATTAGCAAGGAGGAAGTATTTGAAGGAGGAAAGCTTGAAGGAGGTGTGCATTCTTGAGGATTGTGTCTACTAATGCTATTGCATTCAGAATCCATCTTCTAATAGGTTAAAATATGAGATTAAACTCTTGTAATTGATTCTAATTGGCGTAATTAGTCATTTAAAAATTACTCATGCATTAGGACTACCCATAGGAAGAAGCTTCGGTTTTATTGGACCCATTTGGAGACTTTTACATAAGTTTTTGTGCCAGTTTTTGAGGTATTCCTAGAATGGTGCACCAAATATTTGTCATTATATTTGTTAGGTCTATTTAGTGTAGATTTGGTTGTATGTGTCTAGATTTGTGTCAACAATTGGATACATGTAGGACATGTCATGATACAGTAGGACACGGGGTCAATTTGGAGGGTTTTGGCCTCCGACACTTGTGGTGCACATGTCCAAATACACTTGACACTAGAATAAAATTGTACTAATTATGTTTATTAGTATATTTTAGACTTTCCTATGAAATTTGGTAGATTTCGAACAAGGTTTAGTTGGGTATCTTGGGCATATCGCAAGCTTGTGCACCAAGTGTTCGATACGGGTCCCTATAGAAATTTCTTTGTTCTTTTTGAGTCGAAATTAGGTGTATGTGTTCTAAATAGGATACGTGGTGTCATGTCATGGTATCTCACGATATGTACAGTTAGATTTGGGTATGCGTGTGTATCTACCTATATGTATATACATGTGTGTATCTATATATATTATAGTGTGTATTACTTAAGGGGGTACGTATGTGTACATATCATGCATAGGTGAGTTAGATAGGGGCATATGTGTATAGATTTGGATGGATGTTTACTATGATAGTGAGTGTGCTCTAGTGTACATACTAGAGAGTAGTGGGATAACATAGTGTGTGCGAGTGTTTCTTGTATACATATGTGTGATATATATAGGATAGTGTGTCTGTTTTGACATTATAGGTAGATAGGACTAGTAGATATGAGCATATAGGCCTATGAATATGGATAGTTAGAAGGAAATAGCAAGCTAGATGGGTAATTACATAACATATGTTTAGATATATATAATAGGGAGAAGGGGGAAATCAGTAGGTGTCACTGCCTTTGGCTGTCTCCTGCAGGAGGCATTTGGGGCAGACTAACAACAAGTAGAGCCTTGTTGTTTCCAACAGCTAGGAGAGTGGTTAAGGGGGAAATTTAGTAAGCAGTAGCCTTGCAATTGGCAGTGGGCATAAGCAGTAATAGTGACTGCTGTAGGGGAGCAGTTAGTAGAGATTGACGCCTGTGCACATGTGTCCACTGAACAGTAACTAGCAGTGAATGCAGGACAACATAGGGCACGGGATAGTTCAGGGCAACATGGATGGCATAGGTGTTCATATGAGTGTGTGTGTGTGTGTGTGTGGTAGTGTGTGTACCTGTGTCAATGGTTGGAATATTGTAGAAGTGACAATAGGCTAATGTATCAAGGGATTTATATTGAGTCATTATATAGGTACAAGTATATAGGATATATTTATACAAAAGGTGAATACTATATGGTTCATGTAGTCTAACAATGAGAGTACACATGGGTAAATGCATAGGGTGGATACAAGATACCTGTTAGATTAGTGCACATGTGTGCACGTGTGTTCAGTGTAGATATGATGCTTGGTAGGAGAAGATAGGTAGCTAAACCTTATAAAGTATTAGTGGATTAATAGGTAGGGACTTTACAGCAGCTAGGAAGGCGGGCTGTTTGGCTTGTACTTGGGAGGTAGTAGATGTTGATCTACTCATGTTAGAAGTTAACAGGTAGGACACCTACAGCAGGTGTACCCACTGCATTGAAGCAGTTAGGAAGGGGGACAAGGGGGTGAGCAAGTGGTAAGGAGCCTATGCACTTGTATGCACAGGACTTGAAGAGGAGAATGAGAACATCAATAACACACTGCTGCTTGTAAGGACAGTTAGAGGGAAGGCCAATGGGCAAGGGTGCAGCAGGAAGGTTGAATGGGGAAAGAAAGACTTCGACAACAGGAACGATAGGGGGCTAGTTGTTGTTAGCAGTTTAAGGTATACAGTAGGGGGATGCACCACTGTAGGGTAGGTAATTGCCTTGTGGCAGCAGGTTCTGTCTGCTGATTGGCCTATACATGATTTAGGGAGTCAGGCCTAGTTGAGCTGTACAAAAGTGTGCACAGGAATTTTAGGGGAGTTAGTAACCAAAACAAGTGTGTACTGTCCTACTAGCAGGATAATAGATAGGGTGGCAACAAAGAGATAAGAAGCAAGGGGGATCCTGGGGGGAGCACTTCCCATGAACCCTTGCCAACGACAGGGAAGTCTAAGGCCTGTGCACACTATTGCACTTGGCCTAGACTATTTGGGACAGACCCTTGGAGTACTAGTGCGCTACCATCAGTAGAGAGTAGGGGGATTGATCTCACAGATTAGTGGCAGTGCCTACTGCTGGTGTGGCACACAACAGTCGGCATAAATTAAAGTAAGGGTTTGATTGGGGTACAAAAACAGTCAGCAGCCTGGTGGTGTAGGGGTATGTAGGTACCTAAAGCCAATTGTGTGTGTGTCCTAGGTATACCCATGTGTGTCTTAAGATTGTATTGGGATATATAGTGATGTGTCCATATAACATGGTGTTTGTGTTTGGGTTACACCTATGTCTGTCACATTGGGTATGCATTTGTGTGTGGATAGGCTACATGGTGTGCATGTGTGTGTGTGTGTGTGTGTGAGACTTGTGTGAGTGTGTTGTATCCTAGAGCATTGGGGATTACCTTATATACATGTCTGGTGTAGTGTAGCAAGGAGAGGAGAGGCCAATGTCTGTTAGGAAATAGAGTCTAGTAGATGGCTATGCTAGATGCAAGGGGGCAGGGTGTTAGTGTGTGTGCATTTGTGCATATAAATGATGTGGTTGTAGGTAGCATCAATTGCTGCCTATATCAACTAATAGTTGCTAGGCTATCAGTATATGCTTGGGGTTGTTTGTAATGCATATTCTAATTAAGAAAGTACACATGGGTTAACCAATAGAGTATACAAATTGGTAAGTTTTATATATATATATATATATATATATATATATATATATATATATATATATATATATATATATATATTTATATATATATATGTTATTGATCTAGGATATTTACTTAGGTATCCCAATAGGCATGTGCATATAGTGTACTAATGTATGAATACATAGGGTGCTCATATATATTGTATAGGTGTTTAGGTAAAGGCATAGTACCTACAAGGATACTAGCAACATGGGTATGTAACTACATATTCGTATTACCTACATAGACAAGATAATTGGGTATTAGGTTGAGTTTTACCTACGTGTTAAGGTGAGGGTAATAACATAGGATATTCGGCAACTAGGTTAGGATATTGCTATCTAAGCCTATAGGTAAACTAGATAGGTAAATACCAAGGGTATTGACCTAGTTTGATCTAGAAATGACTTGGAGACCTAGAATTGACCTAGTATAGCATGTTTATGACCCCTAAACACAAATTGACATTGATATTCCATATTTAGGTCTTCGAGGCTCCGAATCGGATACTGTTGATATTCCATACCGGATCTCAGGCGAGTACATTCTTTGATAATTTCATGTTCATGATATCTTCTATGTTTCTTGTATTTAGTATAGATATTCTTGATTTCTTTACACATTTGTTACATAAATTAGTATTTCCAGGATCCCGTCATGAGATGTTATTTCCTGTATATCTTGGTATACCCTGTGTAAGTCCTGTTGTTGTTTTTGTGCATTATATAGACACTGATTCCTGTGAAGGCTTACGACCTTCTCAGAGAATCTTGTGTCGTAACGTACCATGGTTGAATCCACTATACTGGTCGGGCCGGGGAGTAGTAGTGTAGATATGTGATCATACCCTTCATGTGCATATCCTGTTCCCTGTGAGTGTTAATCATACACTGCACGTATGATTAACCAGGCCATATATTCCTGTGCAAGTCCCAAGCCGATCACATATTGAAACTAGTACTCACTCACATAGATAGTATTTCCTGATTACTGTACATGATGATTCCTGTTCTCCTGTTTACTTACAGTATTTTCATATATATATTTTATTCATGTATATGTTTACCTTATCCTGTACACCCTCTCTATTTACTGTTACATAGTATTTATCATTTATTGGAACTATTATTAGAGATGTACTTTACTCCAATCCTGACTGGATATTTTTTTTCAGAAGACACTTATGACGGTTGCCCTACCTATTATGACCCTCCAGATGTAGTAGGCGTAGATCGGGAGACTCAGATTCAGGAGGGCCTAGATCCAGCCGAGGAGGCTTATTTAGCGACTCAGTTAGGCTAGATTTATATTGGATTGTCTATAGTTGATGACTCTTTACCTGTTATTATTTTAGACCTATATTTGAGATTTGTTGACTCTTAGACTATCTGGACTTGTATTATTTTATATTAGAGCTTCTCTAGATATTCCATATCATGTTGCTTTATCATATTCGTGCCATTTATCCTCCTTATAGTTTTGGTGATTGAGTACAAATATTCTCATTACTTGTCCTCCGTTTGGAGATGATTATCTAGACAGGTTATGATATATGTATTACTAGTTAGCATAGTAGACCTAGACAGCGTTCTACCGTCGATGCTGCGACGTAGGCTGGGTACTATCACGCACTCGTGCCCCTATACCAGGTGCGGGTTGTGATACAGACTATCTTCGGTACGGCGGCCAGAGGGCTTCACCGCTCGACGAAGGGCAACTGGGCACGTAGTCAACGGCGCCCACGGGGATGTCTCGGGCTCGACGCTCAAGCATAGCGTTGCTAGGCGTTCGTCGGATGTAGAAGTGGCAACCCCAGATCCAGGCGGAGCTGGCAGGTGGTGCACCGGCGATGGTTCGGCGGAGGCGATCAGGTGAGTGGGTGGAGGTGCTGTGTGATGGTAGTAGGTGATGGTGGTCGGAAGAGTGAGGTAAAGGAAACAAGCAGCGGTGGTGCGGGACAGCTATATGGTGGTGGGTGCGGTGGATGGTCGACGGAAATAGGGGTGGATTTAGATCTAAATCTAGGAACAGACCTGGTGGCGTTGGCTTTGGCCGGTGAGGCACGACGAGTGGGCGATTGTTGTGGAAGGATGGTGGTGGATGTGGTCTAGGTCTAGGTGGCGGCGATTATGTGTGATGGTGGTGGTCGGTTGCTATGGTGGTGAGACCGGTTGCTGTGGTCGTGAGACCGGTGATGGTCGAACGAGTGGCGGGGGAGGAAGTCGGGAGGAGCTGGTGGTGCTAGGTGAGGCGAAGCTCCTGGCGGAGTTGGCGTGGTGTGGTCAGAGACAGTGTAGGTGATCGTGGCGGTGCCGGTGGCAGATGGCCGGAGGCAGGTCGGGGCAATAGTTGGGATATGTGTGGATGTGTCGTTGTGTTGTCCGTATCAGCTTATCGACACGGATACGGGATTCGGGTTGGGTGTCCGGTGTGTCGGACACGGAATTGGGTAAATGTAAATATAAAATAATGGAATAAGGTGGGATGGACACGGACACGATGCACGAACATTTTAAAATGCCTTGGAAATTGTGTAGTTTGAGGAATAGGAGTAGCCCTTAAATAATGGTGAGGACATGCTCCCAAGCATGTGAGAAGAAGCTTCCAAGAAGCTCTTCCATGAATTGGGCCAATAGCCCAATAAGAACCAAGTCCAAAGCAAAATCCCTTCATAATTAAATCCAATAACAAACCAAAAGTATTTTTATGTAAAATTTAATCCTGACTTAAAATAACATATTTTATAAAATAATTTAATGAGCTCAAGCTCATATACAAATAAGTTTTTCAAATATAATAATTGCTATTTATTAAGCCTCTAGGCCGAAAATTATTTGAAGTCCAAAATAATCATGTAGGCCCAATGGCCAAAATATATATTATTATATAAATCTAATTTATACAAATGTTCAAACTATTTTTATACATAAATCTCGGTACATACTAATGGTATAAAAGATTACATTAATGGGTTGGATCCCATATTTAAATAAAGAGTTCAAAATAATTAATTTTATTTACTAGTCTATATAAGCCCAAAAATTATACGAATATCATAAAACCGCTTCACAAAACCAATAACCCGATAGTCATAAATATAAAAATCTATAACATATCGCGATTGTAAAATATATTTCATATAGCTAATTATAGAAAATCAAAATTCGTAATTTAGAAGATTTAGGAAAATTTAGAAAATATAGAAATTTTAAAATTTTGGAAAAATTCCAGAATTCGATTAACGGAGGTTACAAATCTACCCTCCTTAAAGAAATTTTGTCCTCGAAATTTAAGATTGACTTGGTCAACCGAAGAGTCAATTATGATGGAAAGTATAGTTAAAAACCTTAGGCACAATCACGAAGAATGATATGTTTAGCACGATAAAAAATAATTAGATCAAAATCTCTTACGCAGGACTAGTCATATTGGCACGATCAAGGATGAGGTCGAAGTATGGTCAAATCAATTAGGTACGATTTAGAATAAAAATTTAAGGTATTTAAGCACGACTCAAGTCACGACTAATATAATCAATATTGTTTTAGTTATGATCAAGGTAGAATCAAATTGAGTATAGAATGATTAGTAGGGTCTAAGCTTGATAAAAATCCGATTCAAGGCGGCACATGTACGATCAAAATCAAAACTTAGGCGTGACCGAAGATAAAATTTTGGCACGATGAAGATTCAAAGTCAAAGTCTTATAGGCACGATCGATGATCTAAAGATCAAAATTACTTAAGGCATCAATCGAGGTTCAAACGTGATTAAGAATTTAAAAATGATTAAAATCACTTAGGCACGATCCAGGATAAATTTATAAAAATAATTTAAAACCTAGGGATGATTAGGAATGAAACCTAAGCAAGCACAACTACAGAATCAAAATTTAGGCATGAATAAAAAATTGTTCAGACATGCAAAATCCAAATTCTGACACGACTAAATTTATAGTCAAAATCATATAGTCGTGACAAAGTCACATGAACGTGATCAAAAGTTCAAAATTTTAGGCACGATTTAGGGATAAATTCAATATGTTTAGTCACGATTATTGGAAATCAAAGTCGTCTAATCATGCCAGGTTATCTAGGCATGACCAAACATAAAATTCAGACATAATCAAGAATAGTAGTAAATATAATCATGATTAGAATAGAACTTAGACTTTACTAAGTATTTGATCGAAGTTTTAGTCACGAACAATATATGATTGAAATCTAACACTACATGAATAATGGCCTGATCGAAGTTTTAGGCCAAGTTTTAGGCACGAACAATATATGATTGAAGTTTTAGGCACGAACATATATGAACCCGTTAAAACCCGTCAAGGAAAGGGGTTATCTTGACGGATTTAGCCTTATATGTGAAAAAATTGAAAAATAGAACAACTGATAACCATCAACTAATATATGTACGAAAAAATTGGTGCAATATTTTTGACTTCCATTATAGTAATTTTTTTGAACTTTTTATATTTATTGACGGTAGATGGTTCTTTTTAATAAACTTCTCCCGATTTCTCCCCGATCTCTAAAAAGTCCTCTCAGAGAACAAGCCCTAATTAACAACTCCGTTCTCTTTCCTCTCATCCTCTCTCCATTTCTTCTCCTCCTCCTCTCCTTCTCTGCCGCAACGATGCTCTACGATGATGACTGGAAGAACACGATCTTCATCTGCGAGTTCTCCATGCGGAACCCCTACATGCCCGTCGTCGACCGGCCGAGCACGATCTAGTGTCTCCATAATCGGCCCAAAATTTGGAGAAATGTTTTCAAGAAGATCTCTTCATTTTATTTGGTAATTTTTCTCATATCTATAATCGATCATTCCCAAAGGAAAGAGAACCTTCTTCCTCTGATCTGTGGTTCATCATATTTGATTTAGGGTTTTTTCCATATGGTGTTCGAATTTTTGATTTTGGAGTTTTTTGGCATTACTTCTTCCCTCAAATAGCATAAAATCAAGTGAAATCCCCAAACCGAACAACAAATACTTCTCTCTCTCGCTCCAAATCAATGGTCAGTATAAAATTTAAAAAAAAAAACCCTCAACTTTCTTTCTCTCTCTCTAAAATTACTATTTCTTTATTCTAGGGTTTTGATCGTTTCTATTTGCAGGAAGAAGGATTACTCCCCCTATTCGACTATAGCCACGTGCAGCCCGCCAATTTCGTCGATTTGGATAGTAAAATCCCAACTTTCCCTCTTTTCCTCCCTATTTTTCTTATTACCGATCCTAGGATTTGTTTATTTAGTTTTTTTATTCATAGATGATGAAGAATTGTTTTACTCTCCAATATCTAACTCTGATATAGTCGTGAGGCGTTAATTCTTGTTGCCCTATGGTCATCTAAAATAGAAATGAAGACAAATAAGAGAGTTTTAAAACATAAGTTAAGTTTGTATCAATAAAAATGAAATTACATGCTTCATGAGAAAATTTGCTTCAGAAAGAAGATAGCAAACATGAACTTTGAAGATGAAGAGCATGTCAGTCGAAGTAAACAGAGTTTTGTACTAGTGAAAGACCATAGACAAAAGAAGAAATGGGTTAAGCTTTATACTAAAAGGTCCATTTAGACAAATCAGATAAAGGAAATCTATGTGGAATATGTCATAACGATATGCATTTGGCTAGAAATAGAATCATACTTGTTTTCTTAATGTGAAATCTTTAGTTGCAATAAATATTGTCAGATTACAAAGCAACCTGACTCTAGAAATCAAGCACATGAACTTCAGAAACTAGTTCACAACTACAACTTACTAGAACCATATGTGACCATTTTCCTTTACAACCACCCATTGAGTGGATTGGTACTACACTCTCTTAAGCCAAGGGAGTACCTCTTGACAATCTGGCAAATCTGCCTTATCTCGTAACCAGAGAGAATTCGCCATCTCCCTTCACACTCCAAAGGGATTTGCAAGAGATTTGAGTAGGACCAAAGACTCATCAATCTTTTCACTAAGCTAATGTCTGAATACACAATAGCTCACACAAATGGTATTGGTGAATATCTAGTGGCACACAAGCTATAATAGAAAATTCTGGTAAATTTAAGCTAAATGGGTCGGATATTGATGGATTTTGTTTTTCTATATTATTTGTTTCTAACTCTTATTTATAGGTTAAGAACATCCTAATACAATCCTCTTGTGCTTCCAAAACCAATAGACCAATTGGAAAAAGAAAAAAAAAACCAAATAACTAGTTTTAAGCCTTTTCAGTCAAAAGAGTCATTAGGCTGATTGTTCGACAGGCTCCATTTCAGCATACTAAATTCTACACATGACATACCGAACTTCTTGATCATTGTGTTGCTTATTCTAACACAACATTGACAGAACTTTCTTTAAAGAAGTCTATTAGTTGAGCATCCTGATGCCTTTCAGTCAATTAATTTATTCTCTTGCAGGTGATTGCAATTTTGGATAGGCTAAAAAATAGGAAGAGTTCAGAAGGAGAAGATGTTGAGCAATCTGAAGAGCCCAACTTATCAGAAGACGACGGTGATAGGGACAAGGATGACCTAGATGAAGGCATCATTTACATAAAATAAAAAGATCAGTCTGAGAAACTATTATGTTGGAAAATGTTAGCGTAACATACCCTTAGGTAAGCATTTTAATTTCCAGATGACTATGAAATAATAATCAATAGAGAGGATGTTGTGGTGGCTTCTGTAGTAGTAATTTCAGATCAGGACCAAGATTTGTATAGCATGGTTCCGTTCTTCATTTATATCTAAAATTGCCTCTATTTCTAAATTGTGAGCCATGCCATGCTGTAGTAATAAAGGATAGGGCTATAGTGAATGATATTTCCTTTTAGATTTGAGAAGTAATGATGCATTTTTACAAGATTTCACAAATTCAGCTGAATCCTAATAATATCAAAGTTCAATGTTGATGTTGAGAGCATGGCTCAAAATTTACCTACTCGACAACTCACAAAAAAAGCTGATTCTGGAGAATAAAAATGCACGAGTAGAAAAAAAAGCACAATTGCTCTTGTTGAATATTATGCTGAAGGAAAAATAATAACCAAATAAATTTGAGTTATCACGCTAAGAAACCAGTGTTAAGTAGAGAAGAAACACTTAATGTAGTAACCACTTCCTTAGAAACTCATACATGGTGCAAGACTGTTCATTCTTCACCAACTTGCAACGTTAATGCAACCGTTGATACAACAAACCAACATCAGTTCTTTCACCTTATTCTTTAGTCAGAACCCAACCACAACTCTCTTAAGTTTACACATATAAATACACATGCCTCCTCTGCTGAGGTTTGAAACAAAAAATGTAATTATTGGAAGTTGGCACGACAGATGCGATAATGAGGCCCTCTATGGAGTTGAACAACATTATTGTTTGTTATATCTCAAGTGTTCAAGGTTAGCCTTTGGTTTGTTAGCAAGAAATCTCCAACTTGACCATGCAGACTCGAACTTGTTTTTGCATCTAGGACTTACTATTCTTAGTATTAACTGACAGGGAAGAGACAAGGACTGCATAGTACTGTTATCCTTTGTGAGGTCTACTAATAAAGGGGTGGCTCTTCTTTGTTACTTGAGATTGGCATATGTAGGATTAATGTCCTAATCAAATTACTGATATGAACTCTTCAATCTCAATGCTCTGAAACTGGATTTATCCATTCGACGTGCCAATTTCTCTATCAATAGAACTTGTACATGTTTGAGAGCTAAGTTACTACAAAATCATCTAAGTATAGGTTATCATCTGGCTAAATATTGTCTTGAAGTCTGCTACTTGATTTTACATAACATCTGGCTAACATTAATTTGTGAGCATTATCGTAGCACTTCTATGTTAAGTAATAGGTAGCTATTTTAGTTAGCTAGTTGTTACTTCTACTAGAATATTTGATGTTACTTTTTCCACTCTTCTCCTATTTCTCTTGTTCTCGAGTTCCAAAATTTTATTTTATTTTCCTACTATATTTTACAGGAGATAGCATCTCCAGCACACTAAGGCTCGAAAAATATATTCCTACTATATAAATTCGGTACTGCTGTGGCATTGTCTAATGCCATAACTAATCTCTCAAGTGTTGGCCCATTCCATGGTCACACCCGATTTTAATAATCGATATGAACTTAAGTCAATACGCAAAATATACGAACTGCTATTAATCATTTCAGGACGTGTGAAATCAATATCAACAAGCGTCGTACTACTGCATCATCAAGCACATAAATCATCAACCAGAAGCTTACTCTTATTGGAATCCAGTCCGAGTCATTTTATAATTTATTATGTATTTTATCTTTATTGAGTCTAGGATATAAATTGTAAGATCGACTAGGTAATACTGGCTTAGGTTAATCTCAGTCCACTTTTCAATAAAGCCTACCTATTCATATTCCATCCACCAAAAAGTTTAATTTCATTTTTGTAACAGAATTTGACAAATGTTCAATATTTTCCTAGACAGAACTCAAACCGAGTTCGGCCCGAGTTCTGTCCGAGTTCGGTCTGTTTAAATTCAAATATTTGTTGCCTCCAAATCTGCATGCAACGTTCATATGCAAAATCTTTGCATCAGAACTCTGCCAGAACTCTGCCCGAGTTCGGTCCCAAAAAACACCTATAAATAGAAGAGAGTTTTTCATTTCAAATCACTCATTCATTCTTCATCTTCTCTTCTCTATTCAATAAGTGTTTTCACCTGATCAAAAGTTCTCATATCACACCTATACTCCTCTTAGCCAAAAGCCAATAATATCTATTTCGATCTAGAGTCTTTTGGTTCTCAAGAGTTGTAAAGAGGTTGTTCAAAGTATAGAAATTATCTCTTTTGTGGAGCCGGTCGTGCGCTCGTCACCAAGCACGGTGTTATAAAGTTGGACGTGTACTTGTCACCAAGCACGGTGTTATAAGAGACTGCAAGCTCTCAATTAGCTTGTGCCTTAGTGGATTAACATCGAGCAAGAGTACTCGAGGCTGGATTAGTCCTCTCAGAGGAATGCAGTATACATCGCTGTGTCACTGAGTTTGATCTCTCTATCTCTTGCTATATTTATTTACTGTCTCTTATTTACTGCCATAGTTATCTGTTTAATTTTTAAATTGGTGATTATTTTTTGCTGCACTCGTACTCACTCTATTCACCCCCCTCTAGAGGTGCTCAACGGTCCTACAATTGGTATCAGAGAAGGTTATATTCTAATATAACAAACCTCAGAGAGTATATATGGCAGCCGTGAAATCAATATTCAACGGCGAAGGGCAATCCATAAATAGACCCCTACTATTTGATGGTACAAATTATACCTACTGGAAAACACGGATGACTTTCTTCTTAAAGTCTCTTGACTTTGATCTTTGGTCTATAGTTGTTGACGGTTATAAGAAACCGGCACCTACAGTGGTTGAAGGCCAGCTTATAAACAAGCCTCATGACAAATATATAGAGGCTGAGAAAGCAAAGGCTAGTCTAGATGCTCGTGCCATCAACGTACTGTTCTGTGCATTTGACAAAACGGAGTTCAACAGAGTTTCAACCTGTAAAACGTTTCACGAGATTTGAAAACTTCTTGAGATAACTCATGAAGGTACTTCCCAAGTGAAGGAATCCAAAATCAGTAGACTAACACAGGAGTATGAATCTTTTAAGATAAAACTCGGTGAGTCAATTACACAGATGTTCACACATTTCCTTGATATTACTAATCCTTTGCAATCTCTTGGTAAGGATTACAGTAATCATGAGAAGATCAGAAAAGTGCTACGGACTCTAACCAAGAACTGGAACCCGAAGGCAACAACAATCATTGAAGGAAACGATCTTACCACCATGTCTCTGGAAACACTAATGGGCAAGCTCATGACCCATGAGCTTGATCTGCAAGAGTTTGAAGAAGCAACCCCAAAAGAAAAATCTATTGCCTTCAAAGCTCAAGCCAGAAAATCTACATGCAATAATTCTGAGGAAGAATCATCAAGTGGTGATGAACAAGCCCTACTAGTGAAGAACTTCAGAAAATTCCTAAAGTTTGAGAAATCAAACAGAAGGAAGAGAGATATCCAAGAAAGCAATAAAGACGAAACAATATGCTTTGGATGCAAGAAATCAGGGCACATAAAAAAGGACTGTCCAACTTCGAAGAAAAGTAGTTCATATGATAGATCAAGATCAAGCAGAAAAGCAACAACCAGTCGAAAGTATGCCAACACAAGTATCTGACATGAATGTGATGCCAGTAACACAGAGGAAGAAGACAGACCCTGCGAAAATGCAAATGTCTGTCTTATGGCTTTTGATAAGGTATCCTCAAACCCTTTGTATGATGACTTTACTTTCGATGAATTAGAAAATACCTTTAGCGAATTACTTGATAAACACAGAACTGTGCTTGACAAGTATAAGCAATATCGAAAAGAGATTAAGGCATACACAACCGAGATAGCTAGACTGTCCAGTCTTATTGAAGACTTTAAAGAGACATCTACTACCGGTAACACGGAAGAGATAGCCAAACTCAAGGTAGACTATCATGAGGCTATCCTCAAAGTTGATAAAAAAAAGAAAGAGACTATGTCAAAATATAAGAGTTATATGACATAAAGAAGAAGAAGCACTTAGTCACAGAACAAAGACTCTCAGACATGACTGCTAAATATGAAGAGACTGTTACAGTTTCTAAAATATTAGAAATCAAGCTAGGCAAACAGGCAATACCTATGACACAGCCTAAGTTTAGTCCTAATGCTAAACATACACCTAAGAGGACTAAAAATTAGAAAGCATGAAAGAAACACGACTATCACCATGCTTTCACTTATAGGTTTTCCAAGAAACCAAATAAGCATGTCAACACAGTTTCAACTACCACTGTTTCTAAACTCACTTGCACATATTGTGGTACTCATGGACACATATTACAGTATTGTTTAGCAAGGAAACTTGTTGACAATTATACTTTATTTTGGAGACCTAAGACTAATCAATATGGACCCTTCAGTAAATTGGTACCAAAGGATTCATCTACTTGTTTTGTAGGTGGAACCTCAACCCTCTCATGCTAAAAGTAAGTGGATCCTCGATAGCGGATGTTTGCGGTACATAACTGGTGATGCATCTTTGTTTGTTACGCTATCGATGAAGAAAGAAGGATACGTCTCCTTCGGAAATAAACTGAGAGGTGATATTATTGGTAATGGCACTGTTGGTATATCTCCTTATCCCGTAATAAAGGATGTCTGTCTAGTCTTAGAATTAAAACATAACCTACTAAGCATAACTCATTTGGCTGATAATGGTTATGGTATCAACTTTGTAAAAGACAAATGTACCATATATGATATGTCATCTGGTAATCCCGTATATGAAAGGATTAGAGAAGACAATATTTATGTTTTCTTTTTGGAGAGTACTAATAATATAGGAAGATGCCTAGTAGCTAATTTAGATGAAAGCTGGCTATGGCACATGAGACTAGGGCATACAAATATGGACACTATCTCACGACTGAGCAGTAAGAAGTTGGTAAAAAGACTCCCCGAGATTCCATTCAAGAGAGATATGGTATGTGCTAACTGTGAAAAGAACAAAGCACATAGGTCTACATTTAAATCGATCAACGCTGTAAGTAGTTCTAGACCTTTGCAGTTGATACATATGGATTTATTTGGTCCTAGTAGAGTCGCTAGTCTTGGCGGTAAGCTCTGCGCTTTTGTTATTGTTGATGATTTCTCTCGTTTTACTTGGGTTTACTTTTTATCAAACAAAAGTGATGCTATTTTTGAATTTCAGATATTTTGTAAAAAGGTACAAAATGAAAAAGGCTTCATGATTACTCGTATCTGAAGTGATCATAGTGGCAAATTCGTAAATACTGATTTCAAAAAGTTTTGTGATGATAGTGGGTACTAGTACGAATTTTTTTGTCTTAGAACTCTTCAACAGAATGGTGTTATGGAGCGGAAGAACCGTACTCTAAGCGAAATAGCTAGAGTCATGCTGAATCAGCATAATCTTCCTAAATATTTTTGGGCAGAAGCTGTTAGTACAGCCTTTCATATTTTAAATAGGGTGTTAATTCGACCTATCTCGAAGAAAACACCATATAAACTTTGGTTTGGAAGGATTCCAAACATTTCTTATTTTAAAGTTTTTGGATGTCGCTGTTTTATCCTGAACACCAAGGATAACTTGGGTAAGTTCGACTCTAAAGCAGACGAAGGAATATTTTTCGGATATGCTGCTAAGAGTAAGGGATATAGAATTTTCAATAAAAGATCTATGATTGTTGAAGAATCTATTAACGTTACTTTTGATGAGCTCAATAGTCACAGATCTAGCGACAGTGATGATGAAGATGTACAAGCAAAAACCGATAAGAGTCTGTGGAAGATCTAGCTCATAAGTTTGAATCGTTAAAGTTCTTACCATATCATCCAGAGACACTCATCATAGGTGATGTATCAAAAGGTGTAAGTACACGCTCCTCTCTTAGACATTCTAAAATAGCAGCAAATGTAGCTTTCATTTCTCAAATAGAACCTAAGAATATAGAAGATGCCTTTTCTGATGAGTTTTAGATTAATGCCATGCAAGAGAAACTAAATCAATTTGAGAGAAACCAAGTTTGGGAACTCGTTCCTAAACCTATTGGTCAATCGATAATTGGTACCAATTGGTGTTCCGAAATAAACTTAGTGAAGATGGACAAGTTCTACACAAGAAAGCACGTCTAGTGGCACAATGTTATAATTAAGAAGAATTGATTATGACGAGACATATGCTCATGTTGCTAGACTAAAAGCTATCCGCATGTTTTGTGTATTTGCATGTTTTAATGATTTTAAACTATTTCAAATGGACGTGAAAAGTGCATTTTTGAACGGATTTCTAAAAGAAGAAGTTTTATGAAACAACCCCCTGGGTTTGAGGATTTTTAAAAACCTGATCACGTCTTCAAGCTTAAAAAAGCACTCTATGGACTCAAACAGGCACCTCGTGCTTGGTATGAACGCCTAAGTGTCTTCTTACTTAATAATAATTTTTCAAAAGAAAGAGTTGATACAACTTTGTTTATCAAATCTTTGAATGATGACATTCTTCTTGTACAAATTTACGTTGACGATATTATATTCGGTTCTACTAATGAAAAACTTTGTCAAGAGTTTGCTAAGTGTATGTGTCACGACCCGTACCCGCTTTTCAGACGCGAGCTCGTAAGCAAGCCAGCTACGCATCAAGCAGACTCCAGCCCGACTCGAATACGTAAACGCTGTCACGGCTAGGGTAAGCTGCCAAATCATGGCAAACAAATCTATATCTCAATCTACAATAAGAATAATAAATATGAATGAACACTATGGGTCGTGGTCTGTAGCCCACTAGCATAAATGTTCGATAAGACTCCAAGGAATATAACAAGAGTCTATAAATTGAATTAATAAATAGGATATCTCATGATAATGAAAGAAAAGCACGAGAGGATAACAATGTAATATCCCTAACAAATACCTGAATCTCACAAGCAATATCGTAATCATCTAAAACCCACAAGCGTCATGATCCTCTGCCATCCAGAACTGCTAACTAACTCCATGCAATAACTAACCTGAAGAGATCATCAGGTCCTCAGGGGACATAGCAAGATACATAAAACATGACTATCTAGCAGTTTAATCATGCATGATAATATAAATAGGCTATAACAAGGAACAACACTTAACGTGACAAGAGACTACGACCACACAGCTAACAAGTGACTAATGACAAGTGGCTACGGACAGGTGACTATGAACTAGAATATAAGACAACTATACGTAACTGAACTACGGGATGAACAAGTGAACACGAGATCAATGGAAATACCAAACCCTCGCCCCGAGTGGACTCGTAGGTTTAAACTAATCACTAATCCTCGTCCCGAGTGTGGACTCTCTAGTTAGTTCTAATCACTAACCCTCATCCCGAGTGTGGACTCTCTGGTTAGTTCTAATAACTAACCCTCGTCCCGAGTGTGGACTCTCTGGTTAGTTAACGACAAGGCACCCTCGTCCTGAGTGTGGACTCTCTGGTGCAAGTCAACATCCTCGTCCCGAGTGTGGACTCACGGATGTAAACAAATCAAGACAAACACCCTCGTCCCGAGTGGACTCTCTGGTGCCAAGGAACAAACCCCCTCGTCCCGAGTGTGGACTCTCTGGTGCAACTGATCAACCCTCGTCCCAAGTGTGGACTCTCTGGTTGAGGAAAAACAATTTAGGAAAATAGCAGTTCAATCATACGTACTCGTTCGAAGATACGACTCAGTCAAGGTACAGGTGAGACAAGGTACGACTCAGTCAAGACACAGTCAAATCCAGTATAACTACACTGTCAAGTCAAGCAAGACCATAAACTGGTGAACATGGTATATAGAAAATATATAAATCAAGTAAACAAAAAATCTAACGAATCATATAAGATCTATAACATATAGAGTATCTAATGATAATACAATAATAACATAAAAACTATATACATAGAATTAAGCTGTAGAGGAAGGCATGGTATACTTGCCTGTGGTCCTTGCACAAACCGTAGTCACAAGTCGAGGATAAGGGGATGTCGATCTAGGAGCTGTCAAACTATAACACATATCGCACCAAGAACCATGCATGAAAAGTATAAATCAATTCTAATGTTTTAGTTCTAAATTCATGGAATAGTGGCTAGTTGGGTTACTAATCTAATAATAATTAATTCTGGAATAATTTACTTAAAAACCTAATTTAACCTAATAATAATCTGAATATAATCTAAATATGCAAGTTTGGCCATCAAAAGTCGTGTTTCCCAATTTTGGAAACCATAGCACGCAAATCGATACGTGCCATTGACTATCTAGTCAAACGCTGTGAACTCTAGATTTTGAAAGTGCACCTTGGTAGATTTTAGCGCCACGAGTATGCTGGAATCAACCTTGCTACAAAATCACGCTTTGGTCAAAAGATATCGCCGTTATGGCTAATCATGACCAAAACAGTGATCAACCGATCAATTCTGAGTTCAACAGAATAACTAAAATACTAGATGAACGAATTAATTTCTGGAAAAAATATATGTCGTAGACTCTGTGTTAGCTTTCCGAAACTTGAAACGGTTCATGATTTCAATTTCCGGTCCTCCCGAAATCTCGAAAACACCGAAACGTGTCAAGTTTCGGACAACCGACACTCTACGAATTTTCTAGATATTTAGGAATAATATTTGCAAAAATAAATTAATAATCAGAAAGATTACCTCGATACGAATCCAACAAAAAAATGGCGTACGAAAAGCACGTCGGAGTTGGCGGAAATCCCTTCGGGAAGTCGGAAACCCTAGATGAGTTCTCCCACAAAAGGGTGCTGGAATTTAATTAGGGTGGGCAAATATAATAATATATATATATGAGAGAGAGAGGCGGCCACTGTAGTAGTTGGCGCTGACAGGTGGTCCCCCTTGGGTGGATTTCTGGGTATTTATTTATTTAATTCAGAAAATTATTTAAAAATTATTTTAAGTCCAAATAAATCAAAATAAATTGCAGAAAAATCCAAAAAATTCTTAAAAATATTTCTAAGTGTCTAGAATATAAATAAAATATTTTAACACAAAATATCATCGTGTGACCTCGCAGTAAATTCGAAAAACCTGTAAAATATAAATTCTATATGTTTTAATTATATAAAAATTCCCAAAAATTCTAAAAAATCTAGAAAATTGTAGAAAAATATAGAAAATATATTTAACCAAATAGAGCCTAAAAAAAAATAATGGATCTCAAAATAGTCACAAATGGCCTCAAAATAAATTATAAAAGTCATTAATAAATATAAATCTTCATAGAATAAATATTTAAAAATATATAAAATTGTCTAAAAATTATAATAAAATATATTATAGCTACAGAATGCTTATAGACCCTATCTAGAGATCATGTGACCACAAGCTGGTCATAAATCACTTGTGGGCTTAGTCACAACTCCTATGATTATAGAAAAATTAAATGTAACTAATCAAATAAAAAAAATATCACTAAATTATAATCGGGATGGCAGATGCCACAGTATGCAGAGTGAATTTGAGATGAGTATGATGGGAGAGCAGAATTTCTTCCTAGGACTCTAGATCAAATACACTCAAAGAGAACATTTATCAATCAAGCCAAGTATACGAAGGAAATACTGAAAAAGTACGACTTCGATAATGTAAAGCCTATCAGAACTCCAATGGCTACATCCATAAAGCATGATACTGATGAAAGTGGCAAACTTGTCGACCAACGTAAGTATCGAGGTATGATTGGTAGCTTATTATATTTAACTGCTAGTCATCCTGATATTTTGTTCAGTGTTTGCATCTGTGCACGATACCAGGCAAATCCTAAGGAATCACACCTAAGTGCCGTTAAGCGTATCTTCCGATACCTTAAAGGAACTTCTACAGTCGGCTTGTGGTATCCTAAAACCAAATCCTTTAACCTGATAGGTTATTCGGATGCGGATTTTACAGGATGCAAAGTAGACCGTAAAGTACCAGCGATACGTGTCATTTCCTAGGAAAGGCCTTAGTCTCTTGGTTTAGTAAGAAGCAAAATTCTGTAGCAATATCAACTACTGAGGCTGAGTATATCATCACATGACATTGCTGTGCTCAAAATTTGTGGATAAAGCAAACCCTAGAAGACTACAATCTGTACTACACTAAGATTTCCATTTTTTGTGATAACACTAGCACTATTAACCTGACTAAGAACCCTGTATGTCACTCACGCACAAAAAATATTGAGATTCGTCATCATTTTTTACGTGATCACCAATAACACAGGAATATTTGCCTAGAGTTTATTGACACAGATCATCAACTAGCAAACATTTTCACAAAACCACTGGCTGAAGACCATTTTAACATAATGAGGCGAGAGCTCGGCATACTTGAATTTTCAGATTCATAGTGTAGTATGGTAATTAAATTTATCTTTATGACTCGAAACTTCGTAATTTATTTAACGGAAATTATTTTAGACACAAGCCGAAAGGACCCTTCTGTCATACAGGTGTAAATAGCCTGAAGCGACATGGTGCACTAGTCTTCGGACTACCGCTAGCTGGGATCCGGCCCCTACAGCTAACCCAAAGTAATAAAAGTTATTAAATGTAGGAGTCAACAGTCATAAATTCCGAATTTAAACACCAATACTACATTTATGACCTCGAAAATACAAGCAACCGAACTCGGACCGAACTCTGGCCGAGTTCGGACCGAGTTCGGTCGACGCTGTTAAGATTCCAGAACCGAACAACCGGCCCTAGCTCTATTTAAACCTTTCCTTCCTTCTTCTTTTTCACTCATCCAATCCAAGAACAACCTTCTACTACTCTGAAAAGTTCTTCCTCCTCCTTCCCAAAGAGTTTTAGTGGGCAACTCTACTTCATCTTTTTTTTCCTTTCTAAGGTACTCTTTTTCTTTTCCTCTTATCTATGGCACCTAAGAGTCAGAAAAAAAAGGTTGATTCCTCACATACAGGATCTTCCTCTTCTGATTACGTTCCCACTAATGTATTCAGTCCAGCTAGACCCGTAGGTTCCGATGATTATGATTCCGGTCTATTTCCTGGCAAGGAATTTTTGGACCTTTGGTTTGATTCCTTTTCTGGTCGTAGAATATGTGCTGGAGCTTGTGTAAACTTTACTATATTTTCTGAATATGCTCCCATATTTGACCGTCTCGGCTTTCGTGACTTTTTTGAAGTAGCCAAGAATATCAATGACAATGCTGTCCGTATGTTTCACTGCAACTTGCAAGTAAACCCAAATATAAACTTCTATTCTTGCATTGCTGGACAAGAATTAGAATTCAGCGCCACTGACATCAGTGAATATTTCCATGTTCCTGATGTGGGTGAAGCATTAGTGGATATTCATCACATCTAATTCCCTGAAGGTGTCACTCTCGACTCCTTCAAAGAACTGCTTTGCCATCCAAGACCTGTTCCTAGAAGAGTCTTTTCTAAAAATCGCAACCAAAACTTCTATGAACTACATAGGTTTATTTTCTCAATTCTTCTTCCGAAGAA
Organism: Iris pallida; assembly: GCA_029216955.1. Taxonomy (NCBI): domain Eukaryota; kingdom Viridiplantae; phylum Streptophyta; class Magnoliopsida; order Asparagales; family Iridaceae; genus Iris; species Iris pallida. The sequence goes on from JANAVB010011796.1 coordinate 5,479,922, forward strand.
AGGATCCTCTGATGAGATCACTTTCTTGGAGTTGTCCGCCATGTATCATATCCATTTTGGCATTCCATTTTCTGTTCCCAAGACCATGATGGCTTGGATGATGAACTGCAGAAATGCAGGACGCAACCTGGTCTATCCCATGCAACTTGGCCTCTATCTTTCGAAGGTTTGAAATCGATCTTCAAACCTGTGCCTATTCCTTCACAGCCATAGAGCTCAGCAGATCTCGTCTATACCCTACTCCTCCTCTGTCTCCGGGAGCTCAGCCTGTTCCAGATACTGACGCTGAGGTTCCTCCTCCTGATGCTCCTGCTCCAGCCCCTGCTCCGGGTTTTCACCCTGGATTTTATCAGCGGTCTGATGACCTTGTTGCCCTTTTTGCGCAACGTCATCAGAGTTATCTTGACTCAGAGTTTCGCCACATCACCCAGGCCCATGTGTTGCGGAATGGTATTGCTGATCTCTACTGGAGTCTCTTCCAGGACCCATCACATCCAATGACCATACTTCCTCACCCCGGCTTCCCAGGACCCAGGTTCGGAGATGAGACGACTTTTCCTTACTTCGATCCTACTGCTGCTTACTTTCCTCCGGATGCTCCTGGAGGTAACGACCCTACTATGTGATGCAGACTTGAGCTGGTGGATAGTGGATAGGGCTGTTAGATGATGATCTTTTGATGTAGTTTTCTTTTGTGTCTAAACTTTTCAGTTAGACATTTTATTAGCACTTTATGATGATGATGATTGTATCTTTCCTTTCAGTTAGACATTTTTATGCATGATATTTTCAGTTTTATTAGGACTTTATTTTTTCATGCACTTTGTGTGGAAATGTTGTTTTTTGGTTATTTCTTTAGTATCACTTTGTCTGTTGAACATTGTTGGCCTCACACATTACGGAGGAGCCAAAGCCATGTTTTTATTGATAAAGAGAAAGAAAGAGTACAATACCAAAAATCAACAATCAAAGAAAAAGACATCCAAACCAATTTTTCAGGTAATTTTATTTGTTCTATTTTTTTAGATATATTTTGGTATAGACTCAAGTTTGTCAATTATCAAAATGGAGGAGATTGTTGGCCCATTCCATGGTCACACTCGATTTTAATAATCGACATGGACTTAAGTCAATACGCAAAATATACGAACTGCTGCTAATTATTTCAGGACGTGTGAAATCAATATCAACAAGCGTCGTACTACTGCATCATCAAGCAATAAATCATCAACCTGAAGCTTACACTTTTTGGAATCCAGTCCGAGTCATTTTACAATTTATTATGTATTTTATCTTTATTGAGTCTAGGATATAAATTGTAAGATCGACTAGGTAATACTAGCTTAGGTTAATCTCAGTCCACTTTTCTATAAAGCCTACATATTCATATTCTATCCACCAAAAAGTTTAATTTCATTTTTGTAACAGAATTTGACAAATGTTCAATATTTTCCTAGACAGAACTCAAACCGAGTTCGGCCCGAGTTCGGTCTGTTTAAATTCAAATATTTGTTGCCTCCAAATCTGCATGCAACGTTCATATGCAAAATTTTTGCATCAGAACTCTGTCAGAACTCTGCCCGAGTTCGGTCCCAGAAAACACCTATAAATAGAAGAGAGTTTTTCATTTTAAATCACTCACTCATTCTTCATCTTCTCTTCTCTATTCAATAAGTGTTTTCACCTGATCAAAAGTTCTCATATTACACCTACACTCGTCTTAGCCAAAAGCCAGTAATATCTATTTCGATCTAGAGTCTTTTGGTTCTCAAGAGTTGTAAAGAGGTTGTTCAAAATACAGTAATTATCTCTGTTGTGGAGCCGGTCGTGCGCTCGTCACCAAGCACGGTGTTGTGAAGTTGGTCGTGCACTTGTCACCAAGCACGGTGTTGTAAGAGACCGCAAGCTCTCAATTAGCTCGTGCCTTAGTGGATTAACATCGAGCAAAAGTACTCGAGACTGGATTAGTCCTCTCAGAGGGATACCAGTATACATCGTTGTGTCACTGAGTTTTATCTCTCTATCTCTTGCTACATTTATTTACTATCTCTTATTTACTGCCATAGTTATCTGTTTAATTTTTAAATTGGTGATTATTTTCCGCTGCACTCGCACTCACTCTATTCACCCCTCTCTAGAGGTGCTCAACGGTCCTACATCAGGTACTTAACTATCGACACAGTACCATTCTTTCTTTTACACAGACTAATTTTGATGAAAATATACATTGGATAATAAAATAATTCCTCCTTGAAAATATCTTCAATGAGGTGAAAAGGTCATGTATACTTGGCTGACTGATATCTCTTGTACTTGAACATGGAAAAGTTAGTTGAGAAGAATTATAAACTTCTGCAGTTAGTTTATGATTTGTAATATAATGCTTTGGATACCAGTGGTTTCTAATCAAGTTTTTGGAGTTCTGATACTTCTCAAGTATCAAATAGAGGCAATTGGTTCTGATACTTTTCAAGTGTTTTATATTTTTTGGGTGTGATAAAAAAAACTATAATATGGGGACCATTAAGTGTTGGTTTCAAATGAACTGTTCAGTCTTTGTAACTGACTAAGTAGTGAATGCCCACCTATTTACAGAGAGCATTAGCTCTTGGCAAGTTTTTTTTTTAGTAGAAGAGAAATATTATTAAGCAGTTAATGCTTTATTCCTTGGCGTAGTGAAATACATTCTTGACACTCATGTAGGATTATGGTTGCTCTTTCGATTATAGATTTACTCCATTAGCTTCTTGTTTCACTTTTACTGTCGAGTATCAAGTGCCCTTGACAAAATCTAGATTGTAAAGGGACCAGTTTCAGTGACCAACAATAACATGAAAGCCTTTATCCCAAATTTTTTGGGGGAGGCTGTTTGAAGTTTCAGTGACCTAGCATTTTTTGGGGGAGGCTCTTTGAAGTTTTAGTGACCTAGCTGATGTAAATTACATAACAACTTTAGCTTAATTAATAGCTGATGCAAATCACATTTTGTTAGTTATCCTAATTTCTTTTTAAATTGTTAAAGTAGAATTTGATTATTGTATTGACTTGTAGGCCTCGTGGTTTTTTTTTTGTTCTCAGTTATTAATTTATACAAACATGTGCACATAAATAATTAAATATATTTCTCTTCTTCTCTGAGGAACTACATGGAAAATGAATGTACTGTGAATATGGGAGGGATGTCCTCCGGCCTGGTTTGCTATATATTTTAGTTTTATTTGTCTAATTTTCAGTTTTGGATGTTTAAGATGTATGGAAACTACATACTTTGGTTGGATATGTTTGTAGTTGGACAAGTGTTAGATGTTTGTGGTTGGACGTGTTGGATGTATTGGAAGTTTATGGTGTATGAAGAATATACAGTTTATTAATATCAAAATTAGGTTTTGTAGTTATTTGATGTATGTATATCTTCTTGATTATTGATATTATGTGTGTGTTCGATTCATAATATATAATTATAAATGGAATTTTTGCTATACAAAATTTAGCTTCTATTGACGGTTATAAAACGTCAACAATTAACTCAATCCTGCTGCAAGAGGGCTTTTCTTGACGGGTAATAGCCGTCATCTAGGCCGGAGTCAAGAAAAGTTTTCACCTACATTGACGGTTTGAAAAAACTGCTATCTTGACGGCTAAAAACAGTCAAGAAAACTACTTAATATGACGACCAAAAATCTTCAAGAAAAGTCCTGCCAGCGACCGTAAAGAAAAGGGGGGTCCTTTCTTGACTCCGGCCTACTTGACGGATCCGCAACCGTCAAGATACCCCTTTCTTAACGAGGAAAAGCTGTCAAAATAGCCTTTTTTCTTGTAGTGTAAGCACGATCAGGATTAAAGACATAAGTATAGTCAAGATTCAGAAACCTTGGTACGATAAGATAATCAAAATTGATTGGTCGCGATCAAAGTGGATCAAAATTAAGTGATATTTGACATTCAAGGATTGATTCAAGGATAGGAAAATCAAATCTCTTTTACTAGGATAGGAAAATCAGATGATAGGATTTGTAGAAGGAAAGTTAAGGTAATCATCTCACTCTACTTCAACTACTACCAGATTATCCGATCATCATTTCTCAATTATGCTTTTTACCTTACCAGTCTAGATATACTACAACCAAAATCATAACCTTCAATCATGAAGATCAAACTCTTCTATAATTACTATAGGTGTGACCTTTATTCCAAAGGCACTACTCATGAAACATACTCTTGTTATAACTCCTCAATTCTTTTTTACTTCTTTCGATTCCATAATCCATTATCAACTTAGTCATCTTGAAAGTCCAAAGTCCTTCACCCTGTCTTTAATTTAGATCTGAAATCCCTGAATCAGGGTTTATAAATTTTTTAAACATTGTTCAAATTTTACTCCTCGTATTAATGCCACTACCATATAAAAATTTACCTTCACATTTTCTTCAACCTTATACCTTCAAATATTATCCGTTTTAAAATTTAGAAGTCCCACAAAAGTCTCTAAATTTTTCTATAATTCAAAATTTTCGTGTTCTACTAGTTCTCAGTTATTTTCCTATCAATCCTTTATTCAATTGCGTATCATCACCGCATGTAATTATAATCTCTTTTCCTGTATTTGGATTCTAAATTTAGTATCTTAGTCTTAATTCAATAATGAAATATCTGAAGAGTCAGTAACTCAAAAACATCTATGTTCTCTCAAAATCAATCGTCCTTGAATATCCTCTTCAGTTTTAAGAATACACTCTGGAATATTATAGTTCCCGTCATGCCCCGCTCCCGTAGGAGCGATCGTCCTCGCAGGCGTGATGCCGCACGAGACTAAGTTGCTCTCGTGCAAGGCCAAGTCCAGAAACAGCCAATTTGAGCTAGGCCACAGAGTCGCACAGAGTGTCCCCATTTACAACGGAAAGTAAAAGAACACAAGTTGGGATAAATTCAATCTCTTTATTGATATTCAAGAAGTTTACAAGCGGCGGTAGGCCGAGATTACAAATCTCTCAAGATCTCTCTCTCTCTGAAACATAAATGGCGTGCCAAGTGGCTTACAAGATGGAATAATTCATGACGATATTTTGATACATTATGTCCTGTATATGGTGCTTCAGTTCCTTCACAACGCTCCAAGGCTCCAGAGTTAGCTCCGCGTCTTAGCACGTTCGAGGGAAGCTCCGCACCCGACGTCGTCTCCTGCACTCTGCAAGCTAACTGTAGGTTTATCAGTACATTGTTATGTACTGGTGGGGAGGCTAGCTCGCCCACAATGCTATCATTACCAAGCACGTTCTATTTACATTTGTGTATCCTCTATCATTCATTGTCTTTCTAATCTTGCCTTAGGATCTGTTTCATGGCACATTTCATAACCTGTCTCGTGTTACCGATTCTAAGTGTTTGCATGGAAATACATGCACGACTTACCCATACTTACCGTCCGGTCTTCCCCGTCCAAAGTAAACCAAGTTAGTCAACAATTCATATATAACAACTTATCGTAATTCATGTAAATATTCAAGGTCAAGGGCAGGTCCCTGCCTCACGTCCTAGCGTGTTGTGGGCGTGTTTTCTAACTCATTTGCACGAAGTACTCTCGATCATTTGGTGTGTTATATTCAAGCCTGTTCAGAAGGCGCTTCATTCAGTTAATTTAGACCACTTTGTTTTAATGCAAGGACTTGCACGTGGATTGCCACCAGCAAGTTCACTTAATCTATATGCACCTGTCGCTGGCATCACAAGCCAATTTGGACATATTCTCCTTTGGTATTTTCACCTATCATAGCGTGATGGCTGGTACACCTTGATAGTCTTTGAAATACCCCATATTTACGTCTACTTGGAATGTCCGAGCCCACACCCAAGCAGCCCGTAAGCCATGATTTTGCCTAGGCCGACCACGATATCGTCGATCGTTGCCCTTAGAATTCCTTATTACTCCTACCCCCCGTATACGAGTGGGTTGTCCGCGACCATTTCATATTGTCTTGTCATTTTAACTTAACGGCTTGTCCCTGAGCCGTAGGCTGTCTGTGAGCCATAATGCGTTGTCGACCAGGTTGGCGGCGGCGTCCGTACAGCGCGGGTAGCGAGCCCCGTTGTACGTCCCCGTCATACCTGTTGCTAAACATTCATTTCTTTCTTATCTTTTATTCATTCATTCTTTTCTTTTTTTCACTTGTTCGTTCGTTCATTGATTCATTCACGTATTCATTCATTCATTCGTTGATTTATTTAGTCACTTATTCGTTGATTATTTTATTCAATACATTGTACAACTCCCCGTACGCGAGTCGCCTTGGCGATCCATCGGTCCCGAAGTCTTCCAATGTTGCTATCCTCTACTCGGAATGACTATGTCGATAGTCTTTCCGTTTTGTTGTTGTAAACCATTCATTGCTTCATTATTGAACGCATAAGGAATTTGAAATGTAAGCATGTGTCTTAGCACGAGCGCGGAGTGCGGTGCGAGAGTTCTCATATTTTCTAAGTTCTTTTCCATATTCTATACAAGCATACAAGATGGGATTATTCCCTTAGCTAGGTGCACTGAGTCATTTATTAGCATGCGCGGTGTTATCGCCTAGATATTCTAGCCATAGTGTCCGTATTGTTATGTGTCTAGGCTAAGCAAAGACGGGTTCATCGGAGCCACCCACCTTAGCGATGTTCGCATTGGCCGAGCGATACTCCGAGCGCGTCTTTGGAAGTCTAAGTCTGGATTTCCTCTTGACGGGCCAATGTAAGTCTTGTATCGATTCTTCATCCGGTCGATGCCAACTCTTTGAGTCGACGGCTCGTTTGAGTCGTTGCACTTGCCGTTTGAATCGGCGTTCCGCTAGGGCGGAGCGGGTCATTACATAATACACTACTCAAAACAAGTCTCTTCCTCGAGACTTCCTGAGTGCAGGTCATCCTACCGTTCCTTAACTCATATCGTGTGTGTATCTTAGACAATTCTTATCGAATAGCTTTATCGTTCGATGGCATCGAACTATACTCGGTTATCCTTCCAAGTTTTATGTTGCATGCGTTTGGTGAATTTTATCGAATGGTTGTTCACTCATTTTAGACTTGATAATGCTTATTCAATCATCATGTTTCTTCGACTTGGTTGCTATTTTGCATCATGTCATGGGACTTGTAATGGTTGCACGAGGTGCATTGTAATTCATCAAATACGAGAGTCATAGGTTAAGGCTAAGTCACTCATTCGTTTATGCGCAGCTCAACACCCACTTGCAGCTGCATTCGAGTTCATCATATCGCTGAGTTTGGATCGTGCACATATTCAAGGCGTCCCCCAAATACGTATATTTCAACCAAGCTTAGCGATTTGCGAAGTCGTACAAGCTACTCGTGATAGTTTTGATTTTGCCGATCGTTTTACTTTTACTTCGATTAAAATTGAACTCATGTGTGTCTCACTATCGTTTATCTCGATCCTCGATATGATCCAATTCGCTTCTCAAGCATTCTTGTCTACGAAATCAATATGATTTCTTTTTAGCGGATTCGACCAAGTCTAAGTACTTTCCGTCCGATTCAAGACCAAATATTGCATTATCGTCGAATACGTCTTCCTATCAATGATTCAATTGGTTATCCCAACTTTACTCGTACAACATGGATTTCATTCATTCACTTCGTTTGAGGCTAATCTTGTCGTCGTTCACGCATACTCCCAGTTCCACGTCCTAACTCTAAGTCTTGTTGCCCCAAATCTATCGTCCATCCAGACGATACTGTAAATGTCAGTCACACAGGTTCAATCACTCGGCATAGGGTCATCCGCCTATCCGCTAGGTCATCTCACAAGGTCATAGATACAAGTCAAGTTCACGGTTCATCGTGCAACGTCATTGCACGACGCTCGCCCTAAGTCCGATGGTCAAACCATTTTGTTCAATCGTACGAGGTTTTCTACCCAAGTTTGTTTTACTCAAATTTCTAAAATCAAGCCATGTTCGTCCTATTCGCATCAACACATTCTTCGCTTAAGGTCCGAGCTCGTTTAGGAAAATCATCCTACGATAGGTTGTCCTCAACCGAATCCTCGACATGTTAATATCGTATGTCCACACTAGCAATTTTTGTAGCCTATCTCTTCAAGTATGTTTGATACAATTCACCTATCCATCCTATCCAATTCACGTAGTCGATCACAAGGTCGTCTAGCCTTGCAATACGTTGTACCCCGATCTCACGCAAGTCTAATTATCTACGGCGGACATGAATCACTATGTCAACATTCCCACAGAATAATCGTCCTCATCGGAATGTAACTCTTGCATTGTATCTAGACTTACTCATTTTCGATACGCGGATTGGGTTTACTCAATCCTCAACTTTACTTAGTCATCTATCACACGTCCGATCAATCCTCAAATTTGCCTTCGCTTCAAACCACAAGTCGAAGCAATCAAAATTGCCATGTCATGATATTTCGAGTTTGATCATTTCCGCTGGATATGAATCACCATGCCAACGCTCACGCGGAACGATCGTCCCAAATCCGACGTGATGCATGTGCGAGGCTGGAGTTGCGCTCGCACAAGACAAGATCGTTGTCGTTGTGGTTATCATCGAACAATCAAGTTACTTCCCTTCTTCATCCAAACATTTTTTTTTATTAAAATCTCCAACATAGCATCCTTTGAAATAATAACTTCTAACACGATCATCATCATTCATCGAATCAGAGTACCCTCGAGTTATCGTACATCGATCTTTGATACGCCTCAATACCATCGATGATGTACATAACCTGACGATCTTCCTTTTGTAATGAATTTCGAATCATGCAACTTAATTCCTCAATTCGCATTGTCTCGTGCTAACTCGTCGTTGAGCAACATCTATTCCAAATCCTTAGTCATTCTCGTATCTTCAAACCAACATTTTCTATGCACGCTATCTTTCAATCGTGCTAACTTCGGTTTCATCTGAGTATTTCGCCTTAACTCAAGTTTCAATCCATTCGACTAAATTCAAAATTGCATGTACGATTCACTACGTTTCCTCGACCAACACATCTATTTACTTTATCGTTTTGAATCTCCATTCAATCGTTTCATAATTTGCACTACGCATTCTTAATTCGTCCGAACAACATCTCGTTTGAGACTCTCGAAGTCATAACCAACTAAGCGTTACTCGTTCTAAGGCTTTGCGCGATATAATCGCTTGTCGACATACTCATTCTATTCGTAAATCCTTTAGTCTCGCTCGAACAATTTCTATAACGTCCATACACCAGTCAGGGTTCGAGCCACTCGACTAGTCGTCGACACTCTCTTATTCTTCTTCGAAGCTATCACATACACCACTCGGGGTTAAGTCATTCTACAGTTCCTCAAAAGGTCATTCGACTCACAATCGGCATGTTCAATTTTACGTTTGCCCGTTCCTCTAGGTCAAAGAACCATTTCCCGTGTTCGCTTTAGCGTTGGTCAAGTAACGTCTCTATCAACATACGTTCTAAGTTTCACTTACTCTCGTTCGAACGATAGTCAATTTTGCTCGCAACTCGTTCGCACCAGAAGGTCTAGGTGCACGATACTCGACACAACTTTGCCAAAAGACTGTGTGCATAACCATCCCGCTCGAACTATACTTCGATCATGTGTACTCGTTTGCTATCGTCAGCGTAAGGTTATTCAGACATGTACTGCGTTTGCTAACTTTTAGCACTGGTTCCTTCCAACTCAAGTCCGTCGTAGTTTGGCACAAAGGCCTTCGCTTATCAATCCCGTCCAACCGAGTACTTGTACGAGCTTTTGAAAATATTAGACTTATTGTATGGAACATCCCAAGGCACAACGAGAGAGAGCGTATACTTCTTTTGTTTCCGAACGAGCTTTCAAAACTGAGAGAATCGAAATAAAGTCCAAGGACGTAAAGCCGTACTCTGATACCAATCTGTCATACCCCGCTCTCGTAGGAGCGACCGTCCTCGCTAAGGCGTGATGCCACACGAGACTAAGTTGCTTTCGTGCAAGGACAAGTCCAGAAACGGCCGATTTAAGCTTGGCCACAGAGTCGCACAGAGTGTCCCCATTTGCAGCGGAAAGTAAAAGAATACAAGTTGGGACAAATTCAATCTCTTTATTGATATTCAAGAAGTTTACAAGCGGCGCTAGGCCGAGATTACAAATCTCTCAAGCTCTCTCTCTCTCTGAAACATAAAAGGCATGCCAAGTGGCTTACAAGATGGAATGATTCATGGCAATGTTCCGATACATTATGTCCTGTATATGGTGCTTCAGTTCCTTCGCAACGCTCCAAGGCTCCAGAGTTAGCTCCGTGCCTTAGCACGTTCTAGGGAAGCTCTGCACCCGACATCGTCTCCTGCACCCTGCAAGCAAACTATGGGGTTATCAGTACATTGTTATGCACTGGTGGGAAGGCTAGCTCGCCCACAATGCTATCATTACCAAGCACGTTATATTTACTTTTGTACATCCTCTATCATTCATTGTCTTTCTAATCTTGCCTTAGGATCAGTTTCATAGCACATTTCATAACCTATCTCTTGTTACCGATTCCAAGTGTTTGTACAGAAATACATGCACGACTTACCCATACTTACTGTCCGATCTTCCTTGTCCAAAGTAAACCAAGTTAGTCAATAATTCATATATAACAACTTATCGTAATTCATATAAACATTCAATGTCAAGGGCGTGTCCCTGTCTCAGGTCCTAGCACGTCGTGGGCGTGTTTTCTAACTCATTTGCACGAAGTACTCTCCATCATTTGGTGTGTTATATTCAAGCCTGTTCAGAAGGCGCTTCATTCAGTTAACTTAGACTACTTTGTTTCAATACAAGGACTTGCACGTGGATTGCCACCAGCAAGTCCACTTAATCTATATGCACCGGTCGCTGGCATCACAAGCCAATTTGGATATATTCTCCTTTGGTATTCTCACCTATCATAGCGTGATGGCTGGTACACCTTGATAGTCTTTTGAAATATCCCGCACTTACATCTACTTGGAATGTTTGAGCCCACACCCAAGCAGCCCGTAAGCCATGATTCCGCCTAGGCCGGCCACGATATCGTCGATCGTTGCCCTTGGAATCCCTTATTACTCCTACCTCCCGTATACGAGTGGGTTGTCCCGACCATTTCGTATTATCTTATCATTTTAACTTAACGGCTTGTCCCAGAGCCGTAGGCTGTCTGTGAGCTATAATGCGTTATCGATAGGGTTGACGACGGCGTCTGTGCAGCGCTGGTAGCGAGCTCCGATGCACGTCCCTGTCATACCTGTCGCTAACCATTCCTTTCTTTCTTATCTTTTATTCATTCATTCTTTTATTTCTTTCACTTATTCGTTCGTACATTTATTCATTCACGTATTCATTCATTCATTTGTTGATTCATTCATTCAATACATTGTGCAACTCCCCGTGCGGGAGTCGCCTTGGCGACCCATCAGTCATGAAGTCTTCCAATGTTGCTATCCTCTACTCGGAACGACTATGTCGATAGTCTTCCCATTTTATTGTTGTAAACCATTCATTGCTTCATTGTTGAACGCATAAGGAATTTGAAATGTAAGCCTGTGCCTTAGCACGAGCGCGGAGTACGGTACAAGAGTTCTCACATTTTTCAAGTTTTTTTCTATATTCTATACCAACATACAAGATAGGATTATTCCCTTACTAGGTGCGTTGAGTCATTTATTAGCATGCGCGGCGTTATCGCCTAGCGATTCTTGCCATAGTGTCCGTATTGTTATGTGTTTAGGCTAAGCAAAGACGGGTTCATCGGAGCCACCCACCTTAGCGATGTTCGTATCGGCCGAGCGATACTTCGAGCGCGCCTTTGGAAGTCTAAGTCTGGATTTCCTCTTGACGGGCCAATATAAGTCTTGCATCGATTCTTCATCGGGTCGATGCCAACTCTTCGAGTTGACGACCCGTTTGAGTCGTTGCACTTGCTGTTTGAATCGACGTTCTACTAGGACGGAGCGGGTCATTACAGTTTCCACCATTTAATGTATAATCCCTCAATATTCTTTCTAGAAAGCCTCATGTATTATTTCTTACATGAAGTAATCCATACTCAAAATAATTTTCTAGGTGTAGTCATTTCCAAATTGATACTACCAGTCTCTTGGCTTTGTTTCCAATCTCAATCATATCTTTCTCCCACTAATTCTATTTCAATATCCAATATTCCATATTCCTTTCAGGATCACCACATGATATCAAATTATGTCCTTTTTGAGCTAGATGATTACGATACTTCATCAGCCGATAATTCTCTAGTAAAGAGATATGAGAATTCAAGATATTTCAAAGTGTAGCTAACAGGTCTAGATATGTGGTAGTTTGATGGACATAAGTAGGACAAAGTTAATCAAGACGAAGAGAATGATGATTGGAATTTGCTCTTGCTCATCTGGTCATAACGAAGTCGTTGTCCTTTCTTTTTCTTGCACTTGTTCCAATGCAAGAATTGGGTTTGGCAACAGATATGTATTCAAAACTCAGGGTGAGCAAAAGCAAGTAAAAATAGACTAAACAGAGTTTTGAAGTAAGATTCTTAAGAGTCATCCCTGGAATCTATCAAGAGATCCTAATATGTGATTGAGTACCAAACCTCCTAAAATATTCTATGACTCAAAATCCTTAATCTAGGGTAGGCTCGCAGTAGTACGGCTAAGCCTAAGAACTAACATGACTTCGTACTAGTTGCGAAGGCTAACCTACATAGGCCACCTTAAAATGTGTCACGACCTGCACCCGAATATTCAGGCATGAGCACGAGGGACACACCCTGCCTACACCGCAGTATCGACGGTAGAACGCTATCAAGTACTTAATAAAATATCTCAACTGTTATATGTTCCACTATAACGACATGTACTCAAATCATATACAACTAAAAAAGATATGAAAGAAAGATAGAAATATCTCTAAATCATCCAGAATCTATTATGTGATCATACATAGCAGGAATATATCAGAGATAAATCCAATAACGAAACATAAACATAAATAAAGAATGTGGCTTAGACCTCTCCAGAGGTGAACTCACAATGAAAGGAACATCGAGATCTGTCATCATGAAGCTCAAGGTGTGGGACATAACATTACCTAAAATATAGTTATCCAGTTAGGATTGGAGCGAAATACATCTCTAATAATAGTTTTAGTAAATGATAAAGACATTGTAATAGCAAATAGAGAGAATATACAAGAATAAAGTAACAAGTACATGAATGTAACAGGGCATGAGTAAAACTATAAGTAAGTACAAGAGCAAGAGAACATGATATATCATGTACAAGAATCAAGAGTCATACCATCTATGTGAGTGAGTACTAGTTTCGACATGTGATCAACTTAGGAACTTGCACAGGAATATATGGCCTGGTTAATCATATGTGCGGGATATGATTAACAATCACAGGGAACATGACATGCACAGGAAGGGTATGATCACATATCTACACTACTACTCCCCGCCCTTGACTGGTATAGAGGATCCAACCATGGTACTTTACGACACGGAATTCTACAAGAATGTAGCAAGCCTTCTCAGGAATCGGTGTCTATACAACACACAAGAACAACAACATGGCTTGTACAGGGTATACCAAGACATACAGGAAAAATACCAATCCGTGTAACCATGTGTCAAGAAATCAAGCATATCTATACTAAATACAAGAAATAGAAAATATCATAAACATGAAATTATCAGAGAATGTACTCACCTCAATTAGTTAGAGTCGACGTACGCAACACGAACGTATCGACACAGAATGGGTACTGATGTTATGATCCACAAGATGATCCCAAACGATGACACATATGGTTCAATTGAGTCTAGAATAGTCCAAATAGCCCAGTTTGGTATATATAAGTCCAAAATTAGGGTTTGGTACGATAGTCGAGGTGAGATAGAAGTCCATGATCAAAGAATAGAAAACGACTATATTAGTCACGATTATGAGTTGATTCAAGGATTTTAATAAGCGATTTATCCCAAGGCCAAGAATGTATAAAATATATTTAAAGTACTTATTCGTAATCAAAACATAATTTATATAATTTGTATTTTAAAAGTATTTATATATTTACATAAAGCCTATTAATCTTTTACTGGACAAAAATCTAATAACTATATAATAAGTAACCCTACTTCGTATACTAAAAGCTTATTAGAAGATTTATTTCGAAACTCATATAAGAACTACTTAGAAAATACTTAGGAAATCTATGAGTTATATAAATCATATAGTCAAATAATTTTTAGAAAATATTTACAATCTATTTGAGAGATATTATTAGGAATATGCTATATATATAAAAACCCAATATTATTTATTAAGAGTAAACCCCCAAATAATTATAACCAAGATCAAAACCCAAAGGATTAACCTATATATACATGCAAATAGACCGAAACCTAAAGGATTAACATAATATATATACATTACAGGGCCCTAATGCTCAGCCCATTAGCCTTAGTCCCAAACAACCTAATATATATACTATTTCTTTTTCTTTTTTTCTTTTTTAAAAAAACAACAGAGCCCATGGGAGCTGAGCCCGGCCCAGCCTTTCTTCTTCCCCCATAAGCTTCTCTCTCGAGGAGAGAGAAAGTAGATCTGGAAAGAAAGAGGGAAATAGGGAAAAGGAGGAGAAGAAGAAGAAAAAGATGATGATACGAGGGAGAGAGGGGTTTACCGAGACACCGTCGACGAGATGATCACTGATAGGGATTCTGAGCACAGAGGCGATCAGATTAGAAGTGGCGAGGCGGACTATCTCTGGCACGGCAGCTAGAGGTCTTCACCACTCGATGAAGGCAACTGGGCACGCAGTCGACGGTGCACATGACGCTGGCTCGGGCTCGACACTCGAGCACAGCGTAGCTCGACATTTTGCAAATCTGGAAGCGGTGGCCCCAGAACTAGGCGGAGATGGCAGGGGGTGCACCGGCGATGGTTCGACGGCGGCGGTCAAGTGAGTGGGTGGAGGTTATGTATGATGGCAGTAGGTGACGGTGCTCGGGGGAGTGATATAGAGGAAACATGCGACAGTGGTACGGGACTGATGTATGGTGGTGGGTGCGGTGGATGGTCGACAAAAATGGGGGTGGATTTAGATCTGGATATGGGAACAGGCCTGGTGGCGGCGACTTTGGCTGGTGAGGCACGACGAGTGGACGGTTGCTGTGGAAGAATGGTGGTGGCTGTGGTCTAGGTCTAGGTGGTGGCGGTCATGTGTGGTGTTGGTGGTCGGTTGTTGTGGTGGTGAGACCGGTGGCGGTCGAACAAGTGGCAGAAGAGGAAGTCGGGAGGAGCTGGTGGCACTGGGTGAGACGAAGTTGGCGTGGTATGGTCGGAGATAGTATGGGTGATCATAGCAGTGCCGGCTGTTGGCCCATTAGTCATGGTCAAACCTGATTTTAATAATTGATCAAACTCTGTCTCGATATAAATACAAGGCAATTCAGATGTTTACCTACGACGTTTTGGACACTGCTCAATGATGGATATCTACTATATTCAAGACTGAAGCTGTTTGCCACTCAGAATGTATTTCCTTCGAAGCAATATAATTTTTTATTTTATTGAGTCTAGGAATACATTGTACACCAAATCGTACTGGCAAATAGGCTATCCTAAAATAGTTTTTGAAAACCTGACCTATCTTTTTAAAATGACCTATGTTTTTGAAAAATACCTATTTTACAAAAAACTTCTGAAGGACTTTTCAAAAAGCTAAAATTATTTTTCTCAAAATCAACTGGCAGAACCCTAGTAGAACTCGGCCAGAGTTCGGCCAGAATTCGGCCAGAGTTCGGCCAAGTTGAACGTTATGTGAATGTTTGATTTTGAACTTGGTCACCCTTCAGTTGCGGTTTGTTATAAAGAGTTCTGTCCGAATTCTGTCAGAGTTCTGTCTTTGGAAAAACTATAAATAGAGAAGGATTTCGATCATTTCAACACACCAATTCACTTTCAATCTCTTCTCTTCTAAAGCTTACATTTCTTCCAAAGAGTTCTAAAAAGCTTCCATTTTCAAATCCCAAGCCAGTTACAATCCTCTAGTCGATTTGCCAGTGCGGTGCGGTCTAGAAGTTTCAGAGAGATTATAATCAGAGGCTTGATTGAAGAAACAACTCTTCACAATTGAAGTTGGTCGAGTTCTTCGTATCAAAGCTCGCGTCTGTAGAAGTTGCAAGGACTTCGTATAAAAACTTGCGAGATTTTCCAATAGTGGATTCAATTGGAAGCTAGAGTTCTTCCGACTGGACTAGTCCTCACAAGAGGGAAACCAGTATAAATCTTGGTGTTTACGTTTACCTTCTGATCACTTTTTATTACTGTCATTTATTTGAGATTATTATTATATCTGTGATCTAACTGCTAACGAGATTTTTAAATTAGCAATATTCCGCTGCCTACTCTATTCACCCCCTCTAGAGTATTCTGCTTTACGATTTCGTTCCTACAATTGGTATCAGAGCGGGTTATACAGGTAAAGCAAGATAAAAATTACAGTTATATTCAATTGTTATATAGATCACAGCATTACACATGGCAACTGTGAAATTCACAAGTGAAGGCCAAGCCACAAACAGACCTCCACTGTTTGACGGCACAAATTACACTTATTGGAAAACACGTATGAGTTTCTTTCTGAAATCTCTTGATTTTGACTTATGGTCTGTAGTTATTGATGGCTATAAAAAGCCCCCTCGTATTAATGTTGATGGAGTTTTAGTTGAAAAACCCCGTGACAAATATACAGAGGAGGAAAAAAAAAGGCTAGTCTTGACGCACGTGCTATTAACGCTCTACTTTGTGCTTTAGACAGAACTGAATTCAACAGGGTGTCTACTTGCACAACATCAAACGAAGTGTGGAAACTTCTCGAAGTAACCCAGAAGGAACAACACAAGTCAAGGAGTCAAAGATCAGCAGACTTACTCAGGAGTACGAGGCGTTCAAAATGAAGCCAAGTGAATCAGTCACTCAGATGTTTACAAGATTCTTGGATATTGTAAATCCGTTGTCTTCACTAGGCAAGGATTACAGTAACCATGAGAAGATTTGCAAACTTCTACGAGCTCTTACAAAGAACTGGATTCCAAAGGCTACAACAATCATTGAAGGGAACGACCTCTCAACAATGTCTCTGGAAACACTCATGGGTAAGCTACTCACTCACGAGTTAGAACTTCAAGACTTTGAAGATGCTACACCAAAGGAGAAGTCAGAAAAGTCGATCGCTCTCAAGGCTCAACGTAGAAAAACTGTCGAAGACGACTATGATTACAGCGACTCCGACTCTGAAGATCAAGATCTTCTGGTAAGAAAATTCAAGAAGTTCATGAGATTTAACAGGAGAAAAAAAGACAGCAATAACAACAACGAGGAAGATCCTATTTCCTACGGATGCAAGAAAAAAGGACACATGAAGAAAGATTATCCCACAGCATCATCATCAAAGAAAAGCAGCAAATATGACAAAGGCTACCTGAAGAAATCTACATCACGGAAGTACGCCAACACAAGCATATGGTATGAAAGTGAAGCCAGCGACTCAGAAGACGAACAATAAGATGACGCTGCAAATGTATGCTTGATGGCTTGCGATCAGGTAATCACTAATCCTCTATTTGATCCTTATGATGATTTCATCTTTGAGCAACTAGGAGAGGCTTTCAGTGACCTGCTAAATGATTACAGAAAACTGCACAGTAAATATGAAACCTCAAAGAAGGTACTCAAAGAGTACAAAGGTGAAATAGGATGGCTTACCGACCAACTAGATCATGTTAGAAATAATGACTCTTCAAATGGGTCTGGTGAGCTTTCTTCTATTAAGTTGTTGTTACATGAGACTGTTAAGCTATCCAAAGAAAAAGACCAAACTATTATCCAATTAAAGGAAGACCTATCTAAGGAGAGAAAGAGTCTTCAGTGTGCACATGTCAGATTAGAATCACTCATATCTGACTATACTAGATTATATGACACTTCCAAAAAGATGGAAATTAGTTTAGGAAAACGGCCTGAAGTTGCTGCTTCCTATTCTAACATGTGTTAATTACCGAATCATCGGAACACGCCCAACACTGTCAGACCAAACCATACCAAAACTATGTCCAAGAAGACAAATATGCATGCATTCTTCTATACTAGAAAACCAAAACCTACCAATCATGCACCTCACACTACTTTCAAACATGCTAAATGTCATTATTGTGGCCTCATTGGTCATATATCTTCTGCATGTAGAATCAGAAAGTTAGTAGATTTAAATATTTTTGCATGGATACCAAAAACTAACCAGTCAGGACCCTACAAGAAATGGGTACCAAGAGTTTCATCTGCAAATTATTTTGTAGGTGGGACGCCGTTCACATGCTAGGAGCAAATGGATCCTCGACAGCGGTTGCTCACGGCACATGACCGGTGATGCTTCACTATTCGCAACACTGTCGACGAGAAATAAAGAAGGATACGTCTCCTTCGGTAATAATTTAAGAGGGTACATAATTGATATCGGTGACATTGGTAAGGCTCCCTATCCAGTGATTAAAGATGTTTGTCTAGTTACCGAGTTAAAACATAATTTGCTCAGCATAGGCCATTTAGCTGATCACGATTATGGTATTAACTTCGTCAAAGATAAATGTACTATAGTTGATAGTTCAACTGGTAGTACTATATTTGAAGGTATTAGGGAAGACTGCATATATGTTTTCTATTTGTTGGAAGATGCTAACAAAGCAGGTAGATGTTTGATGGCCAAAAGCATTAAGAGTCAACTATGGCATATGAGACTCGGTCATGCAAACATGGATACAATTTCAAGACTATCTACAAAGAAGTTGGTATGCGGCTTACCGGACATTTCTTTCAAGAAGGATACGGTATGTAGTGAATGTGAAAATAACAAAGCTACCAAATCAGCATTTAAATCCAAGAACGCTGTAAGTACCACTAGACCTTTACAACTATTGCATATGGACTTATTTGGACCCAATAGAATTGCTAGTCTAGGTGGTAAGTTATATGCATTTGTCATTGTAGATGATTTCTCTAGATATACATGGGTTTATTTTCTTGTACGCAAGAACGATGCATTATCAGAATTCGTCACCTTTTGCAAGAAAGTACAGAATAAAAATGGGTTCATGATTACTCGCATTCGTAGTGACCATGGCGGCGAATTTGAGAATACATAATTCAAGCAATTTTGTGACACATACGGTTATTTACATGAATTCTCTTGCCCTAGAACTCTGCAACAAAATGGAGTTGTGGAACGTAAGAACAGAACTCTATCTGAAATAGAGAGTAATGTTAAACCAGTTTAGTCTACCTAGATACTTTTGGGCTGAAGCTGTAAATACAGCATGCTATATTCTCAATAGGGTTCTAATTCGACCTATATCGAAGAAGACTCCCTATGAACTATGGTTTGATAGAACACCAAATGTTTCATATTTCAAAATTTTTGGTTGTAAATATTTTATTCTTAATACTAAAGACAATTTGAGTAAATTTGATGAAAAGGCCGATGAAGGTATATTTTTAGGTTATACAGCAAAGAGCAAAGGATACAGAGTCTTCAACAAAAGAACCATGATCATCAAAGAATCAATCAATGTCAAGTTTGATGAGCTAAATCAACACTTAGACGATGATGACAATGAAGACATAATCACACCAAGTACAGCTACTGTAAAACCTTCACACAAAGATGCAGAACCATCACATGAAGCATCAGATGAACCTCCAAGCAAAGAAGCCGGAACTAGCAATCCTGAGACTACACCAAAAGAGATGAGATTCTTGGCTAATCATCCAAAGGACTTGGTAATTGGTGAGATTACCAAGGGTGTAAGTACTCGTTCCTCTAATAAAGATATAGCTTCTTGTGTTGCTTTTGTTTCGCAGTTTGAACCCAAAAAAATTTATGAAGCATGTAGTAATAATTTTTGGTTAGATGCTATGCAAGAGGAATTAAACCAATTCGAACGGAATCAAGTTTGGAAACTTGTTTCCAAGCCCATTGATCAACCGGTCATTGGCACCCGATGGGTATTCTGAAACAAACTCAACGATAATGGTTTAGTGACTCGTAATAAAGCTCGACTCGTAGCTCAAGGATACTATCAAGAAGAAGGTATCGACTACGATGAGACTTATGCCCCAGTTGCGAGATTAGAATCCATTCGTATTTTATGTGCATTTGCATGTTTTCATAATTTTAAGTTATTTCAAATGGATGTCAAAAGCGCATTTTTAAATAGTTTTATAAAAAAAGAAGTTTATGTAGTTCAACCTCCTGGTTTTACTGATTTCAAAATTTTTGAATATGTTTTCAAGTTGAAGAAAGCCTTATACGGTTTGAAACAAGCCCCTCGTGCTTCGTACGATCGTCTGAGCTCTTTTCTACTTGATAACGGTTTTTCAAAGGAAAATGTTGACACTACATTGTTTATAAAGTCTTTGAATAACAACATTCTTTTGATTCAAGTCTATGTAGATGATATTATTTTTGGATCTACTGATGAATCTCTTTGTCAAGAATTTTCAAAGTATATGCAGAATGAGTTTGATATGAGCATGATGGGAGAACTGAAATTCTTTCTCGGACTGCAAATCAAACAAATCGACAATGGGACGTTCATGAATCAAGCAAAGTATACAAAGGATCTATTAAAGAAGTTCGACATGGAAGCAGTCAAGCCACTTAGCACTCCAATGGCGACTTCAACCAAGCTTGATATTGATGAACAAGGTAAACCTGTCGACATACGTAAGTATCAAGGTATGATCGGTAGCTTACTGTATTTAACTGCTAGTCGACCAGACATTATGTTTAGTGTTTGCTTATGTGCACGCTTTCAAGCTAATCCTAAGGAATCACATCTGTGTGCAGTTAAGCGTATCTTTCGATACCTTAAAGGTACTTCTTCTGTCGGCTTATGGTATCCCAAAACTACGTCATTTGACCTAACCAGTTATTCTGATGCTGATTTTGTCGGATGCAAAGTATATAGAAAAAGCACTAGCGGCACATGTCATTTTCTAGGAAAAGCTCTAGTCTCTTGGTTTAGTAAGAAGCAAAATTCTGTTACATTATCAACAACTGAGGCTGAGTATATCGTCGCAGGACGTTGTTGTGCACAAATTTTGTGGATGAAACAAACTTTAGAAGACTATGGATTGCATTTTACACACAAACCTATTTTCTGTGACAACACTAGTTCTATTAATTTGACTAAGAATCCAGTATGTCACTCTCGTACTAAACATATCGAGATTAAACATCACTTTCTTAGAGATCATCAACAAAATGGAGATATAGACGTTGTATACATAGACACACAGAATCAATTAGCTGACATACTCACAAAACCTCTAGCGGAAGATCGTTTCAATTATTTACGTCGAGAATTAGGAATTTTAGATATCAATAATATTAATTAATTTTGTTTTATTAATTAATTTATTCGATACTCAATAATTGTTTTCGAGACAAGTCTAAAAAGAGTCTGTCTGTCACCACGACTACGGTCGAAGCGAAGCGGTACTTAAGAGTTCTCCGGTGAACCTCCGTTAGCTGGAACAATACTTCTACAGTTAATCTGAGACAGATACTGAGTAAAGAATATTAATTTATAAAATAATATAAATTATATTATTTTGAGATTTAAAATTACTAAACTCTGAATTAAACATTTGAAACGAATTGATGAAAAAGATGTGGCCCCATTATTATTATTTTTTATATACATATATAGCCAGGCAAGCCTTGGCAAATTCGGCCCGAGTTCGGTCTGAATTCGGCCAGAGTTCGGCTGGATATATATATGTACCAGTCAGAACCCGAGGCCCCCTCTTCTTCATTTTTCCAAACATCATCAAAACAACAGCAGCCATGCCCCCTAAACCCTAGTTCGTCTCCACCTTCCTTCTTCCAATCCACGTGGAGATCTTCGTCCAAAATTCGAATTCGTGTGGAGAATTTCGTCCTCTACAGCATATCCAATTCTCGGAAGGTATAATTTCTTCTTTCCTCCACTTTCAAATTGTTAGGGTTTCTAGTTTTTGGGATAGAATGCCTAAGGGATTCAATCCTTTCAAGAGGAAGAAGACAAACTTCAGTGAAGAGGCATCGTCATTGGAACCGCATACGGATTCCCTCTTTTCTCCGGTCCAATCGGATGACGGTGCATCGGATGAGTTTTATTTCAAAACTCCCGACCAAGCCCTACTTTGGTATGCCGATTTCATTATGCGTACTATTCGTACCGGATCTCCGATCAAATGGACTGTCTTTTCTGACCACCGTGCTTACTTTGAGGCATTAGGGTTACAACGCTTTACTACTTTATAATTCCCTATAGCTACTAATTCCATTAAACTATTTTACTGTAATTTCGTGTTAGACACTTTTACCGTGAGAACACGTGTCGGAGGGATAGATATCGAGTTTACTAATAAAATGTTAGCGGAAATCCTTGGTATTCCAAACGAAGGTACCCCGCTCGATGACATCACTGATTTCGATTTCCCCGATGGTACGACTCTCGTTAGTTTCAAGAATGAGCTTTGTGCGCCCGTACGTGCTCGTCCTGGAAAGTTCAAGGACAATAACTTGAACTTGTTTAACTACGAATTATATTGCATCATCTATTCCACTCTACTTCTAAAATCCTCTTCAAAAGATGGTGTCACTGCACTTGATCTTTCAGCTTTATATCACATTCTTAAGGGGATTTCTTTTTCTGCCTCTAAGACTATCATTCAGATGATGGGTAGATGTCGCGGAAGAGACCGTAACCTCTCTTATGCGATGATTATCCCACGCATCTTTCAGAGATTCGACATTGACTTATCCACTTGTGCTCTGGACCCTGAGCCCAAGTTCCTCAAACTCTCTCGTCGCAGCATTGCTACTGTTCCTCCACCTACTACACCTGCTTCTCCTGCACCTACTTCCACAGCACCTGGTCCTCCTCAGTCTTACCCTATGACCTTTGAGGGTATTCATCAGCATCTATCAGATCTACAGTCATTCTATGTTAACACTTCCAGGGAACATGAGTTCCGTAACGTAACTCGGTTCCAGGCTATTGCCAACTCCTTCGTCAATCTGCGATTTGCACAGACGGGTCACTCTGCTAGCTCTCTACCTCGAGACCCTTCTGTTTCTGGCTATCGCATTGATGATGAGGCGGTCCACTCTCTGTTCCATCGACGGAATGCATACGATTGGTATCGTACTTCTGGTGCCACTCCTCATACTTCTGGAGCTGGTACTTCTAGAGCTGGTCCATCTGGACATGTTGGCGCTGCAGCCGATGATGATGATGAGGATGATAATTTTTGAGATGTTATTCTTATTGAGAATGATATTTCTGTCTTATGTTTACTTAAGGATGCTCCGAGATTCCAAGCATTATCTGTACTCTTTTAGTTATGTGACTCTTCATAGACATATTTTTATGCCTCAGTTTGGCATATGTTTCACTTATTCAGCTTAGCATTTTATTTGTTTCAGCTTTATAGCATTATATTTTTTTATGCTTCACATAAACTGCCTGTGACAAATACCATGCCTGTGTCGTTTATACATTATTACATGCCTGTGATGAATATTCTTATTATATTTTTTTTGTGTTTCTTCACTGCTTGTTACTTATGCATTTATTGCGGGGGAGGTTTCTCTTTTGCAATTATTTTGCTAAGTGACAACGGGGGAGAAATCGGATCTAACATCTTCATGAATACAGGTTATGAACAATTTTTATTACATTTTTGAATTGTTCCAAACCAAGATGTTATATCGGCAAGGTTTGTCAATTATCAAAATGGGGGAGATTGTTGGCCTATTGGTCATGGTCAAACCTAATTTTAATAATTGATCAAACTCTGTCTCGATATAAATACAAGTCAATTCAGATGTTTACCTACGACGTTTTGGATACTGCTCAATGATGGATATCTACTATGTTCAAGACTGAAGCTGTTTGCCACTCAGAGTGTATTTCCTTCGAAGCAATGTACTTTTTCATTTTATTGAGTCTAGGAATACATTGTACACCAAGTCATACTGGCAAATAGGCTATCCTAAAATCGTTTTTGAAAGCCTGACCTATCTTTTCAAAATGACCTATGTTTTTGAAAAACACCTATTTTACAAAAAGCTTCTGAAGGACTTTTCAAAAAGCCAAAATTATTTTTCTCAAAATCAACTGGCTGAACCCTAGCAGAACTCGGCCAGAGTTCGGCCAGAGTTCGGCCAAGTTGAACGTTATGTGAACGTTTGATTTTGAACTTGGTCACCCTTCAGTTGCGGTTTGTTACAAAGAGTTCTGTCCGAATTCTGCCCGAATTCTATCAGAGTTCTGTCTTTGGAAAAACTATAAATAGTGAAGGATTTCTATCATTTCAACACACCAATTCACTTTCAATCTTTTCTCTTCTAAAGCTTACATTTCTTCCAAAGAGTTCTAAAAAGATTCCATTTTCAAATCCTAAGCCAGTTACAATCCTCTAGTCGATTTGCCAGTGCGGTGCGGTGTAGAAGTTTTAGAGCGATTGTAATCAGAGGCTTGATTGAAGAAACAACTCTTCACAATTGAAGTTGGTCGAGTTCTTCGTATCAAAGCTCGCGTCTGTAGAAGTTGCAAGGACTTCGTATGAAAACTTGCGGGATTTTTCAATAGTGGATTCAACTGGAAGCTAGAGTTCTTCCGACTGGACTAGTCCTCACAAGAGGGAAACCAGTATAAATCTCGATATTTGCGTTCGCCTTCTGATCACTTTTTATTACTGTCATTTATTTATGATTATTATTATATCTGTGATCTAACTGCTAACGAGATTTTTAAATTAGCAATATTCCGCTGCCTACTCTATTCACCCCCCTTCTAGAGTATTCTGCTTTACGATTTCGTTCCTACAGCGGCGACAGATGGCCGAAGGCAGGTCGGAGCAGCAGATAGGATATTTGTCAGTGTGTCATTATGTTGTCTGTGTCAGCTTTTTGATACGGATACGAAATTCAGGTTGGGTATTTGGTGTGTCAGAAATGGGATTGAGCAAATATAAATGTAAAATAATAGAATAAGATGGGATGGACACGGATACGATGCACGGATACTTTAGAATGCATTGGGAATTGTATGATTTTAGAAATGGGAGTAGCCAATTAAATAATGGTGAGAACATGCTCCCAAGCATGTGAGAAGAAGCTTCCAAGAATTGGGCCAATAGCCCAATAAGAACTAAGTCCAAAGGAAAATCCCTTCATAAATAAATCCAATAACAAACCAAAAGTATTTTTATGTAAACTTTAAGCCTGACCTGAAAAACATATATTATAGAATAATTTAATGACCTCAAGCTTATATACAAATAAGTTTTTCAAATATAATAATTACTATTTATTATCCATCTAGGCCAAAAATTAGTTGAAGTCCAAAATAATCATGTAGCCCAATGGCTAAAATATATATTATTATATAAATCTAATTTATAAAAATGTCCAAAATATTTTTATATATAAATCTTGGGCCATACTAATGGTATAAAAATTACAATATGGGTTGGAGCCCAAATTTAAATAAAGAGTTCAAAATAATTAATTTTATTTACTAGGCTATATAAGCCTAAAAATTATACGAATCTCATAAAACTGATTCGAAAAACCAATAACCTGATAGTCATAAATATAAAAATCTATAACATATCGCGATTGTAAAATATATTTCATATTGATAATTACAGAAAATCATAATTCGTTATTTAAGATTTAAAATTTTTTAGAAAAATAGAAGATTTAAAAATTTGGGGAAATTCCATAATTCGTTTAACGGAGGTTACAAAAACATTGGACAACCCAGTGAGATAACCAACCCTCATCTAACGAATGTCAATCATAGATAAATATAATGTATATGGTCGGAGACTACGTCACCTTGACAAATCCCAATCTAAATAGCTTAGGTGAATTACAATATTGACAAAAACTAATGTTCAATTATTTGCCCTAATAGGTTCAACCCCATACCAAACTAGAATAAAAGACAGAGACTACAACTTGAAATCAGTCACCTTACCCTCAACAATCTCCCTAAACAATGGCGGACACTGCTCAATCAGACCTCTTCTTTCTTCTATCTTGGATGGCGAGTCCTATGAGCAATGTACAAATTTTTTCTTAGATCTCCTGTGGACAAGAACGAATATATATAGGTTGAGAAAGCCTATTTTAGGTAGGATTTCCTTAATAGAAAACTTTAAAATAGGAAAACGACTACCTAATGAGATACCCTATTTTAGGTAATAGAAAATCCTAAAATAGTACAATATTAATTATGGACGTCCAAATCGCATCAAATCAAATATTTGACCAGATTTGGGTCCCACAAATATGTTGTTACCAAATCTAGATCCGTAGAACAGCCCCCTCCTAGAGATCGACCAGTTGTCATAGGACCGATAGGCTGACCCTCAATCTTCAACTCATCATCATTTATCACTTTGTCTCGACGAACCGAATCTTCCGTGTCCCTCAAATCATTTCGAAGACCTCCCAAGGCAAGTTTCTGATGATCCACAAACTCATGTCAAATACCCCTAAAGCCTTCACCTTATGTACGTGACGTCCCTACACACCTCAGTGGCTTAAGCCTATATGTGCAACAACATATATCTCCTTAAGCCAGCTGTTGGTAACACTTTGTAAGAATCTAGTATTTGTCCCTAAACAAATTGCGACAACCATTATGTGTAACTACCCTACAGAAATCAAGTTGTAGTACAAACTCGATACATGATGGACCCAACCCTTAGTTGGACTAAGATTCACTTGTGCTTGATAATGGATTGATTTATAATGGCATGACCCTCGAATTAAACTTAACTAGTTAATTTTCGATATACTATAACATGTTTTATTTTTCGTATATTCATTGGTAGGAGATGCGACACAAGCCTATATCCACACCCTAAACTAGGAAATACACCTATAATCATTTCATGATACCATACTAACATGTATCCATACTAACTTATTTATGTATCTATG
Source organism: Iris pallida (assembly GCA_029216955.1). Classification (NCBI taxonomy): domain Eukaryota; kingdom Viridiplantae; phylum Streptophyta; class Magnoliopsida; order Asparagales; family Iridaceae; genus Iris; species Iris pallida. The sequence continues at coordinate 5,507,002 of JANAVB010011796.1, forward strand.
GTGTGCCCTATATGTATTATCAATTTGATATTAATTAAACTTATGCAAAAATTAGAATGTAATCCATACACATATATACATACTCATTGACAAAAAACTTAGTGTGAAAGAATGTAATCCATACACTATTTCATGTATTTATGTATAAAGATTGTAGTATCTGAGCATCGTACAAAATAAAAATTCACATAAACCATACTCTATTTCACATATTACACAACGTGTCTGTGTTAGTGTAAGTGTCTGTATGTCAGTGTCAGTATCTGTGTGTCTATGTCGCATCTTTTACATATTACACAACATTTTCGTGTCAGCGTCTTTATGTCTGTGTCAGTGTGTGTTCGTGTCTGTCTCGTGTCAGCATGAGGGAGAAAGGATTAGGCTAGGGTTACCTGACCGAGTGGGTCAAAGAGGGTCGAGGGGGGCACCAGGACCGAGGGGCGCCGGTGCAGAGGCTGAGGGGGGTCGCTGGAGCCGAGAGAGGTCGAGGGGCACCGGGGACGAAGGGGTTGCCGAAGTCGAGAAGGGCACCGAAGGCAGGGGGTCACCAGGGGAAGGGGGTCGCCGGAGTTGAGAGGGGCGACGGGAGCAGAAGGAGGTCAGAGGAGAGGGGGACGGGAAGTAAAAATTTTGGATAGAAAATGAGAAGTCGAACCAACTAGTGGAATCATATATGAAATAGTTTAGCGACGTCAACAACAAATATCGCTAAACGTCGCTATTTTTTAATATACTACGACATGTAAGTCACAGAATCGCTAAACGTTGTTGTTCATAAAAATATAGTGACGTTCTCCGATGATCCCCGCGACGTTAGCGTTCATAATAATAAAGGTTGTTGCTAAATATAACTGAAAGTCGCTTATAGTGACGTATAGCGACGTCTTTTATGGACGTCGCTACCTACCAAAATATTAGCGGCATTTTATTCTAGTCGTTAAATTAGTCGTCGATTTGACTTATTTTAGTAGTGACTTGGCATCGATTAGTCTTCTAAGGGATAACATTGTCCTCAAGTATACTAAGATAATTCGGTTATCTTAGACATAGAAATTAAACCTCTACTTGTTTTATGCAATTAAAGTAAAATGGTTGGAGAGATTGTATCTTGACTAGTGGAATATATTGAAGTGATCATTCAAATTATCCCGTGAGTCGACAGAAATTAACAATTGAGATGAAGTCATGGTCGAAGATACCTTGACAATTTGGTTTGAATTAAAATTAATTCTTTGGAAATTCTTGATGGTAATTTTATACTCGGTCGAGAATTGAATATATAATAGGCTTAGTTCTTTTAAAGTGTATTACTCATGGTCAGTAGACTCCTTGTGTTGGTTGGATATTACCATTGAGATTCATTGATGTCTGTTGTCTGGACCATGACATGGTTGAAATTAATCTTGTTTGTAGATGGAATCTTTAGAAATTGATGGAGACTAGAATTGGGTGATATTGAAAAAAAATGTTTGGATAATTAGAAAGGAATAAAATTGCTTTTACCAAGTTTAAGTGATTTGAAATTGGCTGACTTTACTAGTTGAAGAAAATTCTTGGATGATTGAACTTGTTTCAATGCAGTGGTCATTTTTGAGATATTTGGATACTTCATAATTGAATAACGATTGATAACTGAGATTGGAAATTAGAAGCCGCTAAGCTTGGAAAGTTAGTTGAGGATTATGAAATGAGTAACTTGGAATGGATTGGGAATTGTTAGATCAAGTGTGGTTTGACACTTGAACTTGTTGTTATGACCCACTCCTATTTTAGGGATAAGAGTACGTGGCTAAGTCCAGTCTACATCGTGGCATCAGTTGTAGTATGCTGTTTAGACCTTAATATTTACAATCATCCTATTATAAGATTAAGATGCTATATCTTGCTCATCCACAATAATATTTATAGAAGAAAGAAGAACAATACTAAGAGCCCATTTGTATGTAAGATTCAATATCAAGAACAAACCCGCAAAACTATTAAACTTGTCTAAAGAACTAACTAACTTAATCTGTAGATCTTAAATTTAAGATTTATCTCCTAAGGAAGTCACATCACCATCTCGGATCCATTGTGCAGGGGTAGCCCTTGTCAAAAGTTAAGAAATGGTTATCTAGTAATGATTGGATCAAAGTACAACAATAACTCTAAATCTACACAGTATAATGTATATACATATAAAAAAACTATTTGCATGCATGCTATGGAAAATTAAAAGTAAATACAATTATGATGATACTAACAATATAAAAATATACTACGAGTAGACGCGGGATTAGACACAATAACAACAATAACCAAGGTCACGTGTACAATGTATTTTAGAAAAAAATATTATTGTGCTTGTGGATGGTCTAGGATATCCGTCAATCAATGCACCTCTTGCAGACTAATATTATGCAATCAATATTTAGGGGGACTTTAGTTAATTCATATGACCTTATGATTTTTATTGTATTTGTAAACTCCCTCAAAGAAAAAATATTTTCATTTGTTATATATATAATACTAGTTATGAATCCTTTTTGTTTAATTAGACTCAACATAGGACCAAACCCCAACCCTAACCTTAAAAACCTAACTAAGTGGTCAAGTAGAACACCAAACACTTTTTCTAAACTCACAAAACATCAAACACCAAAAACCATACACCAAAACCTATTCTAGAAGAAAATTTTTAGCATACAACCCAATCCCTTCACCTCTCCTCTTGGCCGAAACCTTCCTCTCCTTTCACCTCCCCATGTACACCAAAGGGTGTAACCTCCAAAGCAAAGCTCTTCCTCTTCTAATTAATCCCCAAACACTTAATTTGAAGCATTATTATTCCACTTAATTCAGTCCCTACCACCCTCCTTGGCCGAAACTTACACTCCATCCACAAAATATGTCCAAAATGTTTATTCATACTATTTCACCCTATCAACCATTTCTATAGCCCCCAAAACTCATCCAAGACAACCCTAACATCCTCCCCTACCATCCTACCATTTTCCATATTCACCACAACCTCTAGAACAAACTATACATGCATCACAGGAAGCTACAAGGAGGAGAAGTCAAATATAGAATTGTTCTGAAGAAGCTGTGATTCGAGACATTTTTGAATCATTTTCCAAAGAGTTTAGTGAGAAAAACTCTTCTTCTTAAACCCCTTTAGTTTTCCTAAACATTACTCATTCGGTTCTATGAAGATTTTATCAACTTGTCATATATACTTTGTATGCTACACTAGGAAACCCAAATATCAATCTAGTTTTTACCCGTAGTGAGCATCAACTTATAATTCTTAATATAAATGTAAAATAACTTTAAAATAAATTATTTTATTCTGATTTAGACTTAATTTTACCTATTTTTTCAGAATATAAATATTTGTTTTAGAATTAATTTGTAGAAATTCATAAGGGTAATAGTATTGAACATGTGTAAATACTAGATATGTGTAACAAGTTTGTATTTTTATTATTTGTAGACCTAATTTTTATGTTAATAATAGTAATTATATATTATATATGGATTGATTTCAGAACTTTAATTTATGTTTTTGAGAATGAAATGCATAAGATTTTATGAAAATGTTGTATTGGAAAACATGTGCTAAAAACTAGTCTAAACCAACTAGTTTAATTTTATTGTTTGTAATACATAAAATAGTAAGATAAATATAGAAAAATATAAATTTTTTATTTAAATTCCAGAACTTATAATCATATTTTTAATCTATATTTTCAGAATTATTAAAGTATATTTCTATATGTTGGTGTTTTTGCCTTTGGACTAGAAAAGATAGTCCCATATCGGCTACACCAAATGGTGAGTATCTCAATATAATGCATTGCTTGTGTTGAGGAGTGCACATGAGGTGTAGTGGGGCACAAGTTTGTGCCATGTGGAAGTATTTTCCTAGAAGGAAAAAGGATTAAATCCAACAAGGATGCAAGTTAATTTTTGTTGTGCAGACTCGAACTCGGACATGGACTCCAGGATGTCTCGTGCATGCACGGGAGTGTTTGGGGGGTAGGCGTGGACTGGCACACTTCTATGCTGATTGTGGGATGATCTAAAATATCAAACTCTATTTTTGAGTATTGGTATTTTAGTCCCATATCGGATAGGAGAAGAGGTGAAGTCTCAACTCCACTCTATAAATAGAGCCCCTTGGCCTCCTTTGAAAGATGCACCAAGAAGAGAATTGAGGGAGTCTGTTAAGTCCAGAAAGCCCGTTCAAATCTCAAATATTGACTTACGAGCGTTCCAGAAGTTCTTCGTGAACTTGCTGGTTCCTGGAAGCTGTTCGTGCTCGTGTGGGGCGAATAAAGCTTTGAGCAACGGTGGTTCATTCACTCCAGCATCTCATTCTCGCCTGTCATCGCTGCTGTTGCCTTTTACAGTAACTTCTTTTTAGAAGCTCTACTGCCGATAGTTGCTTGCACAAAGTCTCTCTAGATTTTTTGTGTATTACGTAGAATCTTTTTAGATCCTCGTAATTCAGAATCCTCCAGGATCTCTGTTGCACATCTTCTTTAAGGTGCTATATTTGAAATGTTGTGTGTACAATTGTTTCAGTTTCAGAATTTTCCATCAAAAATTGTGCCTCGGCACTAACAATCTCAAAGCTCTATTGAGAAGATGTATAATTCTCGTGCTTCGCTCATCGATACCGGCTTTAACAAGTTGGAGAAATTCGATGGCGAACACTTCCAGATATGGAGACGAAAGGTCACTTTAAATCTTCAACTCGTGAATGTTGATCACGTGCTGTCAGAAGAAGAACCGATCGTTCCAACCACTGGATCTGCTGCGGCTGTGGCCGCTGCTACAACCGAGCAAGCGAAGTGGAAGAGAGAAAACAGTATATGCAAACTACTGATACTCAATTCCATGGAAGACTCTCTGGCAGAGTCCTACTCCAAGAAGACATCTGCCAAAGAGATATGGGACTCCTTGGGAAAGCTCTATGAAGATGACGAGAACCGGTCCAAGATCTTCATGGTAGAAAAATACCACAAGTGGACCTTCGAAGACGAGAAGGCGATGCTGCCCCAAGTGAAGGAGTTTCTGAAGTTGCGTCAGAAACTAGAAGACGAGAACATGCCCCTCATCGACAAGTTTGTCGTTGGAGGGATCATCGCGAAACTTCCTACAGAATGGAGCAACTTTATGCAAGGATGCATCGAAAGAAGATGGAAATTAGCTTGGAAGATTTCTTGCAAGAGATCCATATTGAGGACAAGATGCGCTCTCAACAGATGATAGATACTCTGTCCAAACAACTGGCGAAGGCAAATCTGGTCCAAACCAGAGAGTACCAGGGGAAGCAGGCTGCTTCTCATCGCAAAAAGAAGGACTTTACGAATCTTAAAGTGAAGGGTCCTGCTTTCAAGCAGCAGAAGTCCAAGTCCCATGTGACTTGCTTCAATTGTGGCAAGAAGGGCCACTACAAATCCGAATGCAAGTCCAAGCCCAAAGAACAAGGTGAGCCTAGTAAGGTTTCTATGATCACTAATCTAGTTGCCATGATAGCACAGGTTGCAACTGTGGGGGCTGACTTGGACTGGTAGATAGACACTGGTGTAACCTACCATGTCTGTTCAGACAAAGACTGGTTCGTCTCTTATGAGCCAACTTCAAAGAAGGTCATAATGGCAAACCAGACACAAGCTGAAGTACTGGGGATCGGGATTGTGGAGCTGAAACTCACATCGGGGAACACTCTGACGCTTCAAGGTGTGAAGCATGTTTCAGTAATTGCTAAGAACCTGATCTCTGGAAGTCTACTCTGCAACACAGGCTTGAGGATGGACATCAATACTGGCCAGTTGGTGATGTCCAAGAAGGGTACATTCTTCGGGAAAGCACTCCAAACTGAAAGAATGTACAAGATTCAGCTTGTTGTAACTCAGCATGATAATATAAATGCAATCACTTTTTTTGATTATTCTCTTGAGTTGTGGCATAATAGGCTAGGACATGTTTATTGTAAAAGGATTAACAGAATGTCTAGTCTAGGACTTATCTCCAAGTGTGGGGGTAAGGTAGAGAAATGCGAAGTATGTGCTCAGACGAAGATCACAAGAAAACCCTTTCACAGGGTCCATCGAAGCACAGATCTTCTGGAGTTGGTTTACTCAGATATCTGTGACTTCAAACAATTCTCTACAAAGGCCGGGATGAAGTATTTCATTACTTTCATCGATGACTTCTCAAAGTATGCTTTCGTCTACTTACTCAAGTCTAAAGACGAAGCATTCGAAAAGTTCAAGGAGTTCAGGGCCGAGGCTGAGCGGCAAACTGGACAACAACTCAAGAGGTTAAGGAGTGATCGAGGCGGGGAGTATCGGTCTCATGAATTCTTATCATTCTGCAAAGAATATGGAATCATCAATAAGACAACGGCTCCATACTCTCCTCAATCCAACGGAGTAGCAGAAAGGAAGAACAGAACGTTGACAGAGATAATGAACTCTATGCTGTTGACTGTGGGTCTTCCAAAGTGCTACTGGGGAGAAGCTGCACTAACGGTAACGTTCATTCTGAACAGAGTGCCATATGCAACTTCCGACATAACTCCTCATGAACTCTGGTTCAAAGTCAGACCTAACTTGAATGTCATTCGAGTGTGGGGGTGTCTGGCTTATGTGAAGCTCCCGGATCTGAAGATTCAGAAGCTGGGGACAAGGACTACGAAGGCGATCTTCTTAGGGTATGCCGAGAAGAGTGATGCTCGGAGATTCCTTGATATCGAGTCAAACCATATCATCGAATCTCGCGATGCTGAATACTTTGAAGACAAGTTTGCAAAACACAATAATATTGTTCTCGCGGATCTTCCAGAGAATTATGAGGGTACAAAGCAGACAGAAGTCTTTAATAAACCAGTAGTCCAAGATGAAGCTGTCGTCAAGGAGACACCAGCTGAACCAGAACTCGCTGAGCCGTCAACTAAGCGAACGAGGAGGCCGAAAGACTTCGGAGATGACTTCGTCACCTATCATGTGGAAGCAGATCCGTTTACCTATGATGAGGCGATGAAGACCAGAAATGCTGTATTCTGGAAGGAGGCGATAGACAACGAGATTGACTCAATCACCTCCAACAACACATGGGTATTGGCTGACCTGCCAGAAGGAGCAAGACCCATCGGATGCAAATGGATCTTCAAGAAGAAGATGAAAGCAGATGGAACTATTGACAAGTTCAAGGCCAGGCTAGTGGCCAAGGGGTTTACTCAGAAGCAGGGGATCGACTACTTTGACACTTATGCTCCAGTAGCTCGGATGACAACCATCAGATTGTTAATTGCTCTAGCAGCAATACTCAAGCTGGTGATACATCAGATGGATGTGAAAACGGCATTCCTTAATGGCGAGCTGACCGAAGAGATCTACATGCAACAACCAGAAGATTTTGTCGTCAGAGGTCTGGAAGACAAAGTCTGCAAGTTGATGAAGTCTCTGTATGGTTTGAAACAAGCTCCCAAAATGTGGCATAAGAAATTTGACAAGGTGATAAGGTCAAATGGCTACAGGGTCAGTAAAACAGACAAGTGTGTCTATACGAAGTTTGCTGACGGAAGAGGAGTAATCGTATGTCTTTACGTGGACGACATGCTAATCCTAGGTACGGATTTAAGCTGCGTCACAGAGACAAAGAAATTCCTCTCGACCAAGTTCAGTATGAAGGACTTGGGGGATGCCGACGTAATCTTGGGGCTCAAGATCATCTGGACAGGCACTGGAATAGCGCTGTCACAATCTCATTATATTAAGAAGATGCTCACTCGCTACGGATATCAAGATCTTCCTATTATTGATACACCATACCGGAGTGATCAGAAGCTGGAGCCAAATTTGAGGGAAAGCGTCAGGCAGTTGGAGTACGCTAGCGTCATCGAAAGCTTGATGTACGCTACTACTGCCACAAGGCCTGATATAGCTTTTGCCGTGGGAATGCTGAGTCGGTTCACTAGCAATCCAGGCGTTGAGCACTGGAAAGCTGTGAAGCGTGTTATGAGATATCTCAAGAAAACTCAGACATATGCACTTTTCTACAGCGGAGATCCGTCAGTAGTGGAAGGCTTCATTGATGCTAGCTGGTGTTCAGATATGGAGAGCGAGTATTCCACAGGTGGATTCGTATTCGCCATGGGCGGAGCTGCTATATCGTGGAAGTCGAAGAAGCAGACTATGTTATCTCGCTCCTCCATGGAATCTAAATTCTTTGAATTGAATGCTGCTGCAGATGAAGCATAGTGGCTTCGGGAGCTCATGTATGATCTTCCGATGGTTGGGGCTCAGATACCGGCAATACCGATATACTGTGACAACCAGGCGACAGCAGCAGTAGTATCAAATGACCTCTTCAACGGGAAGAAGAGGACTGTGCGGTTGAAGCACAGGGCAGTACACGATCTTATCAAAAGAGGTATAATTGCAGTGATTGATGTTCGGAGTCAGGAGAACCTGGCAGATCCGTTCACGAAAGGCCTAAAGCGCCAGTTGGTCGATGACACAGCTTGTAAAATGGGCTTGAAGGCATTCTGATAGTGTGTCTTTGTAATCCTACCATAAAGTTTTATGCTATTAGTTCAAAGAGAAATCTACTAGGCATCTTGGTTCAAAGGAGGATCACTGACTGGAAAACTATCAGGTAGCAGTGGGTACTTGTTCTCTAGAACATGGAAGGGATACGGACCCATAACCACTGTTGTCTACTATGTCTTTTTTCTGCAGAAAAAACTGATCCTGTGGAAGGTTGGCTTAAACGCCTTAATGAGTTCTCAAGCAGAGTGAATGCCTGGTGTGCTTTACAGGAAGCACGGTAGAGCAGAACTATAAGGAGTGAAACTCCATTCTATAGTGGGGTGACTCCACCATGAGGTTTCCAGGTAGGTGTAATGCCTCGACTTTGCAAGCCAAGTCATAGCGGTGTAGTACCACAAATAGGCAGGTAGCCTAATGCTGTATGACGTAATTAAAGAGTTGTAGACAACACTACAAAGAGGACGATGTCCTCATGTTATAGTGGCATGACACCACGAAGAGGTACCAGGTAGGGTAAAGCCTCGGCTTTGCGAGCCATGTCATAGTGGCGTAACACCGCACGGAAGCGCAAGGCTTCATGCTGGGTAGTTTGGCACTACAAAAAGGCCTGTGACCTCATGCTATAGTAGTATGACACTACGATGAGGTACCCAGGTGGGGTAAAGCCTCGACTTTAAACCATGTCATAGCGGCGTAGCATCGTAAAGAAGCGCAATGCTTCATGCCATGACTCTTTATAAAGAACTCACCTATAGTATATAGACAGAGATATCAGGCCGTCTCTTGAGGGTAAACTTGTAGATGCCCAAATATTATACACTGAAACCAGGCTGGCACAAGGCCTTCAATGTGCAGCCAGAAGCACAGTTGATGTCATTATGTGAGTAGGAAGAATTGCAGTTATGGTGCAGAATTCAAGGCTTAGTCCATTCTTGTATCATGCTGTCATTTAACCTATGCGGGAAGATTCAAGTCATAGCGACATCTCTCCTAATACATGATGGGCAGTCACTGTGGGGAACGCTCAACCCATATATTGAGATATGTGGGGGATTGTTGGTGTTTTTGCCTTTGGACTAGAAAAGATAGTCCCACATCGGCTACACCAAATGGTGAGTATCTCAATATAATGCATTGCTTGTGTTGAGGTGTGCACATGAGGTGTAGTGGGGCACAAGTTTGTGCCATGTGGAAGTATTTTCCTAGAAGGAAAAAGGATTAAATCCAACAAGGATGCAAGTTAATTTTTGTTGTGCAGACTCGGACTCGGACACGGACTCCAGGATGTCTCGTGCATGCACGGGAGTGTTCGGGGGGTAGGCGTGGACTGGCACACTTCTATGCTGATTATGGGATGATCTAAAATATCAAACTCTATTTTTGAGTATTGGTATTTTAGTCCCACATCGGATAGGAGAAGAGGTGAAGTCTCAACTCCATTCTATAAATAGAGCCCCTTGGCCTCCTTTGAAAGATGCACCAAGAAGAGAATTGAGGGAGTCTGTTAAGTCCAGGAAGCCCGTTCAAGTCTCAAATATTAACTTATGAGCGTTCCAGAAGTTCTTCGTGAACTTGCTGGTTCCTGGAAGCTGTTCGTGCTCGTGTGGGGCGAATAAAGCTTTGAGCAATGGTGGTTCATTCACTCCAGCATCTCATTCTCGTCTGTCATCGCTGTTGTTGCCTTTTACAGTAACTTCTTTTTAGAAGCTCTACTGCCGATAGTTGCTTGCACAAAGTCTCTTTAGATTTTTTGTGTATTACGTAGAATCTTTTTAGATCCTCGTAATTCAGAATCCTCCAGGATCTCTGTTGCACATCTTCTTTAAGGTGCTGCATTTGAAACATTGTGTGTATAATTGTTTCAGTTTCAGAATTTTCCATCGAAAATTGTGCCTCGGCACTAACACTATATATATGTTAATCAAAAATAGAAAAATTCTTCATAAATAGGTTTATACTATTAACTAGTTTTGTCGGTAACTTATTTTGTGATATAGAATACATGATTTCAAGGGAGGTTCCCTATTTTTGTTAATAATATAGAATTAATTACAGAATATTTACTTTATTATTTAAGTGAATATTGTTAAGGCAATGCTGGATTAAACTTGAACAACTTGATATACACTAGTTGGGTACGTAGCATAGTTTTGGATTATATGAATTGTTTAATTTTTATATCATGATTAGGAGTATTAAAACCGAAACTAGATAATTTCCTTAGAGTTGAGTAATAAACTTAGTATTATTATGAATGCATATTAGTAATCTAAGTCATAGATGTTAACTCTAACTAGATAGACAACGCTATAAAATATACAACTTAGCAACCTAAGAACATTAGTTAGAATGTTGTAAGAAGTTGTGATCTCGTACATGTTAGTATACATAATCTAATACAAATATCCTTCTTTAGGCTTGCTTAACCGTTCCGACGAGGAGGAAAAGCGAGCTCTCTACAGTTGCAGCACGGAGTTTTAGGCAAGATACCTTGCCAACCATGTTTACTGTACAAATACAACCATCTTTTTTGGATAATATAGTGTAGATAGGAGCGTCTGAGTATGACTCGGGTGCAGTCAACGAATGCGTTAATGAGTAGATAATGCATTAACCTAGACAGAGTGACATACCAAAGATTTGGAAGATATTTCGATATTTTTCCCAGACCTAACACGTCTTATTCACGGCACTTTCATGTTTGGTGCGTGTTATCATATCCGACGGGCTATCGGCGTGTTTGACATGTATGTCGGTACCGTATATAGTTTTGGTATTAGAATATTTTACTAGTATTAGTTACGTGATGTTCACGTTGTGTATACAACTTGGACAAATGCATTGGGTGGGAAGGACAATTAGTTGGCGTATGGGATACATAACCTCGATAACTGTAGTGTCTATGGATCTACAGGGATTGGTGACTATTCTTTAGCAGATGCCACTTCCGACAGGAAGTTAGGCTTGTTATTATTATTATTATTATTATTATTATATATGTATATATATATATATATATATATATATATATATATATATATATATATATATATATATGCAGCCTTCCATCGTTCCTCAGAGCATTTGGTATTTATATAGTAGAAGCCGCGTTCGATGGGATGTTATGGCAGTTATCTATGCTTATGCCTACCCATGCGTACTAAGGTTGTCCTCATCTTGCATTCACATAGATGGTTAGATTACCCTATTATTTGCATAGTATTACATTCCGGCATGTACATTATTATTTTGTTACGTCCCTCTGAGGACTTGATTCATTTTTCCAGATCTTGACGAGCAGTACTACCCCATAATCTATGGGCCAGGAATTGAGAAAGGATTTGTCACTGTAGAGGACTTGGAGATATTTCTATCAGAGTTTCCTTGATCGTGGTAGACTTCAGCTTCAGACTTGAAATCATTATTTAGTTAGCAGATGTCAAGCCTAGTATCTTTCTATTTACTGTATTTTATTTTTTGTTTTACTAGGTGGATTATTCTCCACAAGACTTATTTTATTTTAGTTGGATTATTCTCTACCAGACTTATTTCATTTCAGTTGTACTCAAGTGGATTGTTCTCCACCAGATTCTCTTATTTTGTAGATGTGGATATTCATACTCTTATATCATTTTCAGTATTTTACTTTCTTATTGATATTATGGATGAGATAGTTATACCTTACTTATATAGATGGCAGACTTAGTTTTATTACAGCTGTGTACATCTAATTAAGGTCCATTAAATTGGGAAACCTATCTAGATGTATCAGCTGGACATGGTTACATATCTGGTACAGAAGTATTTTAGGACTTGGGCATGAAATGTTTTAGTGGTGGCCCATACAGGTCCTTGAATTAAATCTTTGTTACGTTACCGTGCCAAGAGAGCCTGTAATAGGATAGAAGTTATTATGTCTCATCCATATTGAATTTTGCCTTTGAATCTCGTCCTTAATTCTTTTGAACTTCTTTTGTAACTAACTTATTCTGCATCTTGATTGATCTCTGTACCGATCTAATGATGTTAAATTGTCTTACAGAAAGATGAATTTCGTATTGGACTGTAGAAGCATGGAAAATACTAAAAAAATTGACTCATGCGGCCAAGAAAGACCCATGCGGCTCAGAAAACGCATGCGGCTCAGGAAGTCATGCGGCATAAGGAGCTATGCGGCCGGAGGCATTCCATGCGGCTCAGAAGACATGTGGCATGACAATGCTCCCCTCCGATCCATGCTGCATTAATTGCTTTGACGGCTGACCCCTCTGAAAAGTTGACAGACCTGACACCAAAGCAGGTAATTATGACTCTGTCATGATGATGAATCTCTAGGGAAGAGAAAAAAGAATCTCTGACATGATCCCCCGAGAGTAACAAAACGCCACGTGGTCTTGCCACGAGGGCGTGCTTATGCGGCTCGAAGTGAAGACTTCCCATGCGGTTCAGAGTGAAGCTGTCCTATGCGGCTCAGGCCGAGACAGTCTCATGCGGCTCAAGTGGAATCATCCCTATGCGGCTTAAGAAGATCATGCCCATGCGGCTCAAGCAGACACACCCTTATGCGGTTCATGCGGCTCATCATATGGTTCAGAAGTCTGAAGGAGGGGGCCACTGCCCAGACAGTCCTGATACGTGTCCGAAGTCTTATGCGGCCCAAAATTTATGCGGCCCAAATCTCATGTGGCCCAATCTGCATGCGGCTCCAGTCTCACCATTGGCTCTCAGGACACGTGTCCTCAGCTGATCAATCTCCCAGATTTATGGCAATCCAAGATCGGGTCGAATCCCAATGATCTGGGGCACGTGGCAGGAGAATAAATTTGATTTATTCGCAGATATTAGAGAATCATTATAAGGAAGATTTATGCCAATCAACATTAATTGCTAATGGGGATTTGGTGTAATCTACCCTTAATGGTTCTGATTCGTCACAATCAGAAACGAACGGCCTGGATTGATCAATCCCCAGGCCGTCGCCATCTCCAAGAGCTAATCATTGGCAACCCTAGTGATCACATCCCACTATTATAAATAGCAAGGTGCCATTCCCTTGTAATATATAGAGAGATATACAAAAAAAAACCAGAGAAGAATACGTATACACAGAGAGACTTTCTCCATAGTCAGAGAGAGAATATACACAGAGAGAGAGAAGCCAGGAGAGCAATCAGAGAGAGAGCAAGAAGGCATTTCTTCGTCAACGACCAAGCAGATCTTCCCCGAGCCAAGGCTGCGTACCGATCGTCCAAGGAGTAAGGCAGAGCGGCCGTCGCTTTCCCGAGCCTTTATCGTCACCCCCCAGAATCAAAAATAAACAATCGTACTTAGACTGCTGTACTTAGGTTTTCGTCCCTAGGCTTTTTTTGTACGAACGAGTTTGTATTGTGAGTAAGTTCAGTCCTCCGATAATTGTTCTGTACTTTTACAATCAATGGCAAACACGATGGCGACTATGCTGGGGACTAACTTCTCCACGGCTGAGGTGTTGGTGACGCAATCGGACGCAGCCAAACTTGGCTCTACACAACAGAAGATGGTCGTACGCTTCGACCAACAGGCGTTCGAAGAGATGCTCTCTGAAGGTAGCACTGGCCCGGTCCAGAAGCGCACCCGTACCATAAAGGCTCACAAAGAGTGGAGGCCAAAATCATTTGCTCCTCCGCAAGCCCTTGATGGGGTGCTCTCTATTGCTCAAGATGGCGAGAAAGACTCCCCTGCGGCCCCACTTCAGACTGTAGACAACTCTGCTGTCCCCAAGTTCGACAGAAGAAAACACTATGATGCTGGACTTGCAGGGGCAAAGAGGAACTCTACGCGATCCGAGCCGCAGAAGAGTATTAACCGCAGGGAGAAAGCCCATGCGGCTACAACCGCCGACCGCATAAAGAAAACTCATGCGGCCACATCTGTCAGCCGCATAACTTATGCGGCTACAGTTGCCAACCGTACGGATGAGACTCATGCGGCTATTAAAGTCAATCGCTTGCAGAAAACCCATGCGGCCACAGATGCCAACCGCATGCGGTCAGCCTGCACGGTCGTGACTCCTAGCCACATAAAGACTCATCCTACAACAAAAGACAGCCGCATGCAGACAGCCTGTACGGTACCCAATGCTAGCCGCATAGCATCCGTCCCACGCTTCTCTCGATCAGTCTTCGACCGGCTCTCATGCGGTCCTGACTCTGATCATTCTCTGGATGATAATCCAGACTCTGTGGTATTCGACTTAGACTCCTCATATTACGCACCCACAAGTGCTAAAAGGAGGAAGTCTAGGGCAGCGCGGGCTCATCAAGTCCAGACGGCTGCCCCAACCTCTGTCTATCGGGGCGTCCCGCTGATTATCACATGGGCCTCTGATGGGAAGTTGTATAAAACCACTCAAGTCCAGCCCCTGGCGGCAAACAGACAAAGTGGTTCCTCTGACCTGCGTGAGGTTATCCTCCACAAACGTAAGGAAATAGAAGGAGCTTCGGAGTGTAAAGAGCCCTCACACGGACATCAATGCACCCAGATCATCGTCAACTGCTGTTGCAGCAATGCGGCGGTGACAGAAGACCGGCCATCCGTCTTCCAAAGACTATATCACCCGAGCTCAGAAGACGAGGCACCTCCTGTTGTCTCCTGCAAGTCCGTGCAGAAAGTTCCCGCCAAGGGAAGAGGGAAGAAGACAAGCATCTCCAGCCCAAAGGTGTCAACTACTGCAGCTAAGAAACCGTCGTCTAAAGGGTTATCCTCCACTGGAGTATTTCAACACACCCGTTCGAAGACGAAAACTGCTGCAGTAGGAAGTTCGTCGTCTGCAACATTGGGGGTCGTCGGAACTGGGGGTAGCACTCCTCCAGACATCCACGACAATCCGACATTCCAGGAATACGGACTAGAGGAAGCAAATCCTCCGACGGATACAACAGATACCGACGTCCCCAAGGACATCCTAGACGAAGCAAGCTCCGAAGCTGGGGATAGTGTTCCTTCCGAGTTCGAACCTGAAGAGAACATCCCCACATATCCTGATGATTTCTCGATGCACGGGTACGACTCGGAGGGTACATCCTCTACCACTCCTTCCGTCACTCCTCATGTGAAGACGGTGTTCATGACAGACAGCAATCAAGGCGGTTCCGGTGATCGCCAGCGCATCGACACTTTGGAGGCCATATTGCACGCCTTGGTCAAGTCTGTAGACGAGATCAAAGCGGCGCTTCCTAATCTGCAGGGGGTGACACCTGGCCAGACAAGCACGGGTCCCGCAATCAACGTAGATTCAAATTCAGCGGCACCGAACCCGGGCAACAATCCACCCGAGATAACGGCCCCTACCGCGACAGATGAGGCCCGAGAAGTAAGAAAAGAGGTTCAGGAGCTCTGAGCAATGTTCCATGCCCGAGAAAACTCTCAAGACCTCAGGATACGGCAACCATATCCTGCTGAATGGAGGGATGTTCCCTTTCCATCAAGATATAAGCCGTTCAATATCAACCCATATGATAGCAAGACTTCAGCAAGTCGGTACATCACTTACTTTGAGGTCACTACCGACCATCTGCCCTATGATGACGCTATCCTCACGCGATTATTCATTGGGGCATTGGAAGGAGTCACCTTCGATTGGTACCGCAACCTGCCGGACAATTGCATCCATTCCTTCGCTGGCTTCAAACGCCTGTTCTTGGAGAGGTTCTATGAGGTAGGGCAGGACGTCACGATGTCTACCCTCATGGACGTCATTCAAGGAGAGAAAGAGCTGACGAGGAATTATATTGAGCGGTTTCGTCAAACCGCAATGAAGTTACCATCTGGCAACCCGGACTCTTCCTTGATCAAAATTTGCCAAAAGAGACTACTCCCAACAATCAGTCTCTGGATGGGCGAGAGTCAATTCAAGGACTGGAAGGCTTTTATCATTAGTGCTACAAGTGCCGAAGAATGATTAAAGAAGGCTTGCCAACTGGGATTATATATCTCAGAGGGAGAGAACAAGGGCAAGCATCCCAGCACCACCAACGACAATGGGGGTAGCCCCTCCAACAACCGGGACAACAGAGACAAGCAGGCTATGGTGGCCGATACAGCCCAGAAGCCTGAGTCGCAACCTGCGGACAAACAATGGCCTCAAATCACTTACTCTTTTGAAGACGGTCACGTCAAGCCTATCTTGGACATGCTCATACAAGGAGATAGGATTCAGCTTCCTCCACCAAGACGGGAGCCTCGGCCGGCTGATCTGGAGAACCCAAAGTTCTGCCATTACCACCGCTACGTCCACCATGCTACGCACGACTGCTACCAACTGAAACGATATATCCAAAACCTCATCGATTCGAACGCTCTGGCCATCGATTTCGAGGAGGTAACCGTAGCAGCCAACATGGTGTCCGTACAATTCGGCAGCTTTCCTCCAACAGAGACCCAGGACGGGGTTATACCCATCCCTCTGGCAACGATAGAGATTGCTAATCTCCCGCCTGCTCAAGCTGCTGGTCTAGTACCCCTCACCACATCACGAGGGGAAATCATGTGGGTCCATCCGGACCTAGTCTACGAGGTAACTCAGTCCACTCCATGTTCTAAAAAGAAAAGTGGAAAAGTCAGATCCTACCGTACCACCTCAGCAGATGAAGAGGAAGTCACGGCCGTTGTTACTCGATCCGGAGCACAATCTCAACCTGTGGCTGAAAACTCAACTGATGATCATCCGCCCACTACCACGGATGCTCCTGGACCGGCTCAGCCTTCGACGACCGACAAGCCTAGGCCGAAGGAGACTCGCTTCGACAAATCCCTCCGAAAGAAAACATCTCAGGGACTGGAGAGGCCCTACAACTTTGACATCTTGGCGCAATTGGCCAATACACCGGCCAAATTGTCCTTATATGAACTCCTGAGGCTCTTGAAGGATGTCCGCACAGCTTTGAGCGATGCACTTCAAAATGTCGACGCGTACCTAGCTCAGGTCAACCTCACGAGAGAAAATCAGCCCGCAGACCTCCAAGACAGTGCCTGTACGGGAGCAATACCCAACATCGTCTTCACTCCACAAGACATGCTCATCAAGACTAATCTACACGATCGCCCATTATACTACACAGGCTACATCGGCGACATAAAGGTGGACCGGATGCACATTGACCCTGGGTCTTCTATAAGCATCATTCCAAAAGGACTACTGCATCATCTTCGCATCCCGATGCATCGCCTGACCCCTACAAATACCGCCATCAGCGGGTTCAATTCGGGCAGGAGCTACCCAATCGGGAAGATCCGTCTGAAATGTCAGATTGGCGATCTCCAATCAGAAGTCACTTGCTACGTCATAGATGCCGACACTTCATACAACATCCTTTTGGGGCGCCCTTGGATACACGATTACATGATCGTGCCTTCCACGCTACACCAATGCTTCAAATATGTCGACAAACACGGCTTCGTGAGGACAGAATTTGCTGACATCGATCCCTTCAAAGGGGTCGAATCTTATTACTCGGACTCCTGCCTATACGAAAAGTCGAAGAGGCACCTTGAAGGAGGAAATAAACAAACTGATGTTGAAGCAACCACGGGATCAGAAGAACCTCTGACAATCCACCTCCAGGCTCGCAAACCAGGCAATTCCGTACCCCTTACGGCCACGCTGCGTAAGGACGCGATCAGCCTCTCGGCACAGGAAGAGCAGTTGAGAATCCGGCTGCCAAGGTCCGGCCAGGTACCGAGACCCACGACAGGGCCACTTACCATCAGATTGTCGAGAGTCAGTCAATCCCAAACAGAGAAGCTCAATCCCTCCGATAGACCTCTGACGATACGCCTGCCTAAGAAAGGTCGTCACCCCGATGCGAGGTCTGACACTTCAAGCGAACCAGCCACCCCTCGCTCCACATCAAGTGCCAGACTGGGGGTTGCTAGTCTACCGACAACCCCACGCTCCGCTCCGTCAGTTGAACCTCTGAAGATCAAGCTGACTAGGACACCCTCTCAATCTTCATTCAAACAGGGGGTAGCCGAAGAGGAACCAGAGCTAGCCAAGTATGTGGCTGCCCACACTGACGCTCCCTCCGCAGATGATGTAATCCCTCTAGAAAAGATACCTTACTTCATCAATAAAGGGTTATCTTTGGACTACTCCGAGCTCAATAAGCTATGTACAATGTATGCTATGGAATACGGTATAGGCACTTACCTACATACACAGGTGACAAATGTGTACACCGCTATCCAACTTACTCCAGTAGAAGACGCTTACCGAATAATCGAGGGAGGGGACCACCCAATCATCTTCGGCCGGACGAACAACCCGCATCCCCTCGCCATGGAAGAAGTCGACTTCGGGTCAGATGCTGGAAGACTACCTCTGTATCTCTATAGCCATCAATCCAAATATCTCATGCAGAAACAGGGGTATGATCTAGAGACAACGCCAGGACTGAACTACGGTACTGGACGACGATTACCTTTGAAGACGCCAGCCCCGGCGGGCAAACCACGGAACTACTATAACAAAATCCGATGCAGTTTAGGGTATGTAACGCCTACTACGACCCCTGAAAGCTCAGATGAAGAATATGACTGGCAGTCACATTCAACCGGATCACCGACTTCCGACTCAGATACCAGCATCGGAGATGTGTTCAGACAAGTCATGTCAGTCAACATGGCATTTACCAACGCTTACGAGGAAGACGAAGACATCCCCGAAATCCTTAAGCTAGAGCCATGGGCCCAGTAATTAGACGCACAATGGGAAAAGCGGTTCGAACTGAGAGAACCTCCTACTGAAGATGAGGTCATACAAGTGGATCTCGGCAGCAAATCTTCTCCAAAACCGATCTTTATCAGTAAAAGCCTAACTGACGAAGAACGAGAGTCGCTGTTAGAACTTGTCAGAGAGTACAGTGATGTGTTCGCCTGGAGCTATGAAGACATGCCGGGGTTAAATCCTGACATCGCTCTCCACAAACTCAATATACGGCCAGATGCAAAGCCAGTCAAGCAGCAACAACGACGCTTCCGCCCAAGCGTCATAGACGCGATCGAAGTCGAAGTCAACAAGCTAATAGCCAGCAGCTTCATTCGTGAAGAGCAACATCCTGATTGGGTCGCCAATATAGTACCCATCCTCAAGAAGAATGGGAAGATTCGAATCTGTATCGACTTCCGCAACCTGAACGAGGCATGCCCCAAAGATGAATTTCCCCTTCCTATTACAATACATGCGGCTTTGAACGTATGTCATTCATGGATGGATTCTCGGGGTACAATCAAATCAAGATATCTCCCGACGACGAAAAGCACACCTCATTCCGAACCCCGATTGGTACATACTGCTACACAGTCATGCCATTCGGTCTAAAGAATGCTGGCGCTACATATCAGCGAGCCATGAGTATCATTTTTAGAGAACATTTGTGCAAGACAGTGGAATGCTATGTCGACGACATCGCCGTCAAGAGTCGCCGTAAGGAAGATCATCTGCAAGACCTGAGAACGGTGTTCAACTTAATGCGAGCCCACAATCTGAAGATGAACCCTACGAAATCGTTCTTGGGCGTATCCAGCGGGAAGTTCTTGGGCTTCATCATTACTGCACGGGGTATCCATGTAGACCCCGAGAAAACGAGGGCAATCATGGAGATGGGTCCCCCGAGAAATCTCCGTGAACTTAGAGGCCTCCAAGGGAGGCTAGCTTATATCGGAGGTTCATTTCCAACCTCTCCGGGCGATGTCGACCGTTCACCCACCTCATGAAGAAGGGAGTCTCATTCGTATGGGACGAGGAATGCCAGCACGCTTTCGATGACATCAAAGAATATTTATCAAATCCTCCAGTCCTGGTGGCCCCGGTCCCTGGAAAACCATTCCTGCTCTATGTACGAGCAATGGAACACTCCCTCGGTGCCCTGCTGGCACAAAACAACGACGCAGGCCATGAGCAAGCCATTTACTATCTCAGCCGAATGATGGTCGGGCCCGAACACCGATACACCGCTGTGGAGAAAGAATGCCTCGCCCTGGTATTCGCCATTCAAAAGACGCGACACTATGTCACGGGGCAAACCATATATGTGATCTCACGAATCAACCCTCTCAGGGTCCTCATGACCAAACCAGGGGCACTCAGCTCCTGCCTCGCTACATGGGCGATATTGCTGTCCCCCTATCATATGATCTTCGTCCCGCAGAAGGTTGTCAAAGGTCAAGCCCTGGCAGACTTTTTGGCGGCCCATCCAGGATCGGAATCATCCAGAATATACGAAAAAATCCCAGATGAGGTCGCCGATTCAAATACAACCACCCACGATAACATATAGCGGATGTTCTTCGATGGCGCTTCAAGAACCGGACCCAAGGGAAACATCGTCGTCGGAGTCGGAGTAGTATTGGTCTCTCCTACCGGGCTAGGATCAATCGCGCCTACTCTCTCACGGAACTCTGCTCTAACAATATGGCCGAGTACAACGCTTTGGTCATTGGCCTCCAACTCGCAAGAGAACTGGGGGTAGAATACCTTGAAGCATACGGCGATTCGCAATTAATTGTCAACCAGATTCGGGGGACGTACGAAGTCCGCCATGAAGACATGATCCCCTACCACCAAATAGCGATCAACATTATCTCATCATTCGAGGGATTCTTCATCGAACACGTCCCCAGACTCCAAAATATCGAAGCTGATGCCCTAGCAGGCCTGGCTGCTTCCCTAGCAGTGCCAAACCACTCTCATCATTCGGTCGATGTAATCGGCCATGAGCTGGTCTGCCCCAAGAACAACGTTCAAGCCATGGCGAGTTATTCTGCTCAGATGATCGACGAAGCGCCAGACTGGAGACAACCATTCATAGACTTCGTGGTCTACGACATCCTGCCCGAGAACCCGAAGGAGGCTACTTCTATCAGACGGCGTTCTCTCAGATTCTTCTACGATACAGATACGAAAATGCTGTATCGCCGCTCCTACGACGGATTACTACTTTGGTGCTTGTCGAACGCAGAAGCCAAAGAAGCCGTACGAGAGGCTCATGACGGTGTCTGTGGGGCCCATCAGCCCGGCCCAAAACTACAAGATCGCCTTCGCCGGATGGGCTACTACTGGCCCACGATGGTGGCTGATGCGATAGATTATGCCAGAAAATGCAAGGCCTGCCAAGTCCACGCAGACTTCATTCACCAACCATCCGAATTTCTACATCCGACAGTAGCGTCCTGGCCATTCGAAGCATGGGGAATGGTTATCATTGGTCCAATCACCCCACCTTCCTCCCGAGGACATCGCTTCATACTTGCGATCACTGATTACTTTTCAAAGTGGGCAGAAGCTGTCCCACTCGCCGAAGTCAAGACTTCGAACGTGATCAGCTTCCTAAAACACCATGTCATCTACCACTTTGGACTGCCCCGAAGGATCATCCATGATAATGGTCCGCAGTTTGTAAGCCACGCATTCTACCGATTCTGCGACAAACACCGCATTCAGAATGTCGCTTCGACACCATACAACCCGACAGCAAACGGGTTAGCAGAGGCATTCAACAAAACAATCATCAAACTCCTCAAGAAGTTTGTCTCCTCCAACAAATATGACTGGAACGAGAAGCTCGGCGAGTGCTTATGGGCTTATCGTACCACGGTTCGAACAGCCACCGGGAATACACCATTCTCTCTGGTGTACGGGAGTGAGGCAGTTCTCACATTAGAGACTCAGATTCCCTCACTCTGAGTCGCCCTCACTTATCAATTGACAACGGATGATAACTACCGACGTCGACTACAAGAGTTAGAGGTCTTAGATGAAAAATGCCTCCTAGCTCAGCAAATGATCGAATTATACCAAGCACGCATCTCAGGAGCCTTCAACAAAAAGGTCAAAGTCAGAACATTCCAAGTGGGCGATCTTGTTTTGGCAGTCAGGAGGCCAATGGTCATGACTCACAAGACCACCGGCAAGTTCCAGCCAAAATAGGAAGGCCTATTTATCATCGAGGCCGTGTTCTCCAATGGTGCTTACCGCCTCGCCAAGCAGAATGGAGACTTGCTCATGTTGCCCGTCAATGGCAAGTTCCTGAAGAAATACTATGTTTAAATAACATTTTCCAGAGTTTTGAGTCATGTGCCCGCTGGTACCACTGAACTCAACCCCCTAATTTTCCAACTTATCGAGTCACGTACCCTCTTGTACCGCTAAACTCATATCCCAAATTCCCAAGTCATGTACCTGCTGGTACCTCTGAACTTACACTTTGATTCCAACATTCATGGATTATCGAGTCATATACCCGCTAGTACCAATGAACTCACCCCATAATTTTCCAGATCTTCGAGTCATGTATCCGCTGATACCACTGAACTCACCCTCATAGTTTGTCAGATTTTCGAGTCATGTATCCGCTGGTATCGCTGAACTCATGCTCACCATTCTCCAGGTTCTCGAGTCATGTACCCGATGGTGCCTCTGAACTCACATCCCGGTCACCCTTTTGAAAGAAAGTCATGTATAATCATACCGCCGAACTTTCTTCCTACAAGAGATCCTCCCTCATGATCTAATACCTGCACTCCCAGTGCACAACAAAGGTAACGGATCCACAAATTTCTAAGACGATCATGTCCTCATCACCTCTGAGTCGTCCCATTTTTGCCAAAAATAAATCACCCCTACATAGAATTTCCATGTCCTCATTACCTCTAAGTTATTCTACGTACCCCCCTTCATTGAGCCCACTCCTGTCATGTCCTCATTACCTCTGAATGGGAAGGCTCCATCGAAGAAACCTTCATACTTGCCATGTCCTCATTACCTCTGAGTAAGTATGATGATCCCCTTTCGACCTATTACCTGTACCCACAACCGGAGTACGCCAAGGGTAATGGGTCCACAAATGTCCTCTGTTGACCACAAATGTCCTCTGTTGACCACAAATGTCCTCTGTTGACCACCAATATCCTCCGTCGAGTTCGCTCCTGCCATGTACTCATTACCTCTGAGTAGGAAGACTCTACGTTCAAAAAACTTTCCTACTTACCATGTCCTCGTTACCTCTGAGCAAGTATGTCAGTTCTCTTTCATCCTATTACCCGTATCCTAAACCAGGGTATGCCAAGGGTAATAGGCCCACAAATATCCTCAGCTAAATTTCTTAACATAAACCTATCACCTCATCATGCTCCAGGAGCCCAGCTGCTCTACGATAATTCTGTTCTCAATACCAAGAGCACCCATGACCACTTTGCTATGGCTGCTTCAGGCATCCTGACCGAAACTTGTTATCTCTACCTAAAACCAAGGTACGCCATGGGTAACAGGTCCACAAATATATCCCCTATGCGGGGAAGAACATCATCACAATATCACAGGCACAGCAAGCAATACAAATGAAGGGTAGAATTGAAAGTACTCTCTATTTGAAGGAAGAAAAAAAAGCATTACATATTTCAGGACTACGTCCGTTTCAAAAAAAAAAGAGAAGAGAAAGAAAAAGAAGGGAAAAGAAGAGGCCGACTACATTTCAGTGTTACTCAATTCTAGGAGGCGGTCTCTCACTGAGATGGTCTCCCGCTCAATCCATTGCCAAGCGTGACGCTCGGCCTCCTGGAGTAACCGCTCCTCATTGTCCAAGTCCAGGAGCGCCTGACAGTCATCTTCCAATTTCTTCAAGACAGCCTCCAGGTCAGTCGAAGCTTGAGTAACCCTGTCAGCCTCCTGAACAATTAGCCCCCTGTCATTGCGGGCAGTCTCGAGTTCAGACTCCAGGAAAGTCAACTTCTTCTGAAGTGCAAGGATCTGCTCCTGCGTCTCGGTAATCTCACGAGAGACAGACTCCTCCCGAGCCACAACGTTTTCGGTCGCATAACTCAATTGATCATACCGATCAGCTAAGTCGCTAAGATCCTTCAGTACGGCCGGTCTGGTCTTATCTCGAGCCGCTCTGGTCCTCTCTATAACAGCAATAAGGGAATTCCGCTCCTCGTTTATAACAGCAGGCAGATTAGCCTGCCGTAATACTCGAAGCTCGGACACCAGCTGATCAGCCTCCAGCAATTTTGCCTCCAGAAGCGAAGCCATTCCTGCATCATCAGGAAGATCCCTAAGGATGTTTATTTGACCATGGGCGCATCTTCGGGCCAATGTAAAAGAGGTCCCTCTTTCTACAGCGGCCTCGATTCTCCTCTTCAAATGACGATGGAAACTGGCAACCACGTCCTGCAACGCGTCGTTCAAAACTTCAGCAGAGGAGGGCGTCAGGGGAAGCCGGAGCGGCAACGTCGGAGGAGTAACGCTAGAGCTCGCCACCAAGGGAGCGGAGTCCGAGTAGAACAATGCATGAATAGCGGCCAACTCGTCTTCCGCCGCCCGGAGAGCTTGGATGCTCGGCAGGGAAGAAAGGTCGATTCTCGAAGCCATTGGAGCAGAGGATGATGCAAGGACCATTGTTCCCTGCCCCGACTGCCCCGAGAACTGGCCCGTTAAACTCGGGCCCCCAGAAGGCCCATTAAGACGAGTCGGGCAGTGAGAAAGTACACCCCTTTCCACCGATGCCCCTTCGGTTGGGGTTGTCTCGACGACGTCCATCCTCGACACTGAAGGGGCAGGACCTGAATGTCCAGAATAACAGTCAATCGACGTAACCCGAAGGACATGATGATAGAGCAGATAGGCTTCCTCACGGGTTAAGATTCGTCTAATCTTACCAGGGGAGGGGTATGAAGGTCGCGGCTCATCCACAACTGGCATGGTCCCCCCACCCGCGATCCCCGAGTTAAACTCAGTCACGTCCCCTGACCCCGTCACCTTGAAGGGGGATACAGATTGATCTGCGTCCTCTTGAATAGGAACAGGCTCATGGGAGTCCCCGTCATCCTGGGTCACCGCCTCGACATCCTGAAACTCTTCTTCTTCCCCCGACACCTAAAAGAGGGAACGAAGACAATCAGGATTGAAACTCAAAGGAAAGAAGGAAGAAGGGATCGAGAGCAGTTTTGTTACCTCTGACGCGGGGTTGACTTCTTCTCCACTCTCTTTTGTGGCTGGCGGACGGTGCCTAGTCGCAACCAGCTTCCGGGATCGAGAAACACTGCCTACAGGAGGAACCTGCCTGCTACGTTTCGGGATAGGACCAGGCACAACAAGGGACTGATCCCTCAGCATCTCATCTGACAAAACATGCAACTGACCCACCTCTGCGCCTACCACTGGAAGGATAGAGTCATCTTCATTATGCTCGTTGCCTTCATCACCTTCAGCAGCGGAATCCAAATCTGGCACTTCGGCTCTAGTCTTTCTTTTCTTGGCCCCTTGAGAGCCTTCCTCCAGACCGGTACCAGCAATAAAACTGGTACCTGGGTTAAAACCGACCGGGGGCTTGTTCGCCATGACATGATACAGAGCCGCCATATACAAGCCTCATACTTCTGCAGGATCCAGGTAGATAAATTGATCCACGAGGGAATAGGGTTTATCCAACCAGAAAACGTCAACCGACCAACGGGATAGGAGCCTTTCCGGGCAAGTCGATTTATAAAAGTATCGGCGGTAGAAAACGTAAAGTTAGGACCTGCCACATTCAGGAAAGAACCTGGGACCAACCCTGTCACAGAACAACTGGTATGCACCTTGCCAGCAACCACGGACTTCAGATGGTTATTATAACGGATGTTCCCCACGAACATCCCACTCCTAGTAGGGGTTAGAGTCCCTTCCATCTTCCGGTCCAAAGGGAGCATATTGAACCAAGATAATGGAATGTGTCGCTCCATCTGAGGGATGCGGATCGCCATCCCGTTAGAAACAAAATTCCAATCCTCCGACACCTCCAGAACATGATCATTCTCCACGGTCAAGGCATCTCCAAAAAAGAACATAGGCTTCAAAAACTCTCCTTCGAATTTCCCGGAGTTCATCATAGCATTAAGGAAATGGAAAGGCTGATTCTTGATGGCATTCAATCTGGCCATAGGCTCATCGCTCGGAAACTGATCCGCCACGTGCTGAACAATATGGTCGTACCTATAGCCGAGAGCAGCTTGAGCGCTACCCACCAAGAGTTCTCCGACGACGTTAACCGGCAAATTCACTGAAGAACAGACAAAGAAAAAATAAGTTAAATAGAGAATAAAAAAGAGCTGATTAGGTGTTTTCAAACCACATGCGGCTCAAGAAAATATCCATGCCCCCCATGAAGTTCTCAGAAGTCTTATACGGCTCCAAAAAGCCCCATGCGGCTCCAGTTCAGAAGACCGCTTATGCGGCTCTGCACAATAAAAGTCTATGCGTCACCTATGCGGTTTCACTAATAAGGTGCACATACAGACACAATGGTTTTTCTTATGCGGTTCGCAGCTCAGCCGTAGGGCGAACATACGATTTACAAAGGCTCGTGCATAAAGTATACGACGTAGCCATGGCGGTTGGGGTTCCTTAATTCATACATTGTCCTTACCAACAATGGGGGGATGGACGTCAGGATGAACAGCAGGCACGACGATGGGCGGGGCAGCAACCGCACCCAAGGTGGAAGTAGAGGCCGCCTTCATGCCCTTCACTGCCACGATCTTCTTGGGAGCCATCAATTATCGAAGAAAAGAAAGGCAAGCGAGATAAGAGAAAAAAGAAAATAAAGAAGTCTTCTCTCTCTTCAAACCCCTCCTATTTATAGGAGGAGGGGAGAAGGCGGACACGTGGGCCAATGACCGACTCTTGAAGAGCGAAACCGACTCCTTGGGTTTCGTCTCCAAGATTCACCCAAGGCATCAAATCCAAAAAGATTTAATGAACTGACCCTTGAGATTCCCCCTACAAAGACGGCGCTGAAGCAACTTGGAGATAATTAAAGACCCGCACACGTGGACTGGACCATCTATGCGGCTAACACACCCCCTGCGGCTGAAATAGTCATGCGAATAACACATCCAAGCAGCCAGGACATCTATGCGGTCAGGATTGCATATGTGGCTAATACGGCCATACTTCTTGTTCAAAGTATTTTAATTTTACAAATTGAAAACTTTGAAGGGGGTCCTGTAGAAGCAGGGAAAATACTAAAGAAATTGACTCATGCGGCCAAGAAAGATCCATGCGGCTCAAAAAATGCATACGGCTCAGGGAGTCATGCGGCATAAGGAGCTATGCGGCCGGAGGCATTCCATGCGGCTCAGAAGACATGTGGCGTGACAGTGCTCCCCTCCGATCCATGCTGCATTAATTGCTTTGACGGCTGACCCCTCTGAAAAGTTGACAGACCTGACACCAAAGCAGGTAATTATGACTCTGTCATGATGATGAATCTCTAGGGAAGAGAAAAAAGAATCTCTGACACGATCCCCCGAGAGTAACAAAATGCCACGTGGTCTTGCCACGAGGGCATGCTTATGCGGCTCGAAGTGAAGACTTCCCATGCGGTTCAGAGTGAAGCTGTCCTATGCGGCTCAGGCCAAGACAGTCTCATGCGGCTCAAGTGGAATCATCCCTATGCGGCTTAAGAAGATCATGCCCATGCGGCTCAAGCATACACACCCTTATGCGGTTCATGCGGCTCATCATATGGTTCAGAAGTCTGAAGGAGGGGGCCACTGCCCAGACAGTCCTGACACGTGTCCCAAGTCTTATGCGGCCCAAAATTCATACGGCCCAAATCTCATGCGGCCCAATCTGCATGCGGCTCCAGTCTCACCATTGGCTCTCAAGACACGTGTCCTCAGCTGATCAATCTTCCAGATTTATGGCAATCCAAGATAGGGTCGAATCCCAATGATCTGGGGCACGTGGCAGGAGAATAAATTTGATTTATTCGCAGATATTAGAGAATCATTATAAGGAAGATTTATGCCAATCAGTATTAATTGCTAATGAGGATTTGGTGTAATGTACCCTTAATGGTTCTGATTCGTCACAATCAGAAACGAACGGCCTGGATTGATCAATCCCCAGGCCGCCGCCATCTCCAAGAGCTAATCATTGACAACCCTAGTGATCACATCCTACTATTATAAATAGCAAGGTGCCATTCCCTTGTAATATATAGAGAGATATACAAAAAAAACCAGAGAAGAATACGTATATACACAGAGAGACTTCCCCTATAGTCAGAGAGAGAATATACACAGAGAGAGAGAAGCCAGGAGAGCAATCAAAGAGAGAGCAAGAAGGTATTTCTTCGTCAACGACCAAGCAGATCTTCCCCGAGCCAAGGCTGCGTACCAATCGTCCAAGGAGTAAGGCAGAGCGGCCGTCGCTTTCCCGAGCCTCTATCGTCACCCCCCAGAATCAAAAATAAACAATCATACTTAGACTGCTGTACCTAGGTTTTTGTCCCTAGGCTTTCTTTGCACGAGCGAGTTTGTATTGTGAGTAAGTTCAGTCCTCCGATAATTGTTCTGTACTTTTACAATCAATGGCAAACACGGACATACTCCTTATGGTTCTGATATACATTAGCCATGACACCCAGTGATGATATGACTCCAAGTCAGATAGGGGACCAATTGTCGAGGCGGGACCCGATCCTTCCGACAACTCCATCTATTCCTGAGGGTCCTACACAGAATCATGCACCGAACCATCATGAGGGCCAGACTTCTCAGACACCTGGATTATGACCGGAGGATCCTCTACCTCCACCTCCTCCAATCACTCCGGAGATGATGTTTGGAATTTCTACCGCAGATGCCTCAGCATGAAGGACAACCGTAGATGCTTCAATTCTTCCAACTGATGATGCAACAAAAATGGCACCAGATTGAAGTCCTGAGATGGAGACTAATGACGACCTTAGAGAGAGCAGCTATACCTGCACCAGCACCTGCACCAGCACCAGTACCAGTACAGCAGGTAGGCACGATCCGAGGGTTCCGTCAAATGAATTCGAAGAATTTCAAGGGTAGTGAGAACCCTAAAAATATTACCGATTGGAAATCTAACACTGAGACGCTTCTAGTGGCTTCATAGCGACCTACGAAGTAAGAGCACAACTGGAGGGCAACGCTCATCACTAGTGGGAGTCGATCGAGCATAGTATGGGCAAGACTTCATCCTGGAAGCAATTTTTGGAATACTTCAACACAAAGTACATTCCAACTACTATCAGAGATGCACTCTACGATCAGTTCTTCCATCGTAAACAAGGGAATATGACCGTAGATGCTTATGATGCGAAGTTCAGTCGCCTTAGTAGGTTTGGGGCTATTTTGATACCAGATGATAAGGAGAAGGTTAGGAGGTTTCATCATGGACTAACCCATGAGCTGCAGAAACTTACTACTTCACAGTCGAAGATCTCGTATTGTGAGACTCGTCTCAATGTATCAGTATTTATATACTGATACGTATTTTGTACTGTGTTTTGTATTTTCTTGATTTTTGTAACGCTTTAAAATTTTCTCAACTTATAGATTTTTTTATTGACCGGCATATCGCCAGTGTACCATTGTATGCCGACGGCATACCTGTCACTCCCATTTTCTGTTATACGTATTTTTAGTGTACATATACAAATTTCTAGCATTTGTCAAGTGATCCATGTTTTGACTTATCTTTCTTAGCCTTGCTTTGGTTTAATTTTGACTTGGTTTAATTTGGTTTGGTTCAACTTGGTTTGGCTTGGTTTGGTTTAGCTGGTTTGAGATGAGATGGTTTTGTATAAAACCAAAACTTCTCTCTCTCCTCCATTATTTTATTTCTCTTCATCCTCTTCCTTTTCATTTTCTCCTCCAACCTAAGTCAAGTACATCTTTTCAAATGTTGGACAAATGTTATTTTGATTGTTCTAAACTCTTCCTTACATGATTATAAGCCTCTTTAGAATTTGGAGTTTTTGATTTTATGGGTAAAATCTTATAGATCTAAGTTTACTCAAATCTCGGTTTTCTTGGGCTTTAATCTATCAATCTTTATTATTTTCAAGTTTTTATTGTTCCATGTTGTAGAGAATTTGATTTTACCCAAAATGGACCTTTGAAAACTTGGATTTCGATTTATTTTGAGTGATTTGTGAACTTTGGAAGTTCATGGGTTCCATAAACTCATGCTCTCGGATTAGAGAAGATGAGCAGTGCTGGTGCATAGCTCTTATTATGCGCCCAAGCCACACTTCTTCTTACTTAGGGCGCATAGCTCCTATTATGTACCCAAGGCCTTCCCTCCTTAGGCGTATAGGCTCTGGCATGATTCTAAGGCCCAAAGCTCTCCTACTTTGGCGCATAGTCCTTTTTATGCGCCCACTGAGTCTTGGAAGATAGTTTCCTTGCTTTCTTTTCAAGTGCACCCTGTCCCTAGCATGTGAGCGCATAGCCTTTGGCACATAGTCCTCGGCGCATGGTCTTCTGGGCGCATGCCATTCTCTTAGGCACATGCTAACCTAGGCGCATACAGCTCTAGGCGTATGACTTCCGAGGCGCATGCCATCCCCTGTGCGCATACCATCTCTTGGGCGTATGCTCTCCTGGGCGCATGCTATCCTGGGCGCATGCAGCCCCTGGGCGTATGCTGTCCCCGGGCGCATGCTGTCCATGGTACCCCTTTTTTACCCCTTGTGCTGTTTCTTGTCTGGACAATTCTTGCCACTTTTATCCATGCTCGTTCCCATGGCCCTTAGTGTATAGTTGTAGATTATTGTCTTGGCTTCAAGAATCTTCTTGTTTCACTTCAATTGGAGTTCATATATGATCGATGATTTCAATCATAATTTTGACCTTTTGGCATATTTTCTGTACTGGACGTTTTAAGGTTTTCTTCGACTGCAGTAAATTTTTTAACATGATTTGATGATCTTGTACAGTTAGAAAATGATTATACACGCTTTGTACACCTAACACGAGCACAGATTCAATTATTATTTTATGCCAATTAGTTACTTTTACTTATCCCTTCTCACATGTTAGGACATGTCTTTCCTTTCGAATATTTCTTATGTGATATGATATGTGTTTCCATGCTTTTTTCAGATTTATTGTACTTTACAATCTATGCCATGTTTAGAATTTCTTTATAGTGACCCGTTGTGGTGCACTAATAATTTATGCCTTTTCTTTGGTTAACATGATAGTGACCCGTTATAGTGCACTCTTGAACATGTCTTTCTTTGCTTTACATGATAGTGACCCGTCGTGGTGCACTATTGAACATGTTTTCCTTGCTTACATGATAATGGCCCGTAGAGGCGCACTCTTGACAAGTATTCTTTATATGACATGTAAACCTTAACATGAAAACTCTTGATAGTGGTCCGTTGTGGCGCACTCTTGACATGACAAGTAAACCTAAACATGACATGTGTAATCGGGATGCTGTTGCGATGGCCATTCCTCCTTGCTAATTTAACTCTTTTGGACACTATAGTTGAATTCTTTGTGTATGCGTGCACAAGCTACATGTCTCATCTTGCATCATATCTAGGATATGGATTCTAGATTACCACGGTCAGAAATTATACTGAATCTGGCTAGGATAACGACTAGATTGATCAAGTAGCTCATAACGAGATTTTCCAGTCACAGGCAATCCCGTTATCTGGGCACCTCAAGTGGACTTGTATCCTGCCGACGAGTAGGGCACATTTCCAACACACTATCATGTGTTGCACCAAAAAGTCACCTAATCAACTCTCTCAACCTGCGGAAGGATAACTGGATAGTCTGCAGGGCTTGTGACTGCTGGAACATCTCATTGTATCTTGTAGTAACTAGGCTTGTGATAACCCTAGTTAGTTAAAGTATCAAGCCGTACTCATTGCTTGGCCGTGATTGATGGATGTAGTCCAGTCCAGTTTAGTTATGTCTAGGCAGTGTCCGTATGTTTATTTCAGTACATTATTGTTTATGCTTTACATTTGTCGATAAATGTTCGAAGGCTAAGTTCTGTTCAGGAGAAGGGTTACAACTCCGGTCCTTGTTTGGTTTACGGGTTGTAACTTGGCTTCCGGAATAGCTCCCAAGTCATCTTATTATTTGTCGTCCTATTCAGTACTTACATGTTCTATATGATCTTATGCTAAACATTGATTAGAGATTAAGTTCTGTTCAGGAGAAGGGTTACAACCCCTATCCTTGTTTGGTTTACGGGTTATAATTTGGCTCTTGTAATAGTTCCCAAGTCATCTTATCATTATCGTTCTATATAGTTCTTACATGCTCTCATGCCCTAGTTACATCTCATGCTTACAAGTCCGGTTATCCCACAAGTTCCACATGATCCCTATGCTGGGTCACCATGTTCTCATGACCCAGCTGGCTCACATATTTACATGACAATTGATTTTTACTTATTCTCAAGCTTCCGTTTACTTAACATGACTGCACTGTACATTATGTCACATGTTAATTACTTTACGTCACATGATGCTTTACTTATTGTCTTTTCTATTCTCGAGATGAGTGCATTGGTAGTGCAAGTGTCTTAATCAGCATTTACTTATAACTTTTCCTAACCATTGAATGTTAGCTATTGCTGGTTTTAGTCCATAGTTTGGCTTCCTTTGTGGTACTTGCTATTTGGGGTCTAACCCCACTAGTTTTGTTTGGCCAGATCTGATAGAGGAGCCCAAGGGCCTAACCCCACTAATTTTTTTTATATTAATATTGCTATTGTTATTACTATTGTTATTATATTTAAATAAATTTTTCTAAAGGAAGTAAGCAATATAGAGCAGGAGAGGACTTTTGCAAATTAATTAATGCCCAGGGGCCTTAGCACAAATTCTCAAATTCAAATTTAAACCGGTGGCCAACCCTCCCCTGTGTTTGGATCAGTTCAAAATCCAAACGACTGAGATTTCCTAATCCCTTTCGTTTTTGAGTTTAATCCTAAACTAGGATTGTCTATATATATGTATACATTAAGGGAGATCTGCCGAACCCTAAAACCCTAATTACATGTCCCTTGTTCTTCACCAAACGGAGACAACCCTGGAAGGATCGTCGAACAATAGCCATCAACTCCAAACAGGTAACCCCTGCTTTCAAATCGTATCAATCGATCACCTATCACCAGTAACCTGATTATGTTATCAAATTATTCCTAAGGATAGTATAGATGTTTAAAATAATTACTGAAAAGAAACCATGGAAAACCTTTGGGTGCATACAGAGCGAGGATAGGGATCAGATACCAGATATATAGGAGGTTTTGTGATTATCGATTGGGGGTGATTATTATGGGGTGAGTGGTACCAGTTTTCATATTAAACGAGGATATATCCCAGTTGATGTAGTTTGGAGTATAAGAAGATACAACCGATGTAGAGGCCTTGTATCAGGACACAGCATGTACAGGGGAGTTCTTGTAATAGGCTAATCATATGAACGTGGGGGTGAAGGAACTAGGAGTAGATGTGCAAGATGTCAGCCAAGTAACAGGTGTAGATGGGACTGCCTATTTTGGCCAGCAGTTTTGTCTATGCAAACTGGGATCTTGGGCAGCAGCCTATATGAATGTAGCATAGGAATAGGATGCAACCATAAGAGCTGTATAGGTATGAACTGTACAGATCAGTGGACTATAAGGGTATGTACCAATACATATTGACATGGACACTTCTCTGTTATCCAATGAATGATGATAAGAGAACCCTTCTCTATATTCAAATTGGTACTGACATTGATACTGTCACATACCCACAAGATATTACTATAGGAGCTTTTCCTAAACCCAGTGGATACCTACACATAGATTTTCCTTTGTATATCAGTAGGTAATAAAGAATATAGTAGTACAAGTAACTAAGGGGTAGTAGAACATGGGTTTTGAGGGTGTTAGGCAGAGAAGAAATACAACCTATAGAGTAAGGAGAGCATGTCAGTCTTACAAGTCCTTGAGAAACACAGCTCTATAACTCAGGTGGTTTAGCACAACAGGTTAGAATGAGGGTTGGTGTCTGTTTAGGTCATTTGCTGATGTGTCCTTTCAACTAGCCCATCTTATCAACTCATTTTGCTCTCTATACAAAAGAAGCAAATGATGGATGTTAGTCATGAACAGGAGGATACAGGTGTCTACCCTTAACAGATTAGGGTGGGTCTCAAAGATAAGGGACTGATAGGTTCATATGTATCAGTAAAATAAAAGAACGAAGGTCTCTTAGCATAGCCTAGATAATAGGGATCGAGTTCCTGTAGCAGATGCATAAATGCATCATAGTATTTGAACTAGAGGGCGGGATCGGGAGTTACCTACAGGGCTATCCTACATTTGCATCTGGAGTTAGGGATCGAGTGTACTAGTAAGGGCAGGTTTTGGAATATTGGCATATCTTTAGTCTGGGATGTTCTTTGAAGGGAACTTGGGCGTTTAAGTTAAATATCTGAGTATACTGAAATCGGATGATCAAGTATCCGATGGATACATGCTAAGTGTCCTTGTTTAGATATATTTTGAGAAGATTAAGAGAAGCTCTAAGGCACAGATGCCAGAATTGTTTTAATTTGGAAATGATTCATCATAGATGCATAGGTTAATCCATCTGTACAGAGTCTTATATAGGTATCAGACAAGTAGTACCAGTATTGGTGGGACAGAACATATGTGAGTATCAAAGATATCATGTAGTACCAGTTGTAGCCTCCCTTTTCGAAATTTTTGAAATATTTTTATTCTTTATTTTGATTTAAATGGTGATTTTAAATTTTTATAAATAATTATTTAGTTAATTATTATGGTAGATGACTTTAGCCATAGTTGAGTTTTGAAGTACAAAACGACTAGAAATTGTGGCAGGGGAGATGTAGCAGTATGCCTTGACTAGTATATTAGCCATGCCAAGGAAGACCTAACCATAAGTGTGTCCTAACTAGGAAAACCAGATCAAGTTGCGACTTAACCCCCACAGATTAATTATTTATTTATTAATTAGATATATTGATTTTAGATAACCCGATTTTACCAACTTAGCCCGAACTGGGTCCGAACCGAATCCAAGCCTTTGTAGGTATGTAGTGAGACCAAAGACGTCAGTGTAGACGCATATTGTATTGGTATTTTACCTCGATAATTTTGGAGACAATTCTAGGAACAATTGTTATATATATATGACATATTATATGTGCTTATTATTAGAAATAATATTTTATTTAAAAAAATAGTAAACAATTCTCCTTTACAAATATGTTGGATTTTTATGGAAATTATATAGGTTATATATATATATATAGAAGTGTATTTATGGTATATGGAAAATTAGGCTTTTATATATATATATATAATATCATTGTATCATATTTGTGCGAATTTTGGTATAAATTAAGAATTGAATTTCAAATGTTAATTATATTTAATATTTATTATTCGTATTTGTGGTATATATATATATATATATATATATATATATATATATATATATATAATATTTAGATTATAATTCTATTAAACTATCTATTTGGATTTTTGGAGAGTCGTTATATAAGTAAAAATATGTATGTATATATATGTGTGTGTAGGGATATATAAATAAATATAAAAAATATATATATGTGTGTGTAGGGATATATAAATAAATAACATGTATATGTGTGTGTAGGGATATATAAATAAATAATATGTATATGTGTGTGTATATATTTATTTATATATATATATATATATATTTTTTTTTTATTATATATATATATATATATATATATATATATATATATATATATATATATACACACACATATAGATAACTTTATATATAATTATGTATGTATATAATTGAATATATATAGATATAGATATAGATATTAATAAGAAAAAGAAAAAAAAAATAAAGGAAAGCAATAATTAAAACCCACAAAATAATCCCCCAGCCCATCTCAGCCCAGGGCCCACCGAGCTGAACCCCCACAGGCCCAGCAAGCTTGGCTCAACCTTCCTGGGCTGTAACTAGAACACCCTGGGCTCCCAGCACACAGGAGGCTCGACCCCCCCTTCGGTTCATATCGAATATCCAGTATTTATATACGCATAGATAGAGCAGAGATGAGAGATCGCGAGGAAACACAAACCCTAACCCAACTCCAACCCACGCGTGCCCTCCCCTGCGCGCGTGCCGCCGCGTGTCGCCGACGGCAGGCGGAGTATGGCCGCGAAGGCAGCGCGCGTACGCACGCGCGGACGGAGAACCGACAACAGCCACGCTGCCCGTCCACGACTTCGCGCCCGACTCCCGCGCCGCACGCTCCACCGTTTCACGTTCCGTCTTCTCAGGTACAATCCCAAACTATACGACTATTCATGCCATCATTCAGTTTTAATCGAAACAGATCAAAATCCTGTAATAAATCGATACAAACATCGACAAAACCCTGTTTTAAAAACAGCACACAGGACAGCCCCGACCCTATATTGGAAGGCCGATTCGGTCGAACCAGTGAGCGATTCAAAAAAACTAATTGAATAGATATTGAGACAACCTATAGGACACCAGATCACAACTTGTAGATCCAGATTTCATTATCAGTGCACAAAAAAATCTGTGTTTTAAAATCAAGAAAAACCTGTAAAACTGTTTTCAAAAAACTAGAAAACTCATCCACACGACGTGCGTTCCGCCAATCCGGGCGACGTGGTCATGCACCGTAAGCATCGAAAGGCGCGTACGGACATTGCGGACGTGTGGGCTTTGACAGAATTCAAATTGGTCGCATGTGCGCGACGAATTTGATGCATATCCGTCGAAATTCACCGTATCGGCCTCTGTGCAAATTCTCCAATTACTTTATGTATGCTCATCAGATCGAGACAAAACTTACGCCAACAGGACCGTATCGTTTTTCTGGTCCTGTATGCCAAGTTTGGTCCGATTCTGAGACAGTCGATTGGACAGCCGTTTTGCGGGCCCAACGATCCCACTCAACGGGCGATTTTGAGCACGGCCCGCCGAAATCCAACTTTGGACGTACGGTTGGGTTCGTATCGAAAAAATGGATCCGTAGACATGTAGTTTGACGACTTTAGAGACCATTGACCCTGGTACGTTTTTCGGTGTAAAGCGGGTCCAACGGCGGACATCGTTTTGGTCCAAAATTTTCGTTTTGCCCCTGTGTCCAGAATTGGACTTAAGGACAGGCAATCCTAGCTAATTTGACTATTTTGAGAATGTTGGCAACTTTTATTTCAGCTTTCGGAGACAGTTGTGATGACTTGGACTTTCTGACTTGTGATTGGCGATACATTGTTGGTTCTCCGTGCAACCCCCAGGCAAGTATACCTTGCCAACTTGTACAATACAATTTACATGCATGTTCATTATCTCGCTTCTGTTCTTTTCTTTACATTCATGATTGCCTTATTCCATGTCTGGTACACTCATCCTGTTATAGTTTTACTTTACATGTTTCTAGTTTCTTGTTCCTTTCTGTTATGATATCTCTATCTGTTACACTGTGTTAGTTCCATATGTATTCCTTGATAGAGTCGTCTAGTCCTACACCATGATTCTCTCAACTTGATTATAACTTGACTTGACTTGACATGACTTGAGTAGGACTTGACTTTGACATTCTATAGATTGTGAGTACTTACCTTGACTACGGTCTATAGGATTTTATACTAGGAATGGCTACCGTCTTGGTTGTGAGTACTTGCCTTGACTGCAATTGAGACACTATAGATTGTGAGTACTTGCCTTGACTGAAGTCTATAGCTTTGACCTATTAGCCATTTCTAGTATGGCATGCCAGTGTCTTAGGATCCTTGTGTTTAGATCTTGTGTCTTGGTTCATTTTGTCTCGTTGGATATCCTTGATTGTCCCTTACTTCTTTGTATATTTGTACTGTTATATGTTGGCTTGTATATTATGTATCTTGCTAGTCCTCTGAGAACCTGATGATCTCTTCAGGTTTAGCGATGGTATAGAGTTAGTTAGCAGAGCGGGATGGTAGAGGATTGCGATACATGATACAGGTATTTGCTTGTGATATTTCTTTATTACCATCTCGTGCTTTATATTCAGTACCATGATATTTCTGCTTATTTTATAGACTCATTTCATTCTTAGAGTCTAATTGGACAATATGCTAATGGGCTGCAGACCATGACCCATACTTTTTTATTCTTGTGTATATGATTCATGTGGATTGAGATATAGTTTAGATTAGACATGATACCCATGACCTTGACAGCTTATACGTACTCGAGTCGGGCTAGAGTCCGCTCGATACGTAGCTGGCTTGCTCACGAGCTCGCGCCCGAAAAGCGTGTGCGGGTCGTGACAATTTTTTATGGTAGCCCATACAGGTCAGAGCATATCATACCGGTTACGTAACTGTACTGGTACGAGCCTGCGACTATGGCTAATCCATTAGAAATCTCAATCCACTCTGCTTGGAAAATTCTCCTAGAAATTTATCTACGTCCTTGAAAACTCCATATTTGCTCTCGATTATACTTCCTTGCTTCATGTGCCATTGATTCTCGTCCCTTCCTATCCCGAGGTGACGAATGATCGTGCTGTCTAGGATGCATCAGAAATTCTTAAATTATAATACAATATTGCATGATTATTGAGTTTTAGTTGTTTATAGATATGAGAGATTATAGATACCATATGTCCTAGATATTTTTGGTATAATTATTAGTCACTAGTTAGAAGATTATATGATTTTAGTGACCTGTGTTTCAAGGGAGTAGTGTGACCAAAGGTGGGTAGAAGTCCTCGAGATTTCGTAAATACCAAATGACTAGAGAAGGCCATAAATATTTTTGAGAAATTAATTTAAGAATATTAAAGTGATAATAGACTTTCATTTTAGGGAATAGTTCTGAATTAGAATTTTGAGAACGAAATTATTTTTAAGGTGGGTAGATTTGTAGCCTCCCTTCCCGAAATTTTTGAAATATTTTTATTCTTTATTTTGATTTAAATGGTGATTTTAAATTTTTATAAATAATTATTTAGTTAATTATTACGGTAGATGACTTTAGCCATAGTTGAGTTTTGAAGTACAAAACGACTAGGAATTGTGGCATGGGAGATGTAGCAGTATGCCTTGACTAGTGTATTAGCCATGCCAAGGAAGACCTAACCATAAGTGTGTCCTAACTAGGAAAACCAGATCAAGTTGCGACTTAACCCCCACTGATTAATTAATTATTTATTAATTAGATATATTGATTTTAGATAACCCGATTGTACCAACTTAGCCCGAAATGGGCCCGAACCGAATCCAAGCCTTTGTAGGTATGTAGTGAGACCAAAGACGTCGGTGTAGACACATATTGTATTGGTATTTTACCTCGGTAATTTTGGAGACAATTCTAGGAACAATTGTTATATATATATATGACATATTATATGTGCTTATTATTAGAAATAATATTTTATTTAAAAAAATAGTAAACAATTCTCCTTAACAAATATGTTGGATTTTTATTGAAATTATATAGGTTATATATATATATATATAGAAGTGTATTTATGGTATATAGAAAATTAGGCTTTTATATATATATATAATATCATTGTATCATATTTGTGCAAATTTTGGTATAAATTAAGAATTGAATTTCAAATGTTAATTATATTTAATATTTATTGTTCGTATTTGTGGTATGTATATATATATATATATATATATATATATATATATATATATATATTTATATATATATATTTTTTTTATATATATATTTCAAATGTTAATTATATTCAAATGTTAATTAAATTCAAATGTTAATTATATATGTATATATATATATATATATATATATAAAAATATATATATATATATATATATATATATATATATATATATATATATATACATATATATATATATATATATATATATATATATATATATATATATATATATATATATTTTTTTTTTTATATATGTATATATCTCTCTCCAGGTACTCTCTCCTCTCCCTTCCTCTTCTTCTTCTTCTTCCATTCTTATTTTCCTTTCTTCTTCCTTTCCCCTCCCTTGCTGCCATTGCAGCCATTACTGTTGCTATTGCTACTTGCTGCGCTGCTGCTGCTGCTGCCGCTGCTGCGCTGCGCTGCTGCCGCGGCTGCTGGCGACGGCGCTGGCGCCGCCGGCGGTCGGCCGCCGGCCGACCACACCCCCTTCCATCCTCTTCTTCTTCTCCTCCTCCTTCACCTTATTCTCTTCCTATGTGTGCTTGTTCCATTCCTGACTAGAAAACCAACATTTTAGGTGATGAGTTAGAGGAGTTCTGTACCACTTATTATGAGCAGACTGTGGACCCTGATCTGAGCATACAGGAGGACTTGGATTCGAGGCTACCCAACGTAGGAGACATTTAGCTAGATATTATTCTGTAGAGCAGGAGTTGCCTTCGGAAACTCTTTTATTTATTGTACTTCATCTTATTTGAGGATTATGAGAGTTGAGTTGTGGACATCCATCTTAGCATATTTTGTTCTTTTGAGATTATTTCATCCATCACATTTTGATCTCTATCTTGGAGATTATTCAGATCAGTTATTAGCTTCTCTTTTACTATGATTATTTATATATATTCTGCTGCTGTGGACTAATCTGTGGATTCTTGGTTGTTTTGTGGAAATCTATAAACTGCATGATTATACTTGATAAAATGTGGAGATGACTAGACAGCGTTCTACCGTCGATACCGTGGCGTAGACTGGACGTACCCACGGTTCATGCCCAAATATTGGGTGCGGGTCGTGACATATTTTTATGGTGGCCCATGCAGGTCAGTTTTCGTAAAGGTTGCGAACTCGTGGTAGCACTGAACTTAGATGTACTACTGCGGGCCTGCGAATAAGAATAGATTTAAGGACCATCTTCACATGTTTTAAACCGTTATTGACTTTCATATTTGATTTCAATTACTCCTTTGATATGCATCCTATTTGAATCTTTATACCAACTAATGATCTTCTTTTGCGACAGTTAAATGGATTCCCAAGGCAGGAACACCGCTCCCTTGAACACCCCAGCAACCGTCGATGAGTCTTCCGCGAACGGAACCCCACCGACCCACGGAGGCCATTTTACCTATCAGGGCGAGACGCCACAGTCACAGACTTCGAGATTTTGCCGAGATGACATTCCACCACCTCTCCATATCCCTCCGACGACTCCGCCACCAGCACCATTTCTTCTACCAGCACCAGTCCAGCACCCAGCACATGTCCTGCCTCTAGCACTGGCACTGGACAATGCTACGCTCCTCGGGATCTTCCAGCAGCTTATCACTTCCCAGACGCGGCAGGCCGACATCTTCTATGATACCTTAAGGGAGGCTCTTTGGACTAGGGATGCTCCTCCACTGCGCCCCGGAACTTCCAAGAATTTTATGGACCTTAAGCCCAGGGAATTCAAAGGAACGGAAGGGATTCTCTACGGAAATGATTGGTTAGAGAACGAGGATCGCAATCTACGAATGGCTCGAATTCCTAAAGATAAGAAGGTTGAGACAGCTAGCATGCATCTCTATGACTTCGCCTACATGTGGTATAGAGACGAGCCTCGATTCACCACGCCAGATGTGACTTGGGAAGAATTCAAGAAAATGTTCAAGATGAAGTTCTACCCCGACACGGCCAGAGAAGAGTTAGAAAATGAGTTCGAGAGCCTCGAGCAGGGCAACCTCTCCATCTACGAGTATACCGCCGAGTTCTTCCGCCTCAGTCGCTTCACAGATGCCTTGACCCCTGCAGCCAAAGCAAAGAAGTTCAGAAAAGGGTTATCTCATGAAATTTGCATCGCCATCGCCACCAGCCAGGCCACCACATACAAAAAAATCTTGAAGGTTGCACATGACGTAGAGAAGGAGCTGAAGCGCAAGCAGCAGAGAGATAGAGACGCATACGGAGGGGGAAACAGCCAGTCAGGATCGGCGAAGCGATCCAATGCTCTAAGGAAGAATACGGCACAACAACAACAGCCACAGCCCCGTTTCCAGCAGCAGCAGTACCAGCCTCCAGCTAGAGCCCCTACTTTCTAGGAGAACCAGCAGAGGCAGCCACTTGGACCTTGCAACTACTACAAGAAGTCGGGACATACATGGGAGGTATGTAGGAGACGGTATATCCGTAGACCCGCAGAAGATTGTCGTTGTCGAGTCGTGGACGACTCCGACTTCAGTGGCTAAGATTCAGAGCTTCTTGAGATTGGCGGGGTACTACAGAAAGTTCGTACAGGACTTTGCTCAAATTACAGAGCCGATGACTAGGCTCACTCGGAAAGATGTAGAGTTTGTGTAGACAGAGGACTATCAGGCTGCGTTCGACAAGTTGACGAAGAGGCTGACGGCGGCTCCCATATTGACGTTTCCATCTAGTTTCAGCAGTTTTTCTATCTATAGCGATGCTTCATAGAAGGGCTTAGGGTGTGTTTTAAAGCAGACCAAGAAGGTGATAGCATATGCGTCCAGACAGCTGCGACCTCATGAGAAGAATAATCTCACCCATGATCTAGAGCTGGCAGCAGTTATATTCGCCCTGAAGCTGTGGAAACACTATCTGTACGGAGAGCGTATGGAAATTTACACTGACTACAAAAGCTTGAAGTATGTTTTTATACAGAAGGAGCTGAATGTGAGACAACGCAGATGGCTGGAATTTATGAAGGATTTTGACATCTCGTTGCAGTACCATCAGGGAAAGACGAACGTAGTTGCGGAT
Organism: Iris pallida; assembly: GCA_029216955.1. NCBI lineage: Eukaryota > Viridiplantae > Streptophyta > Magnoliopsida > Asparagales > Iridaceae > Iris > Iris pallida. Next base: position 5,550,132 of record JANAVB010011796.1, read on the forward strand.
GCCTTGAGTCGATACCCAGTGGCTATATTCTTGACGAGAGACCGATACTTGTTAGCAGACTTGGAGAGCTTAGGCATTGAGGTCGTCATTCCCGGAGTCGAGCTGCAGATGATGGGCTTACAGATTCAGTCTGGATTGATGGACAGGATACGAGAGGCACAGCACCAGAACGAGCAGCTGAGAAGTATCATAGCGCAGGCGTAAGCTGGTTTGTTGGAGGATTTTACCATTGCAGAGGATGGCTCATTGAGGCACGGGGCGAGATTATGCATATCTAGTGGAGAGCTGCGAGAGAAGGTTATGCAAGAGGCACTCCGTTCTCAGTATTCCTTACATCCAGGATCCAACAAGATGTACAAGGATATGAGAGCCCACGTATGGTGGTACGACATGAAGCGAGAGGTAGCACAATTCATTTCTAGATGCCTTGTGTGTCAGCAGGTCAAAGCGGAGAGGTAGAGACCCGGAGGTTTACTTCAGCCGTTGCCGATTTTCGAGTAGAAGCGGGAACATATCACTATAGATTTTGTTTCCGGTCTTCCATGTTCGCCAGGAGGGAAGGATGCGATTTGGGTCATCGTTGACAGGTTGACCAAATCGGCCCACTTTTTACCATTTAAAGTAGGACTATCCACGGAGAGGTTGGCAAAGTTGTATGTGAAGCAGATCGTTAGGTTGCATGGCGTTCCAGTGAATATCATCTCCGACCGTGACAACAGATTCATGTCTCACTTTTGGAGGAGTCTGCAGGCTAGCTTGGGCACGTCGCTCAAGTTCAGCACAGCCTATCATCCACAGATAGATGGGCAGTCGGAGCGGTCCATCCAGACACTCGAGGATATGCTGCGGACATGTGTTCTAGATTTTGGTGGCTCGTAGGAGGATCACCTTCACCTCGTGGTGTTCTCCTATAACAACAGTTATAAAGCTAGTATTGAGATGTCCCCTTTCGAGGCTTTATATGGACGGAGGTGTCGTACCCCACTATCTTAGGACGATGTAGGCGAGAGAGCATTGTTGGGACCCGAGATGGTAGTAGATGCTGCAAAAAAGGTAAAACTGATTAGAGAGCGACATCGTGTGGCTTAGGACAGGCAGAAGCACTGGGCTAACAGTCACCGAAGACTGTTAAGGTTTGAGGTAATTTTCCATAAGTTGAGGCTGTTAATAATGATAGGAATAGGTAGTAACATCTTGCTTAATCTAGGTTGGCGATATGGTGTTCTAAAAGATATCTCCGACACGTTGCACGATACGTTTTGGAGGAGGTAGAAAGCTCAGTCCGAGATACATCGGGCTGTTCCACATCCTTGAAAAGATTGGGGGCAGTGGCGTATAGTTTGGCATTACCACCTAATTTAGAGAGAGTGCATAACGTATTCCACGTGTCCCAGTTGAGAAGGTATGTGGCGGACACCAGTCACGTACTAGACCACTCGGAGATTGAGGTGGGACCGAGTCTTAGTTATCAGGAACAGCCCGTGGAGATCTTGGATTGCAAAAAGAAGGTGCTACGCAACCAAACCATTCCATTGGTGCGTATAGCTTGGAGGCATCATTCTCCGGGCGAATCCACTTGGGAGAGAGAGGACGAGATGCAGAAAGGCTATCCTTACCTTTTTGAGGCATGAGGTATATTTCTACTCTTGTGTTTATCCTTTAATTTTGAGAACAAAATTATTTTAAGGAGGGTAGATTTGTGAGCCCTTGAACCAATTTTTTTATATATATTAATATTGCTATTGTTATTACTATTGTTATTATATTTAAATATATTTTCTAAAGGAATTAAGCAATATAGAGCAGGAGAGGACTTTTGCAAATTAATTAATGCCCAGGGACCTTAGTACAAATTCTCAAATTCAAATTTAAACCAGTGGCCGACCCTTCCCTGTGTTTGGATCAGTTCAAAATCCAAATGGCAGAGATCTCCTAATCCCTTTTATTTTTTGAGTATAATCCTAAACTAGGATTGTCTATATATATGTATACATTAAGGGAGATCTGCCGAAACCCGAAACCCTAATTACCTATTGCTTATTCTTCACCAAACGGAGACAACCCTGGGAGGATGGTCGAACAATAGCCATCAACTCCAAACAGGTAACCCCTGCTTTCAAATCGTATCAATCGAGCACCTATCACCAGTAACCTGAGTATGTTCTCAAATTATTCCTAAGGATAGTATAGATGTTTAAAATAATTACTGAGAAGAAACCATAGAAAACCTTTGGGTGCATAAAGAGCGAGGATAGGGATCAGATACCAGATATATAGGAGGTTTTGTGATTAACGATTGGGGGTGATTACTGTTGGGTGAATGGTACCAGTTTTCACATTAAACGGGGATATATTCTAGTTGATGTAGTATAGAGTATAAGGAGATACAACCGATGTAGAGGACTTGTATCAGGACACAGCATGTATAGGGGAGTTCTTGTAATAGGCTAATCATATAAACGTGGAGGTGAAGGAACTAGAGTAGATGGGCAAGATGTCAGCCAAGTAACAGATATAGATGGGAATGCCTATTTTGGCCAGTAGTTTTGTCTATGCAAACTGGGACCTTGGGCAACAACTTATATGAATGTAGCATATGAATAGGATGTAGCCATGAGAGCTCTACAGGTATGAACTGCACAGATCAATGGACTATAGGGGCATGTACCAATACATATTAACATGGACACTTTTCTGTTATCCAATGAATGATGATATGAGAACCCTTCTTTATATTCAAATTGGTACTGACATTGATACTGTCACATACCCACTAGATATTACTATAGGAGCTTTCCCTATACCCAATGGATACCTACACATGGATTTTCCTTTGTATATCAGTAGGTAATAAAGAATACCGTAGTACATGTAACTAAGGGGGTAGCAGAACGTGGGTTTTGAGGGTGTTAGGAGCGAAGAAACACAACCTATAGAGTAAGGAGAGCATGTCAGTCTTACAAGTCCTTGAGAAACATACCTCTATAACTCAGGTGGTTTAGCACAGCAGGTTAGAATGAGGGTTGGTGTCTGTTTAGGTCATTTGCTGATGTGTCCTTCCAACTAGCCCATCTTATCAACTCATTTTGCTCTCTATACAAAAGAAGCAAATGAGGGATGTTAGTCCTGAACAGGAGGATACAGGTTTCTACCCTTAACAGATTAGGGTGGGTCTCAGAGTTAAGGACTTGATAGGTTCAGATGTATCAGTAAAACAAAAGCATGGAGGTCTCTTAGCGTATCCTAGATAATAGGGACCGAGTTCCTGTAGCAGATGCACAAATGCATCATAGTATTTGAACTAGAGGGCGGGATCGGGAGTTACCTACAGGGCCATCCTACATTTGCATTTGGAGTTAGGGATCGAGTGTACTAGTAAGGGCAGGTTTTGGAATATAGGAATATCTTTAGTCTGGGATGTTCTTGGAAGGGTACTTGGGCATTTAAGTTAAATATCAGAGTATATTGAAATCGGATGATCAAGTATCCGATGGATACATGCTAAGTATCCTTGTTTAGAAATACTTTTGAGAAGATTAAGAGAAGCTCTAAGGCGCAGATGCCATAATTGTTTTAATTTGGAAATGAGTCATCTTAGATGTATAGGTTAATCTATCTGTACGTAGTCTTGTATAGGTATCAGACAAGTAGTACCAGTATTGGTGGGACAGAACATATGTGAGTATCAAAGATATCATATAGTACAAGTTGGCAACAACGGTCCTTTGAGTTCATCTGTCGGTAGAATATAAGGAAAAGGTGTCAAGAGTAAATAACTACATAGATGAATATGTGGGCAGTCATATTGTGTCAGTTAGCTAGAGAATAGAATATTTTAGGTATATGACAGTAGAGGCACAAGCCAGGAGGCCAAAACCAATAGAGGCAGGTTCTACCATATGATATGGTTGGATGAACAGAGTATGGGTCAGAGTAATGAACACATTTAATCTTGTACATAGATACAACAGGAAATATAGGGTCACACTTGTTCCCATAGGCTCAATTGGTAAGCATGCCATAGGCACTTAGAGGGTATACTGTACAAAGGTTAGAAATCATAAATGATAGCAGAGTATGCTTGTGTGAATTAGTAAACCAAAAGCAACCAATCCTAGTTAAGGAAGCAATTTAGTTTAGAATAAGTTTTAAAGACCTAACAAAATAGATAGATAAAGCTTATACTCTTAAATTGTGTATTGATCCTATTAATTTATAAACAGGCTACTTGGACATTGATACGCATTGTAACCCATATCTGTAGCTCAGGACCACAGGCAAGTACATATACTGATTGTTACCGTTTCTGATAGTTTCTTTTACATGTTATACATATGTCTTGCTGCTTGTGGACATGCTCGTCACACAGAGATTAGTATCATGGATTTACTATACACCTTGACTGACTTTTACATGTTTACCCTATTTGTAATAGATTTCATGATTACTAGCTGGGCGGGGAACTATCTTAGTAGATGTGTGAACTACCCAATCCATCTCCAAAATGTCTATTCTTGAACAATAGCAGCTGCACACGACACATGGAGGGTGCCAGATTTACCCCTTAATCGTTCACACATCGAAATGGATATTTCAATACACGTAGATAGCTAATATTCCTTTTATATCATCTTGCTTTTCACCCTTGCCATGTTACCATAGTTTACATATTGCTTTCTGGTAGCTATTTCTCATCGGTAGAGTTACATGTCCTTTATCATTATACCATGATGCTAGTTACTTTCTAGTTTCATTTTTATATGCTATATACATGTTCTTTGACTCTGTTGTGTCTCGGATAGCTGTCATATGTGTGCTTGTTCCATTCCTGACTGGAAAACCAACATTTTAGGTGATGAGTTAGAGAAGTTCTGTACCACTTATTATGAGCAGACTGTGAACCCTGATCAGAGCATGCAGGAGGACTTAGATGCGGGGCTACCCTCCGTAGGAGACATTTAGCTAGATATTATTCTATAGAGCAGGAGTTGCCTTCGGAAACTCTTTTATTTATTGTACTTCATCATATTTGAGGATTATGAGAGTTGAGTAGTGGACATCCATCTTAGCACATTTTGTTCTTTTGAGATTATTTCATCCATCACATTTTGTTCTCTATCTTGGAGATTATTCAGATCAGTTATTAGCTTCTCTTTCACTTTGGTTATTTATATATATCCTGCTGCTGTGGACTGATTTGTGGATTCTTGGTTGTCTTTTGGAAATCTATAAACTGTATGGTTGTACATGATAAAATATGGAGATGACTAGACAGCGTTCTACCTCCGATACTGCGGCATAGGCTGGACGTACCCACGGCTCATGCCCAAATATTGGGTACGGGTAGTGACAGGATCTTCTGCACCAGCTACTCGACGGTGACCATCCGAAGCACCAGAGTACCTGAGTGGGTTTCTTATCATTCTCCCACTTGATATGAACATTATTCTTTTGTGGCTTTAGCCTCCGAGCACGTGTTTAGCTCGTGTTTTTGGATCTTGACATTTAGCTTATGGGCCAAAACATGATGTGCGTATTCTGGACTATAGCTAGAGCTTATCATGTATGACTATTACTCTTGCTAGTTCTCTATTTTGGTATGACTAACTTCATGATCATCCATATATAAATGGTTTGGGACGCTTTACTATTGTATGTCTGATGATCATACTTTATGTACTTTATATAATTGCCCATGATTGAGATACCTAGGATTGCTTGACCTAGGATCGTCTGTTGGATTATAGAAGTAACCCCCATGTCTTGACAGTTTATACATGATTTCAGAGTACTGGCGTACTTTGGTATTATGTAGCTGGCCTTGTCCGTCCCAACCTGCCAGTATTCCGGTTCTGGGGCGTGACACAGGTTTTAGTGGTGGCCTATGCAGTTCTGATTTATCAGATATACGAGGGTTACTAATATTTAGTTATCTCAATATAAATTATCCTTTATTGATATCCTTCGTATTATTCTCTATCTCTGATCCTTTGACCTGATATCTGCCTTGAACGTTGATCTCTCCTTTTCCCTCGATTTGATCTTTGTGTCCTTTAACTTTTTGGGACACTGTTCCTAATCCTTCCGATTACCTTGTTCGGGTTCTGCTAATGGCAGGTCAGCAATCTTCTGTTAGGCCAATTGTGGAGGATCAGTCTCAACATTCAGGTGCAGAGTCAAAAGTTGACTCGAGGACAGAGATGTCAGTCCATCCCGATCATCCCGCTGTGCCCATACAGTCAGCAGTCCGAACGGAGGCAGTTCTAGATCAGCTTGATGTACCTGCACTCATAGGGATTATCAAGAAAATGATAGAGTCACAACAACGACGAGATCTCGTTCTCCAACAGAGTATCCAGATATTGATAGACCGAAGTGAACAAGGAATACCTGGCGAATTTTAAGCTGAGAACTTGCATCCAAAGAAAGTACAGATTGGAGCCAAACAGTACCAGTCTTCCAGCCAGTCAGGATATCGAGCCCGACCTACCGTGGAGGCAGTACGAGAGCAAGACCATATAGCTAGGAGGACCGAATCTAGAACTAAGGGTCATAAGAGGTACCATTCACCCGTATCAGGCTTTTCACCCCAATGTCCCTCACCAGTGCCAGCAGACCAACGTCCATACCAGCACCAGGAGTTGCCAATCATATGTTCCTTCTGTGGAAAGGAAGGGCACACTCATCTTACTTGTCGGAGGGCTAACTTTCTATGTTTATCGTGCGGTTCACCTGACCACATGATAGAAATTTGTCCCCGGAGGAGTCAAGGTGGATCGTCATCCTTCCAGCCTTCCAACCAGCGGGCACCAGCGTCGGTTCAGCAGCAGCAAGCTCAGAGACAGAGAAACCAGCAGCAGTATCAGACAGAACAAGCATGTACATATTGTAGAAAGTTAGGGCATTCTAGATCAGTTTATTGGACGGCCAATAGACGATGCTTCCGCTGTGGAGCAGAGGACCATTCAATTAGCACTTACCTCTATCCGACATCTCGAGGACAACCATCTACACCAGATATTTCACCGCCATACTTTTGATCACCTCCGGCATCACCTTCCGTAGTGGATGAGCAGCTAGGGCCAATACTAGATGTTCAACCATTGGCACAGTACCTACCGCCATCGCGAGCTCAGAAGATCGGGCAGCTTAGAGAACAGTTGTATGCGCAGTACCAGGAGCAGCTCTAGTATCTGCATGAAGGTAATTGCTTGGGAGTCTCAGGTACCATCTTTATGGTCTCTTTTCCGTTATGACCTTTGGGTTTTCTCTATCTATATGTAGAGTAAAATGGCCGATTTGACTTATTCGGTGAGTGTAGGCGGGTTTCTCGTCCCACTCTTCTGTCTTCGTACCTTGAGATAGCTGATAATTATCACATGTCTCGATTACGACGATACGTCCTAGGTTGTGTCATGTCTTAGACTAAGTCATTGGTTCCGACTTACCTTGAGACTTGACCTTTATCCATTTTTGGAGTCAGCATAGGCCAGTGAGGACGTTGGTCCATACTCAACTGACTCAGGAGACATATCTATTCATATGCCTCAAGCCCTTCTTTATTGTGGTTGTGTTATTGCTTATGCATTTATTTATATCACTGTTTCCTTCAATTACTTATATGCCATGCTTCGTTTTAGAGAGATAGTTGTATTTTCTTGAGCCTTTGTTTTGGTTATCTTGCTCGACCAGATTTGGGAAATTTCAAGGACAAAATTTTTCTAAGGATGTGAGAGTTGTGGGACTCGTCTCACTGTAACGGTATTTATATACAGATACGTATTTTGTACTGTGTTTTGTATTTTCTTGATTTTCGGAACGTTTGGAAAAATATAGATTTTTTCTTGACCGGCATATTGCCAGTGTACCATTGTATGCCGATGACATACTTGTCACTCCCGTTTTCCGTTATACATATTTTCAGTGTACCTATACGGATTTTTGGCATTTGTCAGATGATCCGTGTTTTGACTTATCTTTCTTAGCCTTGCTTTGGTTTAATTTTGACTTGGTTTAATTTGGTTTGGTTCAACTTGGTTTGGCTTGGTTTGGTTTAGCTGGTTTGAGATGAGATGGTTTTGTATAAAACCCAAACTTCTCTCTCTCTCCTCCATTATTTCATTTCTCTTCATCCTCTTTCTTTTCATTTTTTCCTCCAACCTAAAGCAAGTACATCTTGCCAAAAGTTGGACAAATGTTATTTTGTTTGTTCTAAACTCTTCCTTACATGATTATAAGCCTCTTTAGAACTTAGAGTTTTTGATTTTTATGGGTAAAATCATGTAGATCTAAGTTTATCAAATCTTGGTATTCTTGGGTTTTGATCTATCAAACTTTATTATTTTTCAAGTTTTGACTGTTCCACGTTGTAGAGAATTTAATTTTATCCAAAATAGACCTTTAAAAACCAGAATTTTGATTTATTTTGAGTGATTTGTGAACTTGGGAAGTTCGTGGGTTCCATGAACTCATGCTCTCAGATTGGAGAAGATGAGCAGTGCTGGACGCATAGCTCTTATTATGCGCCCAAGCCACACTTCTTCCTGCTTAGGGCGCATAGCTCCTATTATTCGCCCAAGGCCTTCCCTGCTTAGGCGCATAAGCTCTGGCATGAGTCTATGGCCCAAAGCTCTCCTGCTTGGGCGCATAGTCCTTTTTATGCGCCTACTGAGTCTTGGAAGATAGTTTTCTTACTTTCTTTCCAAGTGCACCCTGTCCCTAGCATGTGAGCGCATAGCCTTAGGCGCATAGTCCTGGGCGCATGCCATTCCCATAGGCGTATGCTTACCTGGGCACATACAGCTCTAGGCGCATGACTTCCTAGGTGCATGCCATTCCTTATGCGTATACCATCTCTTGGGCGCATGCTCTCCTGGGCGCATGCTATCCCTGGGTGCATGCTACCCTAGGCGCATGCTGTCCATGGCACCCCTTTTTGACCCCTTGTGCTGTTTCTTGTCAGGACAATTCTTGCAAATTTCATCCATGCTCATTCACATGGCCCTTAGTGTAAGGTTGTAGATCTTTGTCTTGGCTTCAAGAATCTTTTTGTTTTACTTCAATTGGAGTTCATATGCGATCGATGATTTCAATCATAATTTTGACCTTTTGGCATATTTTTTGTACTTGACGTTTTGAGGTTTTCTTCGGCTACAATAAATTTTTTAACATGATTTGATGATCTTGTACAGTTAGAAAATGATTGTACACCCTTTGTATACCTAGCACGAGCACAGATCAATTATTGTTTTATGCCAATTAGTTACTTTAACTTTTTCCTTCTCACATGTTAGGATATATCTTTCCTTTCGAATATTTCTTATGTGATATGATATGTCTTTCCGTGCTCTTTTCGGATTTATTGTACTTTAAGGGGAGGCAGTTCCATGATCTAAAGCTATGGGAGGCAGTTCCTTGATATGAAGCAGGAAGACCGTACCATTGAGGAGTACGCTGCTGAGTTCAACCGGCTCGGCAGATTTGCACCTCGCTTGGTAGAAGTCCCAGTGGAGTGTACCAAGAAGTTTCTGTACGGACTGCGGGAGGAGATCCGCACCTTGGTAGCTGCAAATGGTGCGAAGACTTATGACAAGATATTGAAGGTGGCTCAGGATGTTGTGGCCAGCTCATCTACCCGACCCAAGAGAGAGTACCCAAGATCCAACAGCAACTATCAGGGCAACAACAAGAGGCCCAGCAACAACAATAACAACAGGCCCTCTCACCATCAACTGCAACAACAGCCAACAACACCCAACAAGGCACCCCAGTACCTTCAACAGAAGACAACCAATTGTGCCTTTTGCAAAAGGCCTGGTCACATCTGGGACATCTGTAGAAAGAAGCTGGGATACTGCCTTGCTTGTGGATCTGCTAGCCACCAAGTGAAGGATTGTCCAACCTCATTCATCAGGACTGGAGCTGGACAACAGAGAGTCTATTACCCACCCAGCAGCAGCACTATAACCAGTAGAGGGTCGGGCAAGCTTTTGCTTTGGCTGTTGAGGCGCTAGAAGCAGAGGCAGAGACAGAAGGAGATGTCATCACAACTGCTATTTATTTACATTTATATCGAACTTTAGCTTTGTTTTATATTTACATTGTCAGCAGAAGGATTGTCCAACCTTATTTATCGAACTTCATTGCTGCATGTCACATAGATGTAGGAAGTAGAAAGATGATCTGTAGAGTAATGACCGGAGGTGGACCTATCCCAATCACAGAGACTTGCACCTGCCCTATCACTATCTCAGGTCATACCTTTCTAGCACCCTTTCTAGTTATGCCTCTCCCTAACTACGATGTAGTCTTGGGAATAGACTGGCTGAGCAGGTAGCATGCCTTGATAGACTGTCATCGGGGTTGTGTCTTCTTTAGTCCACCTAGAGGACCTAAGTTTGAGGTGGCTCGAGCACCAGAGAGCATGGGGTGTATCTCCTACACCTCCATCACAGAAGATTCTGGACCCCCTCTTCCCCTTATAGCAGAATTTTTAGATGTCTTCCCCGATAATCTTCTAGGATTACCCCCTGATCGTGATGTGTAGTTCACTATCAACCTAGTACCTGGCACTTCCCCTATCTCGTAACGATGCTACAGAGTCAACCTCAAGGAGGCCAAGGAAATGAAGGACCAGATTGATGAGCTCAAGGCCCAGGGATTCAACAGAAGTGGAGCTTCACCATGGAGGACACCAATTTTGTTCGTGCCCAAGAAGGACGAAATCGTACGAATGTGCATAGACTTTTGGGCATTGAACAACATTACCATCAAGAATAAGTACCCTCTGCCAAAGATTGACGACCTCTTCGATCAGCTGAGCGGAGCGAAGGTTTTTTCGAAGATTGATCTCAGCTCTGGATATCACCAAATCAAAGTACGGAAGGAGGATATTCCAAAGACTGCATTCAACACCAAATATGGACAATATGAGTTCTTCGTCATGCCCTTTGGCCTTACAAATATCCCAACAGTGTTCATGAATCTCATGAACAAGGTCTTCCAGGAGTACCTGGACTAGTTTGTCGTTGTCTTTATCGATGACATCCTGATCTACTCGAAGACCCAAGAAGAACATGAGAAGCACTTGCGGATAGTCTTGGAGACATTAAGGAAGGAGAAGCTATATGGTAAGCTGTCCAAGTGCGAGTTCTTCTTAGACAAGGTGGATTTTCTCGGCCACATTGTCACAAGAGAGGGCATATCAGTGGATCCCAAGAAGATAGCAGCCGTAGAGTCATGGATGACCCCTAGTTCAGTTGTAGAGATCAGAAGCTTCTTGGTTTTAGCTGGGTATTACATGAAGTTCATGAAAGACTTTGCAAGGATTACTGAGCTCATGACGAAGCTAACCAAGAAGAATGAAGAATTCATCTGGACTGAGGCGTGCCAGGCATTATTTGAGGAACTGAAGAGAAGATTGACAACAACACCAATTTTGTTGCTACCCTCAGGATCAGGTAGATTCTCCATCTATAGCGACACTTCCGGCAAAGGATTAGGATGTGTGCTACAGCAGCATGGAAAGGTAATTGCTTATGCCTCTCGGAAGTTATGGAACCATGTGAAGAACTACCCGATGCATGACCTGAAGATAGCAGCGGTCATCTTTGCCCCGAAGCTCTGGAAGCATTACTTATATGGCGAGAAGGTAGAGATATACACAGATCATAAAAGCCTCAAGTATGTCTTTACATAGAAGGAGCTCAACAGAGGAGATGGTTGGATCTTATGAAGGACTTTGATATCAACTTGCAGTACCATCCGGGTAAGGCTAATGTCGTTGCTAATGCACTTAGTAGGTACCCGATGGCTATATTTCTAACAAAGGACCAGCATCTGCTAGAAGACATGGAGAAGCTTGGGCTGGAGATTGTGCTACAAGAAGTAGTGATACTGAAGCTTAGGAAAGAAGCTACTGTATCAGGAATGGACTCGCCCATGATGCAATTACAAGTACAGTCCAGTCTAATCAACAAAGTCCAGAAGACTCAGTTCTAAGATGAGACACTGTGCAAGCTAAGAGACCGAGTGTTAGCCGGAACACTTGAGGGTTTCTCAATAGCTGGAGATAGAGCATTGAGGCATGGTACGAGGCTTTATGTGCCGACAAGTGAACTTAGGAACGAGCTGATGAAAGAGGCACATCAGTCGCAGCATTCTATCCATCCAGGAGGAAACAAGATGTAAGTACATGAGAGCACATGTATGGTGGCTTGGAATAAAGAGAGACGTGGTAGAAATTGTCTCTAAGTAATTGATCTGCCAGCAGGTGAAGGCAGACCGTTAGAGGCCAACAGGATTACTGCAACCGCTTCCCATTCCGGAGTGGAAATAGGAGCATATCACCATGGACTTTGTAATGGGATTGCCTAGATCCCAAGGAGGGAAGGATGCCATTGGATAATTATAGACATACTGACCAAGTCTGCCCATTTTATTCCTTTCAAGGTTGGTTTATCCACCAAAAGGTTAGCAGCTCTCTACATGCAAAATATCTACCGGCTTCATGGAGTTCCAGTCAGCATAGTATCAGACATGGATACCCGGTTCACTTTATATTACTTGAAGAGTCTGCAGGAAAGCATGTGTACTTAGCTAAAGTTCAGTACCGTATTCCACAAACCGATGAGCAATCTGAAAGGACTATTCAAATTCTGGACGACATGATGAGATCGTGTGTTTTACAGTTTGGAGGATCATGGGAAGATCATTTACACCTGGTTGAGTTTTCTTATAACAATAGCTACTAGGCCAGCATCCGTATGACACCGTTTGAGGCATTGTATGGACGTCGTTGCCGTACTCCACTAGCATAGGATGACGTAGGAGATCGAGTTATGCTGGGACCAGAGATGGTTACATATGATACAGAAAAAATGAAGATGATCAGAGAGACGTTGAGGATTGCACAGGACCGCCAGAAGCATTGGACAGACAGTAAGTACCGAACACTGGAGTTTGAGGCAGAAGATAAGGTCTTTGTCAGGATTTCTCCTACTAGAGGAACTATCAGATTCGGCCGAGGTGGGAAGCTTAGTTCCAGGTATATTTGCCCATTTGAAGTGCTAAGCCGAGTTGGAGAAGTAGCATACAGAGTGGCTCTTCCACCAAGTCTCGAGGCCGTGCACAACATCTTCCAAGTATCGCAGCTGAGGCGCTACGTACCGGACTCGAGCCATATTGTGGATCACTCAGAGCTGGAGATTGGACCAAGTGTCACGTGCTAGAATAGCCAGTAGAGATAGTAGATCGCATGGAGAAGAGTCTGAGGAACGCGATGATTCCGCTAGTCAAGGCAGCTTGGCGTCACCACTCTTCAAGCGAGGCTACCTGGGAGCGAGAGGCTGAGATGAGGGAGAAGTACCCTCAGCTGTTCTAGGTTTGTTCTAACCCTCTCTTTCATTAATGGTAGAAATTTCGAGGACAAAATTTTCTAAGAAGAAAAGGTTGTAAAACCCATAATTTTTTGACTTAATTATTAGATAGGTTTTGTATAGTATATTATTATTATTATATATATTAGTTGGAATACGGGAAAAAACATTTTTTCAAAAATATTTATTAATTATAATGTTTTATTGATGGTAATTGAGGCCTTTTTAACCCAAGCCCAATAGCTATCGGTTTCGAACTCACTACCTAAACCTGCTACCCAAACCCAATTAACTTAAACTACCGTTAACCCACTACCCGGTCTTTCTTCCGATCCGTTTCCTTCGCCGTATTGTACCCCATGTACCCCCTCTTCCCCTTCATGTATTTTTTATCAGAAACCCATCTCTTCTCCATCAAAAACTCACAGAAGATTTTCTCCCCTACCACCTTCATAAATCTCTTCAATCTTCCACTACACATCTCCTCCTTCAAAACCGACCATGCCCCGGTGTTACCCGCATGCCCCGATCCTAGTAATACCCCACTCGGGGCATTTTTGTCGTGCCGTCGACCGCTTCCCGGCCACACCCGACCGTGCCCCGACCGCCGACCACCTGTGCGGCCGTCCTCGTGCGCCAGCCAGCACCGTCCACCTCCCGCCAGAGTCCACGGCCGCTACGCCTGCCGTCAGCGCCGCCTTCGCGCACGCAACAGCCCATATCCACGCACACACAAATGCCCGTGCGCCCCCGTCGTCCCACGCCCCATCCACGATAGCTCCCGTGTGCCTCATACACGACAGCCCCCGTGCGCCCCGTATACGAGAGCCCACGTGCGTGCATTCCTGCGTGTCGACGCCAAATCCGTCCGCGTGCGCCGTGCGCCACGCCGTTTCACGCACGTGTCCCCATTCCGTTACGTTGTGCAACCCGAGTCTGAGGCCTCCCCTCGGTAATCCTTCTCCATCCCGGTAAGTCCCTGACCCTTTCTGTACCATTTCTAGATTATGAAAACCATTTATGTTTCGACCGAAATTGACAGAATAAAGCTCTGTAAATTTTGGGATAGTTAGTTTCCTCTTTTTGACCATATGATTTGTAATAGAATTTAATAATTAATTAATGTGACAGTTCGATTATTATTAGTAATAATTATGTCGTACTATATAACTTGTTATATTAATTAGTAAGTTATTAGATTTAGTGATTAATGTTAAATGGTTAACTAAGCGTTTAATTACGATTATTGTAGAAATCATGTTATTTTATATTTAAGAGTATTATTAATAATATTGCCGTTAATTTTACATTAATAAAATATTAAATTAGTTTTAAAATTAGTTCATATCAAAAGCTTATTTTAATATAAAAAAAGGTGTTAGTTTTAATTATTCAAGCAAAAACCTATTTTTTTCGAGGAAAGAGTAGCTTTATTAGAACTTATTCAAATGGATCACAAAGAGGAACAAGAAGGGAGATTGCATCCTTGGAAAGATCATGGAGGATACACTCCGGAGCAAATTCGTAGCAAGCCTTCTTATTGGCGGATAAAGCAGATTTTGCTAAACTGTGTGCTGCTCTATTACCCATCCTTCTCATAAGCATAAATTTGAATTTTTTGGACGAACCCAACACAGACAGGATAGACTGGACAAGATCATGTATTCTCCATGGAGTAAGGGAATTCTCACCATTAAGGATTAGGATTGCTGTAAGGGAGTCGTCTTTGATGATAATGTTTGTGGCCTCGAGGGTGTTGGCCAACTCAATGCCTAGACGAATTACTTCTAATTCGGTTTGGAGCTAATCTATGTAACGAGGAAAGAGGATGATGTCCAGGTCAATGCGGAGACAAAGTTTCCTCTGAAGTCCCTGGCAATCGTCGCTGCTGCGATGGAATGGTGCTATGTAGCGCCATCTACATTAATCTTGATATAGTTCTCTGAAGGAGGTGTCCAAGTCATAGTGGAAGTGGCAGCATTACTCATGTCTTGGAGGAGATCTGAGACAGGTTGCTGGTCTCTAGTATGAGCATAATGGATGTCGGCCGCATGGAGATTGGTCGCATTAGGCTTGGGAGCTTCATGCCGGAAGACGTACGCACACCTCGCCTTCCACAGCATCCAGAGGGTCGTTGCACCTATTCTGAAAGCTTCGATCGCTTCCGAATCAAGAAGCCTTGACGTGAGGTGGGTATTGATCTTGTAGTTCTGTTCGATGCGCAGACCCAAAGGCAAAGAGAACTAGACCTCGCGGGTCAGGCCACAATGGAGAAATAGATGATCGGCTTCCTCCTATTAGCTAAGGCAGAAGGGGCAGAGGTTGTTCATGGAGGAGATTCTCCTGCTGATGGAAGCCATGAGGGGAAGTGCTTCATTGAGAATATTCCATATAAAAATTTGTATCCTTGATGAGATGTTTCTCACACTCCAGAGCTTAGGCCAAACCTTACTGTCAACGTTAGAAGAGGAGGCACTTGCCGCCTGCGCTCCAATGGATTCATAGAGGAATTTAGAAGAGAACTTGTCGTTCCTCACACACGTCCACAACAGTTGGTCAGAGCCATCTCCTTCTTCTAGATTGATTGCCAGTATCGCTTTAGCCTCCATAGGGATGAATAGAGAATTAATAAGAGCCGTATTCCAATAGCGACTATGGGGCATCATCAACTCATGCACCAACCGTGGACAGCTATGGGGAGGAGACTGTATGAGATTTTATGACCTAGAAGACCAGGAACCCAGGGGTCCGCCAAGATTTCTGTCCACCCACCTTTAACTCTCCACAGCACACCAGGCGCCATGAGGGGGCGAATGTGAAGCATACTTCTCCATGTTGGAAAGGCGCGTCTGGGTATCGTCGCTTGCCAGAGGGATCTATTTTATAAGTAGACGCCGCGGAGAAGACGAGCCCAGAGCTGATTAGGGTTTTCGATGAAGCGCCAAGTGAGTTTTTCGATCAGTGCTTTGTTAACCCAATCTAGGTTCCTGAAACCCATGCCTCCAGCTCGTTTAGGTTGCGTGAATTTACCCCAAGATAGAAAATGGATTTTCTTTTCTTTCGGTTCATGCCCCCACCAGAAGTTTTGTTGCAGCTTTGTGATGTTGGTCGTAATTGCCTTTGGTACATTATAAGCTGCCATGTAGTATATAGGCAAAGAGCCAAGGTTTATCTGATCAGAACACTACGCCTCGTATGTGAGAGGAGTTTAGCCTTGCACCCCCGTAGACGGGAGAGGCACTTGTCGATCATAGGAGTGAAGGTGCCGAATCTTTCTTTAGATTGAAGGAGATTATGACCCAAGTATCTATCATCTTCCTTCATAAACCCAAGTTAGACGATAGCGGCCAGTCTTTATTGATTATCTGGTTCAACTTCCTTGCTAAAGTGGATACTCGACTTAGAGAAGTTGATCTGTTGTCTGGACCACCCAGCAAAGGTGTTCAGGATGTTGTGAACTTGAAGCAGTACAATATCTGACGCCTTCCCAAAGATCATGATGTCATCTACAAAAAGAAGGTGGGAGATGGCCGAGCAGTGTCGGTTGATACGAACACCCCAGAATAAGTCCTCTTGTGTATATGCTAGGAATAGTTGGGAGAGCACTTCTGAGCAAAGGATAAAGATGTAGGGTGACATCGAACACCCTTGTATAATGCCCCTTCCAGGTTTAATGTGACCCTCTGGAGATCCATTGATGAGAACTGAGAAAGAGGGTGTGGTGATGCATGCCATAATTAGATTGTTTGCGTGTCCTTGGATACCCATGCAATGAAGGGTACTTTTGATGAATGACCAAGACAGGCGATCATAGGCTTTCTATATATCAATCTTCAGTACGAAAGAGTTCTTCTTTGTAGGAAAATTTTTCATGGCATGAATAATTTCTTGGGCCATGATGACGTTGTTCGTAATCTGTCGGCCGGGGACAAATGCATTCTGAAAAGGGGAGATGAGTTTCTGCATCATTGGTCGAAGTCGATCCGTTATGATTTTTGATATAACTTTGTGAGAGACATTACAAAAAGTGATCAGTCGGTAGTCGCTTGGAGTGGCTGGGATTTTCCTTATTCGGGATAAGGACGATGTGAGTATGATTGAGCGAGGCCGGCATTTGCGTGTCAGTGAAGAACCGTTGTATGGATGCACAGAGGTCATTGCCAATCATCGGCCATGCTCTTTGGAAGAACAGGGCTAGTAGCCATCCGGGCCAGGTACCTTAAGTGGCCCCATGCCTTTAATGGTCCGTTCAATCTCCTCTGCGGTTGGAATATTCTGAAGTCTTTCGTTCTCATCTTGCGTGTATGGGGCATTAGAGGAGAGCAGATTGGACCCTGAGCGATCAGTATCACCTTCGCGGAAGACAAATTTGAAGTAGTTGATGATCACTCTAGCGATTATAAGACGGTCAGAAGACCAGGAGCCGTCTTCTAGTTGAATGGCTCAGATCTTCTTCTGTCATTTTCTAATGGTGGGCCTAACATGGAAATATTTTGAGTTTCTGTCGCCTTCTTTGATCCATCGATATTTAGCCCTCTGGTTCCAAAATGTGTCTTCGAAAAGAAGGAGATCATTAATCTCCACCATTATCGATCTTTCTTCATTTAATATCCACCATTATTGATCTTTCTCGCACCTCGACAGTTCCAGGATAATACTAACATTGGCCTTGCAGCTTTTGTGGGGCAGTCACCATGACTATTTTGGAGCTTTGATTGTCTGGAGATGAGGGGAAGGAAAGTACAGATCTCTTCTTTCGAGCTTGGTGATGTATTGGGGAGGTTGGTCGCTTCCATTGGTTACTAGAAATGAGGAAGGGGGAGATATAAACCAGATGTTGCATGCGCACACATCTTTTCTATGTCAGTTTGTGGTGTATGGATGGAGGCATGTTTCGTATATTGCTTGGGGAAGATGGAGGGGATGGTAGGAGTTCGACGATAGGCCCATTCGTCACAAGGGGTGGTGAGCAAGTTGGGTGGAAGGAATAATTTGTCATGCTGGAGTACTCGGTATATTGTTTATGAAGAACAGAGGTTGGATTGCTAAGCAATTGATTAGAGGGTGTCATGGAATTGAGGTTTGAATTGAATGCACAAAGGTCAGTATCCATCAAATCAGTAGGCTCCCAATCCGATGTCGTCAGGCAATCTGAGTTGTCATCCTTTCTACGACTCGTAATTATAATTGGGTAGTTACTGCTGCTATAATCCCAGAGGTCCTTTGATATTTTTTCTGAATTTTTAGTAAGATCTGGAGTGATAATGGTGAATCCCCTCTTGTGCGGAGGGACGTATCTTGTCAACTGAAGACTTGGTGATTCGCTGACCGTTCCGATGGAGGTTGGCGTCGCGGTCGTGTTGTCAGAGTTCAAGGTCGGCGAATCCCTGTACTGTAATTGGTTAACCTAGGGATAGACTGCGGCTTCTTTGTCCAGCTGTCCGGCAAGCGTCTGCATGACCCTATCCATGGTGTCTTTTGGAGTGTTATCTTTGCTCGGGCGGGTGGGGGGATTCTGGGATTGCCAGCAGTATAGTCCTCCTTCTTGATCCTTGGTTGGAGGAGGTCGAGGGCTCTCGTTTTCTCTTCATCTGGCCAGTCTTCTCCGATCAGGGAGAAGAACCTTTCTCTGTCGCTGCAACCTGAAATCGAGTGGCCCACTCTAGTGCAAAAAAAACACAAGCGGGGGAGGCGTTCATATTTGACGCACACTTGGTTGGAGGAACAGCTTTCAAGATTAGCTGAGATGACTTTCTTAAGAGGTTTCGAGATGTCAACCATGATTTTGATGCGAGCGAAGGTTCTCCACTTGAGTTCATCCACGGTTGAGGGCGACCGAGGGAGGCCAATGGCTTTGGCAATTCTTGTCACCGCAGTTCTGTTCAGAAACTTTGGCGGTATTTTATGAAGTTGAACCCAGAGGTCGGCTTTGTCAAAAAGGTATTCCTCCGAAAGTTTTCTAGGGTCGCATCTCTCTATGGCCAGTAACTCACCACTAATGCTCCATGGAGCGTCATTAAGAACTTTCTCCACCTCATTCGGGCATCCAAGACGCATGAGGAACGTCCCTGCATCGACGTCTAGGTTAGACACATGGATCGGTTCCTTCATTTTCCACAAATTGGAAAGAATAGAGTTTAGAGAGGAACAAGAGAATCTTCGGGTCGAATACGGTTTAATGGCGATGATAGTACTTCAGAGCGGGGACGTCGAGCTTTCGCTGGAGGTCAGTGTAAAAGTTTCAGAGGGGCCCTGCAGGGAGAATAAAGAGGCCATCTTTTTGATGACCTCCTTGTAGGTCGCCATTGATGTAATGCTGGGGCGGGAGCACAGATGATGTAGATGGCACCGGACAATTTGATGGTGTATGAAGAGTATGAGAGATGGTAGGGCTTAGGGGAAGTGTGGCGGAGGAGGTAGGCAGGGTGTGAAGGGAGGGAGGAGTTGTGGAGCGCCGCAATCAGCGGAAAAATTACAAACCCTAGGTTTTTAGGGTTTAGGGTTTGGTAGAGATCGCTATTGCAGAAAAATACTATCATATTTTGGATAAACGTAATAATTCCACGTTATGTTAGTAAATGGTTTCATTATCGAAAAGAGTTTTTGCATAAAATTATACTTAACTAAAGTATTAGTTCCATTTATAAAATAAAATCTATTTATTATTTATCTATTTTAATTAAATTAGTATTTTTCAAGTTACTAAATAAATAAATAATTTTTTAAAAGGTTGTTTATTAGTAGTATTTGATTATATTTATTTTGCTAAAAGTTAGTAAAAGAGTATTTTTACATAAATTATCTTCATAATCAAAAATCTACTATGTCATCACGAATTTGTTATTAATTAGGGCATTGATAACTTTATTCAAAGAAATAATAAGTTTTATTATTTTACTTAGTAAAACCGTAATTTTCTTATATAATTCACTTATAGTTCTCTAAAATATTTTATAATTAAATAATTTCTTTACTAAGACTATCAGTGAAATTAGAGCCTAGACGTTATTATATGATTAATAAGTTAATTAGAATTGTAGCAACCGCAGATAGGCAACTAAGTTATATTTCGTTAATGTAGGTTTTAGGTTCCGGGACTTAGTCTGAGTATTTTATGTCGTCACCTACAGCATCAAAAAAACCAAGGCAAGTTCATATGTATTCAAACTTGTATTTTAGTTAATAATTAAAATATTTGCATCGTAGAATCATTGTATCGACACTTGATCCACGGGATCCTATTCGGACCCAATTGATTGCCTGATTGACTGAATGACTCGAGATTGGGGAGTAGTGTTAACACCTGTGGTCAAAGCCCCATACTACCTCACTGTAGATAGCGGAAGCCCAACCCACTTGGGCTGAAGCCGGACCATGTTCACTAGAACACATACTGCCTTCATCCCTAGCCGGCCACAGGATGTTACACGCTCAAAACACTATTGCTAGTTAGATTGCATCATTTCTATTTCCAGAGATTTATTGCATCACTACTTCTTTATTATTATTAGAAAATAAATTATGTTATAAAATTGCTTCTTGTCTCGTTTAATTATACATTAAGATGCTGGAATGGATATGTATGTTCTTGATCCCGTCTTGACTAGTGAACTATATTTTAGGTGATTATGATGACTATGAGCTGGCCTATAGTTCTTACTACGGACTTGACCTGGGTTTCGAGGAGTTAGTTGGACCCGGATCGGGAACCCCGGAGTTCTAGAAGAACCTTTCTATTTAGTTTCTTTCCTTCTTAAAGTTGTAATAAATGAACAAGTTGTAATAACTGAATGTTTCCTCCTTTGTGCTTATTCCAATTTGACTCTAGTTTCATTTCAAATGTTTTAATAAATTTTTTATACCGTATTTAGAATATTGTTCTTGTATTGCTACTGATTGATACAGCTTACTGTCGCCGTCTCACAACGGTGTAGGCTGGGCATGATCTGACTGGACCTAGTATCTTGGGATCGGGTCATGACAAGAGGTTAAGTATATATATATCTAAATTGCCAAGTCAACTATATCTCAATGCACATAATGAATAATAACAAGAATGAACAATATGGTTCGTAGTCTACAGTCCACTAACATATGTGTTTGATTAAACCCCAAGAACAAGTTATGTCTATAAAGATAGGCCATAACAACAGTGAAAGGCATGGTAATAAATATAAAATATGGAAGAACGAAAAAGTATGTCACTATCAATACCTGAATCCTTTAGCCACATCCATCAACTACTTCTCTATTCTATGCAGCAGCTCATCAATAACTTGGAGAGATCACCAAGTCATCATAGTAAGATACATAATATGCATGTCGAATGTAACAGTAATAACATGCAAAAATAATGACAAGAAAATAATATAAATAAAGACTAAAAGAAAGTGGCATGCCATCAAGAATAGTGTTATCAAACGCAATTATAAATAAATCGAGGTAATCGCTATAGAAGCATGAAAAATACAAAATGGTGTATAACCTTTATCCATCTAAGTGTAAAATCTCAAGTATGAAGCAGTTCAGTCTTTGGACTTTATGAGTCTTGGAGATTGAAAATACTAATAAAAAGACGCATAGCCAAAAAAAGACCAGAAAGACACTTTGTTAAAGTAAAAGACAGAAAGAAGCATGGTTCAACTGATGCATGATCAATAGTCGGTGATCTTTATCATCTTCCTAGATAAAGTATGAACTTCGGGTAGTATGCAGTGTTCAGATCCCGAGGAAGATGCCAGTGATTTTGTCACCATAATTATTACACTTTTACAACTGTGCAGGAGCAATCAAATGCGGCAATTTTGTAATATGCAACAAAAAATGCTATGCGTCAAATGCAGTAAGACGCATAGGTACTCCCCATAAAGAGATCGTGTACTAACATGGCAGTATTTCGTGCAGTACGTCTCGAGCCACGTCGTGAGTTATATGTGATTCTCATGTACGTTCACTCTCTACTAACTTCAGTTACCTCTGCGCCTACCCATCTTCATGTGCCTCAGATGTAAGAAACAGTATATTTTATGTCTATGCATGAAAATCTGTTCTAGTAAAAAAAACTACAAAAATAGATGACAGTGTCTTCCTCGCAACATGGACAGAGAAAGAGGCTATAGGTGCAACTGACACTACGTAAGTTGTGACTTCCCAAAAAGAGCTTTCAGAGATAGAGTTCTCTTTGCTATCAAGAATTCACCAGTGAACAAGCTTCATCAAACTTCACATCGGATTGTCAACGGAGTAAAGAAGTCGAAGTAGACTTAACTTCCATCGTTCCAATCCCAGATCTATTGTACTCGAAATTTTTATTAAAGATTTCTATTGTACTCTTTTTTTTTATATTAATACAAAAAGTTTTAGTCCTTCGGACTTTTTGTAACGGAACAAAAATGGTGACTCTATGGGGGACAACTTCCTTTACCGATAAGAAAGTGGTGGCACAATCCTATGTCACAAAGCTTGGTTCAATTGAAAAGGTGTTGATCATACAATTTGACCAACAAGTATATGAAGCGATGCTGTTGGACAAAGACTCTGCTTCGGCTGTCAAGTGACGGAAGGCAAGCGTGCTCATAAATCCAGGGTCCCAAAGTCTCTTTCTGCTCTTTCCAACGTCGTCGATGGCAAGAGGAAGACCTTGGCCAATTCTGGCCAAAACAACAACTCGGAGATGCATGACTCAGTATTAGCTATTGTCGTTTCCAAGAAAGTTTCTACTGCTGAGGCATATGATTCCAACTATACATCTAAGAACTGTTCTACCAGTCAGCCATCTACAAAACCCTTTTCTTCCTACAGGAAGAAGACGACTAAGAAGGCGCATAAGCACCATCCGCCAAAGAACAAGATTGTTATTCAAGACAGAAGCTCATGCCCCATGTTTGGAAAAAAGAATGCACAACTTTCAAGTCTTGCAAGAGAAAAATACTACGATGTCAAGGACTTGGGTGTTGGAAACTCTTCTCCATACTTGGCCAGCCAGAAGAAGAGTTCTCCTCATAATAGGAATCTAGACGCATAATTAAAAAGGAGAAATATGTCATCCATAGACTATCTTTTGCAAATACCATTGTGCATAAAGAAGAAGCCCAAAGTTATATGCCTCTTCGTATCATGCGTGTAGATGTTGTATCGTAGATCATATGATGGGCTCCTTCTGTGATGTTTATCAAAAAAGAAGCTAATCCGATGCTCCGTGAAGCTTACGATGGTACTTGTGGTGCTCATCAACCTGGTCCAAAATTATATGACCGATTAAGTTATTTTGGTTATTACTGGCTCAGTATGGTATCTGATGCAATAGATTATGCAAAAAATACAAGACATGTCAAATCCATGGTAACTTCATACATCAACCTTCAGAGTACCTGCATCCGATGGCCGCATCATGGCCCTTAAAGCTTGGAGAATGGACGTCATTGGACCTAGTAGACCTCCTTCATCTAGAGGACACCAGTTTATCCTAACAATAATTGATTACTTCTCTAGATGGGCAGAAGCTATACCACTTGTTGAAGTAAAAAAATTCTAATGTGATTAGTTTCATCAAACACCATGTTATCTACCTTTTTGGATTACCTCGAAGGATTATCCATGACAATGGCCCACAGTTTGTGAGAAATAAACTTTGTACATTTTGTGATAAGAACCAGATCTAGAATACAGCTTCTATGGCTTACAACCCCGCAGCTAATGGGTTAGCCGAAGCTTTCAACAAAATTATTATTAAGTTGCTCAAGAAGTTTGTTTCCTCCAATAAACGTAACTGGAATAAGAAACTTGGTAAATGTCTTTGGGCATATCGCACAACAGTACAGACCCCCAACGGGTACGATGCAATTTTCTTTGGTCTACGAAAGTGAAGCAGTTCCTCCTCTGCAGATTCAAATTCCTTCTCTTTGAATTGCTTTATCCAATGAATTAACAGTTGAAGATAATGATTGTCTACGGTTATAAGAATTGGAGGCACTCGATGAGAAATGACTCATGGTCTATAGCGTATTGAGTTATATCAAGCCCGTATTTCCAAATCCTTCAACAAGAAGGTGAAAGAGCGAGTTTTTTAAGTCGGCAATTTAGTTCTTTTAGTAATAAGACCTATGGTGATGACACACAAAAGTAAAGGAAAATACGTAGCTAGTAGGAAGCACCTTTTGTTGTCGAATTGGTATATTAGAATGGAGCATACAGGCTAGCACAGCCTAATGGAGATTTGCTGATGATGCCTACTAATGGCAAATTCTTGAAGAAATATTATCTAAACTAGAATACACATAGCTTTGTATTCAAGACAGAAGCTCATGCCCCAGAACAAGATTGTTATTCAAGACAGAAGCTCATGCCCCATGTTTGGAAAAAAGAATGCACAACATTCAAGTCTTGCAAGAGGAAAATACTACGATGTCAAGGACTTGGGTGTTGTAAACTCTTCTCCATACTTGGCCAGCCAGAAGAAGAGTTCTCCTCATAATAGGAATCTAGACGCATAATTAAAAAGGTGAAATATGTCATCCATAGACTATCTTTTGCAAATACCATTGTGCATAAAGAAGAAGCCCAAAGTTATATGCCTCTTCGTATCATGCGTGCAGATGTTGTATCGTAGATCATATGATGGGCTCCTTCTGTGATGTTTATCAAAAAAGAAGCTAATCCGATGCTCCGTGAAGCTTACGATGGTACTTGTGGTGCTCATCAACCTGGTCCAAAATTATATGACCGATTAGGTCATTTAGGTTATTACTGGCTCAGTATGGTATCTGATGCTATAGATTATGCAAAAAATGTAAGACATGTCAAATCCATGGTAACTTCATACATCAACCTTCAGAGTACCTGCATCCGATGGCCGCATCATGGCCCTTAAAGCTTGGAGAATGGACGTCATTGGACCTAGTAGTCCTCCTTCATCTAGAGGACACCAGTTTATCCTAACAATAATTGATTACTTCTCTAGATGGGCAGAAGCTATACCACTTGTTGAAGTAAAAAAATTCTAATGTGATTAGTTTCATCAAACACCATGTTATCTACCTTTTTGGATTACCTCGAAGGATTATCCATGACAATGGCCTACAGTTTGTGAGAAATAAACTTTGTACATTTTGTGATAAGAACCAGATCTAGAATACAGCTTCTATGGCTTACAACCCCGCAGCTAATGGGTTAGCCGAAGCTTTCAACAAAATTATTATTAAGTTGCTCAAGAAGTTCGTTTCCTCTAATAAACGTAACTGGAATAAAAAACTTGGTAAATGTCTTTGGGCATATCGCACAACAGTACGGACCCCCAATGGGTACGATGCAATTTTCTTTGGTCTACGGAAGTGAAGCAGTTCCTCCTCTGCAGATTCAAATTCCTTCTCTTTGAATTGCTTTATCCAATGAATTAACAGTTGAAGATAATGATTGTCTACGGTTATAAGAATTGGAGGCACTCGGTGAGAAATGACTCATGGTCTACAGCGTATTGAGTTATATCAAGCCCGTATTTCCAAATCCTTCAACAAGAAGGTGAAAGAGCGAGTTTTTTAAGTTGGCGATTTAGTTCTTTTAGTAATAAGACCTATGGTGATGACACACAAAAGTAAAGGAAAATATGTAGCTAATAGGAAGCACCTTTTGTTGTCGAATTGGTATATTAGAATGGAGCAAACAGGCTAGCACAGCCTAATGGAGATTTGCTGATGATGCCTACTAATGGCAAATTCTTGAAGAAATATTATCTAAACTAGAATACACATAGCTTTGTATTCAAGACAGAAGCTCATGCCCCAGAACAAGATTGTTATTCAAGATAGAAGCTCATGCCCCATGTTTGGAAAAAAGAATGCACAACATTCAAGTCTTGCAAGAGGAAAATACTACGATGTCAAGGACTTGGGTGTTGGAAACTCTTCTCCATACTTGGCCAGCCAGAAGAAGAGTTCTCCTCATAATAGAAATTTAGACGCATAATTAAAAAGGAGAAATATGTCATCCATAGACTATCTTTTGCAAATACCATTGTGCATAAAGAAGAAGCCCAAAGTTATATGCCTCTTCGTATCATGCGTGCAGATGTTGTATCGTAGATCATATGATGGGCTCCTTCTGTGATGTTTATCAAAAAAGAAGCTAATCCGATGCTCCGTGAAGCTTACGATGGTACTTGTGGTGCTCATCAACCTGGTCCAAAATTATATGACCGATTAAGTCATTTGGGTTATTACTGGCTCAGTATGGTATCTGATGCTATAGATTATACAAAAAATGCAAGACATGTCAAATCCATGGTAACTTCATACATCAACCTTCAGAGTACCTGCATCCGATGGCCGCATCATGGCCCTTAAAGCTTGGAGAATGGACGTCATTGGACCTAGCAGTCTTCCTTTATCTAGAAGACACTAGTTTATCCTAACAATAATTGATTACTTCTTTAGATGGGCAGACGCTATACCACTTGTTGAAGTAAAAAAATTCTAATGTGATTAGTTTCATCAAACACCATGTTATCTACCTTTTTGGATTACCTCGAAGGATTATCCATGATAATGGACCACAGTTTGTGAAAAATAAACTTTGTACATTTTGTGATAAGAACCAGATCTAGAATACAGCTTCTATGGCTTACAACCCCGCAGCTAATGGGTTAGCCGAAGCTTTCAACAAAATTATTATTAAGTTGCTCAAGAAGTTCGTTTCCTCTAATAAACGTAACTGGAATAAGAAACTTGGTAAATGTCTTTGGACATATCGCACAACAGTACGAACCCCCAACGGGTACGATGTAATTTTCTTTGGTCTATGGAAGTGAAGCAGTTCCTCCTCTGTAGATTCAAATTCCTTCTCTTTGAATTGCTTTATCCAATGAATTAACAGTTGAAGATAATGATTGTCTACGGTTATAAGAATTGGAGGCACTCGATGAGAAATGACTCATGGTCTACAGCGTATTGAGTTATATCAAGCCCGTATTTCCAAATCCTTCAACAAGAAGGTGAAAGAGCAAGTTTTTTAAGTCGGCGATTTAGTTCTTTTAGTAATAAGACCTATGGTGATGACACACAAAAGTAAAGGAAAATACGTAGCTAATAGGAAGCACCTTTTGTTGTCGAATTGGTATATTAGAATAGAGCATACAGGCTAGCACAGCCTAATGGAGATTTGCTGATGATGCCTACTAATGGCAAATTCTTGAAGAAATATTATCTAAACTAGAATAGACATAGCTTTTTATTCCCCAGCAAGTTTATAAATGTATAGTGTTTATATTTTTTCTGGAGTGACAAATATTAGACTCCATATGTTAATATTAACATTTCTTTGACTTCAAACCATTATTTTTATTCAGATGTTCTGCATAAGTTATAACTAATAGGTCCTCAAAAAATTTCATGTGGAATTATCTTTAATTCTTATGAAACCTTCTCGTAGGAGATTACTAAACGCATCCGTCGACTTTATTAAGACTCGTCATTAAAGACAAGTTGTTTTAAAGACATCATATTTTAATTCCTCTGTTGGATAGAAATAATCTATTATCAAGATAATATTCATGTTCATATTACCTTTGAATTATTATGCGACAACCACTCTCTATAGAGTTTTATAAATTTGCCAAGTCCATATTACCCCTAAGCAAATTTATCCGAGAATGTCTATCAAGTACATATTACCTCTGATATATATATATATATATATATATATATATATATATATATATATATATATATATATATATATATTTATATATATATATATATATATATTTGTATATATATATATATATATATATATATATATATATAGTTTATAGTCATGTCCTATTACTTTGCGCGTAGTCGAGTGCGTCATAAGTAATATGTCCACTAAAATCTATTAGTGACGTCCATAATACATATGAAAAATTACCTTACTATATTATCTATATACTGTGGACACATACAAAAAGAAGAAGAAACACTGTATTTTCTTTATTGGCACAAGACACCACAAATCGAGTACGCCTGAGAGATCCTGCGCTGAGGATCCCCGAGTACAAAAAAAAGAATTCTGGAGGATGGGACGATGGAGATCGAGGGGCAGTTGCTCCTTTACTCCGTTGACACTCTGATTACAAAAGTGGGAGAAAACCTAAGAAAATTGCTAACTCTCGGCTCACTGTCAAGAAGTGCTACAATTTGGCTCTTGAAAATACTCTCTGTTCTGTATTTTGATGAGGGATGAACCCCCCTTTTTATAGTCATTCTTGAGCTGGAATATGTTATGCGCCCACATGAGAAAATATACTAGTTTTTATGTGGGCGCATGGTCTTGCTTTGGGCATATAGGATGTAGGCACATGCAAGCTGCGTGGTTGTGGGTTGATCGTGGTCCTGACGTGGCCGCATGCTTCGGTGCACGACTGCTCGTGGAGACTGACGTGGCCGTACGCTTCGGTGCATATTTTGATCGTGGCTTTGACCAAGTCAGGGGCTATTCTGGCTTGGGCGCGTAGCCTGATACAAGGCTATGCGCCCTCTTTCTGGGGGAGCTTGTCATGGGCGTATAGAGCTTCACAGGATTACTTGGGCGCATAGAGCTTCACAGGGTGACTTGGGCGCACAGAGCTTCACAGGGTGACTTAGGCGCATACGAGTTCACTTGGGCGCATATGTCCTCATTGGCTTGGGCATATAAGGCTTTATTTCTAAAATTTTAATGCTTCTACAAGACCCCTTCAATGTTTTTGATACTTGAACGAGTTCAAAATACTTTAAAAGAAGCATGGACCGTCTTCTCGTGATGTAGTGGTCGCATAGCACGGCTCTCTCTTTGGGCGTATAGAGTTTGGCCAGCCTGTCAGAGAGATAGCTGTTGAGATCTTCTTCGAAAATCTGAACTGACAGATTCATTGGGGTAGAATTTGAAGAGGTTCATCCTTCATACGTTGTCCATGTCAGCAAATGGCAGTCGCATAGTATGCAAGAGGATGAGTCTTCACGTGGGTGCGTAGGCCATGGTGGGCACATAGGCGCATAGGAATAGTGGGCGCATAGGAATATGGCCTATGCCTATAAATAGTCTTTGAAAGAGAGAGAAAGTTATTATTCTCATTTCTCTTAGGACTTCCAAAAGACTCTTCTTCACCTTTCTTTACGAACCATGTCTCCCAAGGTCGTCAAGAGATCTGCGAAGGGCAAGGGGGCTGCACCGAGTGGCTCTCCTCTTGCGACAGCGTCCTCACCAGTCCAGGACCCGATTCTGGGTGAGGCCATGCCTAAAAAATAAAGTCTCGAGCGTTAATTTGCGACGCTCAGAATTTTCTTCTGCCTGGGTGCATGCGCCGAAGGCAACATACTTCTGTGAGCATTCTTATGCGCCCACAGAAGTCATGTGCCAACATTGTGGTGTACTATGTGCCCCATGTTGCCATGTTATGCGCCCACATGTTGTTTGCATGTTATGCGCCCATGTTATGCTGTACGTTATGGACCCACATGTTTGTTTTGGGCGCATATCCCTTTGGGTGCATAGTCCTTTGGGCGCATAAGAGTCCTTTAGCACTTAGTTTTTCCTGCGATTTCTGAGTCTGACTTTCTCTTCTGTCTTTACAGTAAACATGTTTGTCCCGAAACTTAAGGGAATCCCTTTCGGCTCTATTTATCAAGTCCTCGGTACCAGTCTCAGAACAAATATGATCAGCAAGGTTCAAGCCACGATCAGTCAAAACCAGCCTACGGAACATACACTTGCCATACTTGAACAGGATAAGACCTTCTTGAGGCAGATGATTAATGATGAGACGTTCCTGCTTGGAGGGGCACGTCGTTTCAAGAAGCTGTACTTCCTATTTGGTGATAGTGTGGGATTTGAAGATGGCGAGACCATACGCTTGAGAAACCCAATGGTAATCCGTCCGAACAATCAGAGGATATGGCTACCGTCGATGGAGCGTCAGTATCCTTTGTCTGCTTTTACTGTCTTAGCCGTGCGGCAACAGATAAAGTGGAAGCTAACTCCTGAGCTCCCCGGGGTCATCTTTGGAAGAATAAAGTTTGACTCAGGCGATCGGAAGAAGGACACTTTCAAGTGTGTCCGGGGCTCTACATCTTACTCTACGAGGGGACTGCCACCTGGTGCCGTAATGAACGACATTCCGACTAACCTCCATCCTTATGTCGCTGACCACTACTAAAATATGCTCTATTAGAGACGTAATTTAGCGACAGAATAAATTAACGTCGCTAACTATTGAATAGCGACTCCTGTTGATTGACATCACAAAACGTCGCTGAATAGCGACGTTCCGCGACAAGAGATAAAGTACGTTGCTGAATAGCTACGTTTAGCGACGTGACTTAAGTTATATCACTCTTTAGCGACGTTCAGCGACGTCTAAATCTGACGTCGCTAATGTTTTAATATATCCCGTTCGAAACATTCATTTCCCCCTTCTCTCTCTCTCACTCAAAAATCAAACCCAAAATTTTTCAGTCTCTCCTCCGACGAAGCTCTCCTCCGACGAAGCCCCCCTCCTCGCCGTCTCCCTCCTCCGACCGAGCCGCCCTTTTCAGGTAAACCCTAACCCTAGCCCTAGCTATCTAGATACGGACACAAATGTGGGCACAGACGACATAGACACGAGAACCCTAACCCTAACTAGGGTTGCAAATGTGCTGACACCATGTGCTAACTAGGGCTGCAAATTGGGCTATATTCTGATGGGGAGGGGGTTCTATTCTGTTGTCTTTACCTGGCTCGTATCAGAGGGAATGAGAGGTCCAAATTTGGCATTTTCTCAATTGACAATTTGATAAAATTCTTGACAAAAAATATCTTGATAGTTGTGATGTGACACTTGCTGTAAAATCAATGCTTTTATCTAGTTTTGGGGATATATATATCAGTAGTTTTGGGGATTCATGTCCCAAATGCCAACATGTTGTAATGTTTTATAATATCGAGTATGGAAGAACTCATGAGATATTAAGATAGATTAAATTATTTTTGTCTCAAAAATTGTCATATTTGTATAATTAGTTGCAAGATTAAAATTTTATATTCTCACCATAAGAAATTCTCACCACAAGATTATAATTTTGAGAATATTTTTGGTACGTTCATGGATTAAGAAAATATACTGCTGGATATTTTCTATTCTCACCACAAGATTAAAATTTTGACGAAACGGTAAAGGATTTGAACATGGCAGAATTTTGTTTAATTAGTTGCAAAGCATATATAAGATATGCTATTGCGGATAGAAGCAGGGCCGATCCATGGGTAAGTTTGATAAAATTTCAGACTTGGACAACCCCTGTACAGGTCCAACATGACCTGCAAGAGTTGGTCGGGGGTCGCATGTGACTCCCAAGACCAGCCTATAACAAGGATCAAGGACAACCAAAATAAATTGTGGCTCAGGCAACCTATGGATAGCTGTGAAGTATCTTCTCAAATAAAATTATAACCAACTGTTGAAGCATTTATCCACAAATTATAAGCTTATTAACTTACAGTTATCGATAATGTAATGTGTTTGCTAGGAAAGTTCGTATCTCAACATCAATAATCGACTGAGGACGGCGACAAGTGTGACAGTAAGAGCAGCATAATATCTGGAAAGTGCTGTTGGGGTCAGATCCAAACATTGGACATGAAGGTGTCCAAACATTGGACACGAAGGTGTCCAAACAGAGAATAACAGAAAACCAGTATCGTGCAATAGGGTCAGGTCGAATTGGACACGACACAGTATGCCATTGGCCACGTGCTCGTGTCCACATGGAGAGAAGGGGTAGGGCTTCGTGTCTATCACCTTGAATTGGGTCCACAAGTCGTGTGTCCAAGATACCAAGGCATATCAGAGTCGAATTTACGATTGTGCATGCACAGTCCAAATCCCGTGTACGTGCAATTTCGTGTCCGGCATGCATCCAGCCGACACGAAACTTGATGGGGGGCTTGTCAGTGGTTTCCCCCACCTCTGGGTCAAGTGGTTCGTATCCAGGTGTCTAATTTGTGTATGTATTTATGAAACGAATTTGTGCCTATTAGATAATTGTGTGTCCATCTTTGCAGAATTATTTCCAATTGGATATGAATTACTACTTGCGGTGTCGTTCATGGATGTACAATCGTCGTCCTGATGATATGTGCGGTGTGCGGGATGAACACATAGCGAGAGTAGAGCAGTTCCTGTAGTTTGCCAAGGCGTTCCCTCAGTACATGGACGACACCAAAATTAAGTGTCCGTGTGTGAAATGTCATAATGTAAACTATTATCTAGAAGTGGAAGTGACATATCATTTGTACTCGAGGGGTTTCACGTCTAATTACTATCTGTGGACCGCACACGTAGAACTTGTGTCTTTAGCATCAGAGCCGGAGCCTTATGTTGAGCTGTATATACATGCGGGACCTAATTTTGTTTCAGATAATCATGCATACGATGACGGGTGCATGAACATGGTTTTCGACGCTGCGGGGCCTAGTTTCATTCATGATGCAGCTGAGGAGGCACCCAATGTCGATGCTGCAAAGTTCATAGAGTTGCTGGAGAATGCAAGGACTCCATTGTATCCTGGTTGTGAGGATCATTCACCGTTGGAGGTGGTTATAAGACTGTTGAGCATTAAGTCAGATTTTAACATGTCGTAAGAATACTACAACCAAGTATTGGAGTTGATTATAGAGATCTTGTCGGCGGATGCTAAGTTACCTAAAGACTTCTACCGGTCTAAGAGGATGGTGAGATCGCTCTGGATGGGATACGAGAAAATTGATTTTAGTCGCAACGGGTGCATGCTGTACTACAAAGACGACAAGGACGCAGATGTGTGCAGATTTTGTGGTGCTGATCGCTATAAGACAACTAGTACAGGAAGGTCTACCGGTGCAAGAAGACCGACCGATTCAATGCACTACTTGCCTTTAACGCCGTGGTTCCAAAGATTATTTATGGTGAAAGAGACGACCAAAAATATAAGTTGGCACACACGAGAACAGATTGAAGGAGTGTTGGATCACCCATCCGATGGAGAATCGTGGAATCACTTTAATCGAGTATATCCTGATTTTGCTTCAGATCTGCGTAATGTCAGGTTGGGGCTATCTTCTGACGGTTTTACTCCTTTTGATCTTTCGGGATTCCAGTATTCATGCTGGCCTGTGATTGTCACTCCGTATAACCTACCGCCTTGGATGTGCATAAAGACACAGTACATGTTTCTAACAGTTATAATTCCTGGTCCGAACAATCCCAAGAGGAACATTGATGTGTACTTACAGCCTTTGATAGATGAGTTGAATCAGTTATGGGAAGTAGGCGCTAACACGTACGATGTTTCTAGGAAGCAGAATTTTTAGATAAAGGCAACCCTTATGTGGACCATCAACGACTTTTCGGCCTATGGAATGTTATCTGGATAGAGCACTCATGGCCGTCTCTCATGTCCGTATTGCATGGACCGTACTATGGCTTTCCGCTTGAAACATGGAGGAAAATCGTGCTTCTTTGATTGTCATCGACAATTTCTGCCGAAAGATCATCCGTTCAGAAGGAACAGGAATGCATTTCGTGCCGACGTTGTAGAGAAGGGTGATCCACCGCCAAGGTGGTGCGGAGCCACAATATGGGAGGAGGTTAGAGATTTTCCAAGT
This sequence comes from Iris pallida, assembly GCA_029216955.1. Taxonomy (NCBI): domain Eukaryota; kingdom Viridiplantae; phylum Streptophyta; class Magnoliopsida; order Asparagales; family Iridaceae; genus Iris; species Iris pallida. Next base: position 5,584,139 of record JANAVB010011796.1, read on the forward strand.
GCTATCGAAGATCCTACAACTGGGTACAAGTGCGATGGATTTGGTAGAGATCATAACTGGACAAAGAGGAACATATTCTGGGATCTGCCATATTGGAGTACCAATCTAATCAGATATAATCTTGATGTCATGCATATTAAGAAGAATGTGTTTGATAACATAATTAATACTCTGATGGACGTAAAGGAAAAAACGAAAGACAATCCCAAGGCCAGGTTGGACTTAGAAGAATATGCAAATGCCCTGCGTTGCATTTGATAGAGGAGAATAGAAAACAGTTTCTGCCGAAGTCAATTTTCTCACTGGACAAGGAGGATAAAGTGAGACTTTGTCGGTGGATCCAGGGCCTAAAATTTCCAGACGGATATGTGTCAAATCTGAGAAGATGTGTCGATCTGAAGGAAAATAAATTGACGGGTATGAAGAGCCACGATTGTCACGTATTCATGGAGAGGTTAATTCCGATTGTATTTCAGGAATTCTTACCACAGGCAGTTTGAGATCCATTGACGGAGCTTAGCATTTTCCTCAGGGATCTTTGTTCTAAGAAATTGTTCGTTGATCGTCTAGAAAAGCAAGAGAAGGACATTACGGTAACACTGTGCATGCTAGAGAGGGTGTTTCCTCCTGGATTCTTCGACTCTATAGAGCATTTGCCGATTCATCTTTCCTATAAGGCACGTATTGGTGGACCTGTCGAATATCGATGGATGTAGTCGTTCGAGCGACATTTGAATCACGTAAAAAGAAAGGTAAAAAATAAGGCACGGGTCGAGAGTTCTATTTGTGAAGCCTATGTTCTCGAGGATGAGTCTATTAGAATGCTAGCTAAGGGACCAATTTATGCTGCAAAAATATAGCCAAGATACTGTATGAATGGGTTTAGGTTCAAGTCAACAACTTGCCCGATCAGAGACAACTTTGTGGATCTCGATTCCACCAAAAACAGTTATTTGTGTATCAGATCTTCGAACTGCAAAGATGTTGATCCAGGCAACGATTTTATGGCGTCCTACGGGAGATTGTGGAGCTGACATATAGTTATGGAATAGAGCCTGCTAAGATTGTGTTATTCAGGTGTGATTGGTTCTATCCGATTGAAGGTCAAGGTTGGAAAGTAGACAAGCACGATCTTGTGGATATAAACTATCGATGTCGATATCAAGCCTATGAACCATTTGTCCTATCAAGTCAGGCTCAGCTCGTGTACTTCACAAGTTATCCTAAACGGGGAACAACAAGGTCGGACTGGTGGGCAGTATGCAAGAACAAAGCTAGAAATACCTTTGAGGTTGACGATATAACTTATCAAGAGGATGAACTATCTCTTGTAACAAATATTATAGAAGTGCACACGACGGAAGTTCCTCATTACACATCTAATTGTGTAGAAGAAGTAGAATTATCTGAAGAGGAAGATGCAGATGAAAGTGAAGATGTAGAGGAGAACGAAGAAGAAGAAGAGCTAAACGAACAAGATGAATTTTCAGAAGAGGATTAAATCTGTACGTTTGTTTTATCATCATATTTGACACTTTAGTGACACTTTTATCATGTAAATATGTGACACTTTAGTGACACTTTTATCTGTGACTATGATATTTTTCAAAAATCTGTGATGTCTGTCATATAAATATGTATATTTGTTTTATTGTCATATGTTATTATCAGGTATGACTAGACCCGGACGACGCGGAGGATAAGATGTTAGGCAATCCCGTGTGCGTCAGGTTGGGTATGCGGATTCCGTACCCTCATCCTCATCTCCGAGTACGCCAGTGTACTGTTCTGTTCCCGGTCCATTATCGGCATAGGGCTGTTCCAGCAGGTTGGCGACTCCTCCCTCGTCGTCCAGCATTTCTCTCACGTCCAGCATTCCTCCCGCATCCAGCATTCCTCCTACCGACGGCTCCATGGGGAAAGTCGATGCCGAGCATATGGTGGACGGAGATCTGACTGATCCTGGTCAGGCAGGAGGTGAGAACGACCCTCCATGCGCTCCCCCGGACGAGACACGTATGGAGATTTGGACGGACGGGCCTACGAAGTAAATTAATTAGTTAATATATATTTCTCAAATGATTATATGTATATATATATTCATGAAATTTATTATTGTATAGATATCGGCCTCCTGCAGTACAGAGACAGCTAGGGTTATATCTGAGACAGAACTATAGTGGACCTTGGATTAACTACTCAGATGCTCCCGCAGATAGGAAGGCCTTTTGGTTGGCCCACTTCAAGGTAAAAAATATATTTATTTTTAAATTTTAATAATCATTTGTGTATATTATACAACTCCTTCTATTTTACTTCTTGTAGAGGACCTATTTCTATCCACCACACCGGGCGACGAAGATCGAGGCCCAATTTTTTGCTGTCGCAGGCAAGCTCATCCGTGATACGATCCATGACCAGAAGTCTCGTGATCGTTCCGGAAAGCCAATCCATGGTTGGATCACGCTAGAGCAGTGGACTGCGATGAAGGCTAGATTCGGCGAGGCCAGGTACTAGGAGCGGTCTGACAAGGTAAGGTGGCGCGCTCGAGCGCCAGTAAGTGGTATGGTGGCTCCATTCCTATGACGGAGCATTTTCGTCGTCTGGTACATTTTCTATGATGGACAACATTTCATATATAGTTGGATAGAATATTTAATACTAATAATAGATAATATATTTTAACAGGTAAAAAAGGGTGAGGACCCCAACATGGTGACCGTCTTCCTGGTCACCTATCGGAGGGCTGGAGAGTTTATTGACGAGAGGGCGACGCAGGCATATGTACGTTCTATTCTTTATATCAATTTACTATAATTTAGAAAACAGGAAAATAAATATCAATATAGACTTTAGCAAACACTTAGATGTTAGCAAACAATGTTCTAGGCCGAGTTTCTTCGGCTACAAGAGGAGGTGGCTGCTGCTGCTAGTGCGCCAGCAGAGGAATGGGCTGGTACTTCCTCCCAACCGCCTACAGCTCCATCGTTGGATGACCTCTGGATGACCGTCGTTGGTGGTCTTCAGAAGGGTACGTACTACCGTATGGGATCCTACGGCGCCTATTTGGCTTCAGAGTCATCCCGGGCCCCCTTTGTCAGTGTACAGTCTCCAGCTTCGCAGGCATCATCACGAGCTCATGATATTGGTCGTCAGATCGATAAGTTGCATCGCGAGTTGCAGCAGCAGATTTCTGATCACCATACCGCAGAGCGACGATCCGACGATCCGATAATCACCGAACGATTTGATGCGGTCGAGCGTAGTATATAGGAGCTGATGAGTCTGCAGCAGGCTATAACTGCCAGCTTGTACACGCTCACCGAGTCTACGGAGCGCACAGAGCGTAGACAGGTCAAGCTGGAGGGATCGCAGAGGACCATGTCTGTCTCACTCACTCAGATACATACTTCGAATGAGGAGAGTTCTCAGATGACGGTGAGTACCCTTGCTGCGCATGCTGAGCGACTGCGAGAGCTGGAGCAGATACGTCCTTCCGGTCCATCGACGGCACCGACTCCAGACGTTGTACTGCCTCCTACTGCCCCTATGGTGCAGCTCACACATGAGCAGTATGAGTTCATGCTATCACAGATGCGCAGTAGGGGTCCTCAGTGATCCAGTAGATTTTTTTATCATCTTTATATGTATTGGCCCTATGGGCCCATTGATCATTGGTACACTAATTTTTATTCTTATTTGACTCTGTTGGACATGTATATTTGTTGGACATGTATGTTTGTGATATTTACTTTGTTGGTATTTTTATTGAGTACATGTATAATATTTACTTGGACATATATGTTTGTGATATCTGCGACGGAGATGACAAATATACCTACGCTGGGTTATAAGCGATGATCTGATATACAAAGGAGGTGCTGCCCAAATTTTAAAAAAATATGTTTGGTATTTTTGTGATGATGTGTGTCTGTGTAAACACAGACACACAGCATAACAAAAATACCAAACATATTTTTTAATTTTTTTTTCATAATATCTGCGATGTATAGCAACGTTCTGCGACGTATAGCGACGTATCCTGATGTCGCTAATTAGCGTCGTTACGTCGCTATCCGTCGTAATTCGTCGCTCAGTAGCTGACGTGGCAGAGAGTTGACGTCGCTAATTTTGTCGTTGTACGTCACTATACTGCTGACGTGGCAAGCATGCCATGTCATCACATAAAAAGAAATAACGTCACTAAGTAGTCGCACTACGTCGCTAATTTTACGATGAGCTAGCGACATTGGGTTGACATCACAAACAGCGACGGAGGGCGACGAATTTGTCATCTGCGACTAGCTTTTTCGCGACCTTCATATTTCGTCGCTAAAGTCATCGCTAATTATGTTTAGCGACGTATTTTCCTTAATTAGCGATGTATCCTGACGTCGCTAATTTGTCTTATTTTATTAGTTGACACACTTTGCAATTTGATAATGACGGGGAATGTGTCATATCCCGCAGGGAAGATGCGGATGGAAGGATGGAGGTATCCATCTTCATTCTGGAGCAATCTCACTGGCTAGGTGCTTTCCACGTATGAAGCCACCCTGAAGACTGCTGGCCTTTATTATGCTATTAGGGCCACTCAATATGGTGTAAGGGTCAATTGGCCAATGTTTGTCTCTTTGGCAGAGTTATATAACCTTCACACTTGTACCTTTTTTACTCCGGGTGGGAAGATGGAATTGGTTCTCCATGAGACACAGGAAGTGTCGAAGCTTCCCTGGGGCACGGAGCCATATGAAGAGTACGTGCCTTGTGATGAAGAGCTCCGGGATCTGGAGAATGAAAACTCCGAGATGATTGATGTGTACAAGGAATTACTTTGCCACCTCCTTATCTGTCATAGGATTTCTAAGAAAGGGAGAACCAAGGGGGCCAATCCCCACACGAGAGCTTGGATGGGCTATATTTTTGTTCAAGGTGAAGGGGGGGACACGGCCTCCTTTTTAATTTTAAAACTATGGCCAAGTTCGATATAGAAATTCGGATGACAGATTATGATACGACAAATATTGAGGACAATGATGATCTTGAGTCCCCGATCGGCCACTACTTCCGCCAAGCAGAATATCTGTTGTCAGAGAAAGCTGTGCTGGCAGGTTTCTTAATGATCTGGCTTCGTGACTGCATAGTCCCTGGAGTTTCAGGGTCCATTGAGAGAATAAGTCGGGGTATGATACTTCCAGCTGTGAAGCTGGTGTTAGGATACTGTCTTGCATTGCTTTCCGCGATGGTTTGTGCCACTGGACAAGGTCTGCAGGACTTTGTTTGGAATGCAGTGACTCCTGACGGCAGGGCCTAACTTCGCCCGGACCGAACTTCCGTATCATTTCCTGATGGGGTGGCTGCTACTGCATTGTCCTATCCTGATGAATGCTGGGCCGGTGGCGGACTCTTTGGTGGGAGACACCTTTTTTCGTAGATTTTGTGATGCAGATTGGACTGTCACCGGTGTACCCGTCTGCAGAAAGGCTTTAGGCTTCTTGCAGAACTATGAGTTCTTCAGAGTATCCCCTCCTTCTGGCAGCGGTAATGCAGGAGATATCTTTGTGGATGAGGGAGTTCATGCCACTTGTTTGACTGCTGGGGTGTTTCACTGGCTTCAGTCTATTAGACCATCGCATCTGGTGCTCCGAAACAGAAATCATGCCTATTTTGAGCCATATCTGCTGAGCCGTTTCACGCGGTAGTTTGGCTACTGCCAGCTCCTTTTGGGAAATGCTAGCCCGTACTTGGAGTCGATAGGCGGCTTAATTGACGGGGCACGTGCTTGGATGTATTACAATGCCGGGTGCACGGGGGCAGTCTTTACTCTGCCCTTGGATAAGCCTGAGACCCATTTGTGCTATGTTGTCGCCAAATTTTATGTTCAGATCAATACTTTTTATCTCTGGTATGATCATGAACATAGCTTGATATTGGGGACTCGGTTTGGCCCCCTTCCTGCAAAAAAGACGCCGAAGGGCCGTAAGAAGGAGAGTGTTGTTCCCACCTTGAAGCTAGCCGTAGCACCGCGGCCGAAAGCTATCCTTAGGGAGCTAATAGTGTCTCCAAAGGAGGACACGAAAGATGATGATTCTTCTCCTCTCAATCCTCCTCAGAAGAGGAAAGCTTCGACTGAATTGGCCCAAGAGCCAACTTTAAAGTGGGTGCTGGCTCGTCTCCCTTGAGGAGGTCCTTCCGGCAAACTGGAAGAGGTGGAGTGGCATCACGGGCTGTTACTAGTCGGGAGGTAGATCCCTTCCTAGACTCCATAGCCGTTCTGGTCAAGCCTTTAGAAGCTTTCACACCTTTGCGTTTGTCCTTTGCACAGGACCCTGAATTTGAACCTGAGGCAGGTTCCTCCTCATCTGAGGAGGTGGATGTGACAACAGCGTCCCCTTCTTGTCCTCGACTGGCAGACGACGCTCAGCCTTCCTCAGCCAAGGAGGTTGAATCAAAGGATGATCAAGGCGAATGCCTGGATTATGGTGGTGACCAAAGTGCCAGTCCTTCTTTCGATATCTCCCTGGGGGCGATGTCTGAAATCGGGGCCATACTGAAAGAGTTGGACGAGAATTAAGTCCAATCGGCTCATCCTCCTACGGGTACGTTATCTTTGTGCCTCTCTTCGGATGCGATTTTTTGACTTTGATTTTGCGTGCTCCTCGTGAAGCTGACCACGACTGTATGTTCCTTTGTAGACAAGGAGAAGGGACCACTCGCGAAGACAGCCCTAGGCATTGGAGAAGGGACATAAGTTGTCCTCGGCTCCTCCGAACTTGCTGGTGCGGAGGGATCAGCTGTTAGTGAGACGATATCGGCTACAGAGGGAGAGATAGAACAGCCTACTGAGGGGGCTGTCGCTGAATCTGCTCCTGGTCCAGTTGGGATTGTGGAAGAAACCAGGCCTGATGCCGCTCGGGGCCTTGGTATTATTCTTCTTGAGCAGTCTGGGCCTGTTCTTGGTTTTCCTGAAGCCAAAAATAATAGCGTAGCCCAGGCTGGTGTTGAGCAAGCTGAAGGTACGAAATTAGAACTCTTTCGCATTTTTCACCCTTTTTTTTGTTATTGATGTATATATTGTTTTCCTGTCAGGTTCGACTTCTTGTCAGGTATCCCTTCCTGGAGTAGAAGAAACTCTTCAAGCTTCCTCTCCGACGACCTCCACTGAAGATGACGAGATGGTCCAGGAAATCGTCAAAGCTTTCTACTCTGTGCTGAAAGTAAAGCTTCCTGGAGTCTTGAATCAAAATGCTGCCTTTGGCCCTGTGAAGGTTGTTGCCGAATGCCAAGTGGCGGCCCTCGAGAGCATTGCCGGCTATGAAGAGCGGGCTAATACTCTGAGAAAAGTTTTGAATGACCTGGAGGGTCAGGTAGCCCGATTCCGGGATGCCAAGCAACGGAGTCCGTCATCCCTATTCCGTACAGAAGATGAGGCTTTGATCACTGCTCTTGCGGAGGAGAAGGCCACTTTCCAGGCGAGGAAGGATGCCCTCGTTCGAGAGATCGGCGAATTGGCTGACCAGTATGGTCAATTTAATGCTGCAAGTGAGGCACATGCTGCCTCGAAGAATAAACTGGCTGTGCAGATTATCGAGAAGTATAATCACATCTCGCAGATCCAAAACGAGATTGCTCGGCTGGAAGCTAACTTGAGGACAACAACGTCTGAGCAGGAGGACTACTTGGCTCAGGCTGCCATAACTGCCAATACTTCTGCCCATTTAGAAAAACAGTTGGCGAAATTGGAGGGGGAGCACATGAGTCTGATCCTCTTCCAGGATGAAGCCGCTCGTCAAGAAAAGGTGCGCCGTCGAGCTACAGCAAAGTCTAAAGCAGAAATCGCAGCTCTAAGAGACACGAAGAACCGCCTATGTATCCCTTAGATGTTTGTAACTATTTTTTTCTTCAGCCGTGACGGCTCTTGTACCCTTTTTCGTCTCTTGATAGACGTTTAAGTAAAGAACAAAGAATTTTTTCAAAATGAATGAGGTTTTGTGAAATATCGAAACTAGAGGTAATGTGGATGTAGTAATAATATTTCTGGTGGGTATGTCACTGAGGTATTTGATGTGGACCTATTAACCGTTACATATTCAAGTTTTTTTTAATACAGATAATAAGTTGAACGAAGTTGCTGGTAGTGGTAATATGGACGTAATAGCAGAGGTTGTTCTACATTTGACCAGAGGTAATATAGACATGGAAAGATATGTAACATTAGGTGGGAGTGGATAATTCAGAGGTAATATGGACGTGATTATCCTTGATGAATGCTTTGCTCAGAGGTTATATGGACATGGCAAAACATTTCTTAATCATTCCCCTGGGGATATAATTATCGGAAAATAATTCAGAGGTAATAGGGACGTGACTTGTTTTCCTCCAACCGAGTTTGGACAGAGTCAAAAGCGAGAATGACTCCACCGGGGAAATATTTTTAGAGGACCTATTATCCAAGGCGTATTCAAGGCTCTTAAAATACGAAAAATAGTTAGATAATTTTTTTGAATCAAATAAACATCACTCTATACATTTATATGACTGAACATATGTGAACATTATGTAAAAAAGGTTACACATAGTATTTCTTCAGGAACTTGTCGTTGATAGACATCATGAGCAAGTCACCATCAGGCTTGGTTAGTCGGTACGCACCGTTAGAATATACTGATTCTATGATGAAAGGACCTTCCCATTTAGGCTAAAATTTCCCTTTTGTTTTGTGCGTCATGACCATTGGTCTTCTCACCGCTAAGACTAGATCACCAACTTGGAAGATTCTTGCCTTCACCTTTTAATTGAAGGCTCTGGAAAGACGTGCTTGGTATAGCTCAATACGCTGCTGAGCTAATAAGTATTTTTCGTCTAGTGCTTCGAGCTCCTGTAGACGCAGATGGTAGCTTTTTCGGTAGTCAGCTCGCTGGATAAGGCTACTCGAAGAGAAGGAATCTGGATTTCAAGGGGGTAGAACTGCTTCACTTTCATAAACCAAAGAGAATGGCATACTGCCTGTTGGAGTCCGGACCGTTGTACGATAAGCCCATAGACTTCTCATTCCAATCGCTCTTGTTTGAAGACAAGAATTTCTTAAGAAGTTTAATGATGGTTTTATTGAAAGCTTCTGCTAGCCCGTTAGCCGCTGGATTGTAGGCAGTAGAGGCTACATTCTGGATTCGATTTCTATAGCAGAATCGGTAAAATGCATGGCTTGCGAATTGTGGACCATTATCATGGATGATCCTACGAGGTAGGCCGAATCAGTAGATAACGTGATGTTTGATGAAACTGATCACGTTCGATGCCTTCACTTCGGTGAGCGGTATAGCTTCCGCCCATTTGGAGAAGTAATCGGTTATGGCTAGGATGAACCGATGTCCTCTGGAAGATGGCGGGCTGATTGGTCCTATGACGTCCATGCCCATGGCTTCAAAGGACCAAGATGCTATCGTCGGGTGGAGAAACTTCGAAGGTTGATGAATGAAATCGACGTGGAACTGACAGGCTCTACATTTTCTTGTATATTCAACAGCATCGGCTATCATCGTGGGCCAGTAATAAGCCATTCGTTTGAGACGATCTTATAATTTGGGGCCTGGTTGATGTGCACCACAAACTCCATCGTGAGCCTCCCGGAGTGCATGTTTGGCTTCTGTGTCTGATAAACATCGTAACAGTAGCCCATCGTAAGAGCGTCGGTACAACATCTTGGTAGCTGTGTCGTAGTAAAATCTGAGGGATCGCCTTTGGATAGAGTTTGTTTATTTAGTAGTAGCTGATTATGTTTATTTAGTAGTAGCTGATTTTGTTTATTTTGCTAAAATTTAGTAAAAGAGTATTTTTACATAAATTATCTTCATAATCAAAAATCTACTATGTTGTCACGAATTTGTTATTAATTAGGGTATTGATAACTTTATTCAAAGAAATAATAAGTTTTATTATTTTATTTAGTAAAATCGTAATTTTTATATATTATTCACTTATAGTTCTCTAAAATATTTTATAATTAAATAATTTCTTTACTAGGAATATCAGTGATATTAGAGCATAGATGTTATTGTATCATTAATAAGTTAATTAGAATTGTAGCAACCACAGATTGGAAACTAAGTTATATTTCGTTAATGTAGGTTTTAGGTTCCGGGACTTAGTCTGAGTATTTCATGTCGTCACCTATAGCATCAAAAAAACCAAGGCAAGTTCATATGTATTCAAACTTGTGCTTTAGTTAATAATTAAAATATTTGCATCATAGAATCACTGTATCGACACTTGATCCACGGGATCCTATTCGTACCCAATTGATTGCCTGATTGACTGAATGACTTGAGATTGGGGAGTAGTGTTAACACCTGTGGTCAAAGCCCCCTACTATCTCACTGTGGATAGCGGAAGCCCAACCCACTTGGGCTGAAGCCGGATCGTGTTCACTAGAACACATACTGCCTCCATCCCTAGCCGGCCACAGGATGTTACACGCTCAAAACATTATTGCTAGTTAGATTGCATCATTTCTATTTTCAGAGATTTATTGCATCACTGCTTCTTTATTATTATTAGAAAATAAATTATGTTATAAAATTGCTTCTTGTCTCGTTTAATTATACATTAAGATGCTGGAATGGATATGTATGTTCTTAATCCCGTCTTGAAAAGTGACCTATATTTTAGGTGATTATGATGACTATGAGCTGGCCTATAGTTCTTACTACGGACCCGACCTGGGTTCCAAGGAGTTCATTGGACCCAGATCGGGAACCCCGGAGTTCTAGAAGCACCTTTCTATTTAGTTTCTTTCCTTCTTAAAGTTGTAATAAATGAACAAGTTGTAATAACTGAATGTTTCCTCCTTTGTGCCTATTCCAATAAGACTCTAGTTTCATTTCAAATGTTTTAATAAAGTTTTTATTTCGCATTTAGAATGTTGTTCCTGCATTGCTACTGATTGATACAGCTGACTATCGTCGTCTCACAACAGTGTAGGCTGGGCATGATCTGACTGGACCCAGTGTCACGACCCGCTCCCGTAGGAGCGATCGTCCTCGCTAAGGCATGATGCCGCACGAGCCTAGATTGCGCTCGTGCAAGGCGGGTTCCATAACGGCCGATTCCAGCGGCTGCAACCGGGTCGTCGCACAGAAGTCCCATACAGAGACATTGAATACTAGCAGCGGAAATTTAAAGTCAAAACACAAGTTATTCAAAGAAGCTCTTTATTAATATTGAAACCAAGATTACAAAGGGCGCAAGGCCAATATTACAAGTCTCTCAAGCTCACTTTTCTCTCATTACAAGTTCACTCTACTCTCTATCATCTCTCAATACATGTCTTGAACCAGCGGATGCTTCGAAAGGCGACGTCCATACATTATGTCCCGTATAAGTCTCGACTCCATGCGGCCGCATGCTTCGAATCGCCAAGGAACTCCGTGCCTCGACGCATCCAAGTGAGCTCCGCGCCACGAGCTTCTACCTGTGCCTGCACATGTAAACTATGTGAGTGTCAGTACTCAACTGTACTGGTGGAATGAGCTCCTCGCCCACCCATGTCACGACCCGTACCCGCTTTTCGGATACGAAGCGGGTCCAAGCCCAGCCTACGCCGCAGTGTCGACGGTAGTACGCTGTCTATACACAAGTCACGACAATCTAGAATCTCATGGTAAACTATATCTCATCCACAGAATAATCATGTCACAATCAAGATGAATGAAAAGACACGAAACTGAACAATAATAAATATAACTGAATATCAAGAATCAATGTCACGTTCGGTGGACACAAATCCACTACCAATAGACGAAAAAAATAGAGAAATACATGAAGTAACTAACTGGATAAAAACTACTAATCTAGACCACCTCAACTGCAAGCACTGCGATCCGATGCTGACTCAAATTCTCTCGTCTGCTTCTGACTCAGACTTGGCTAACCTGAAGAGATCATCAGGTCCTCAGAGGACTAGCAAGATACATAAAAATGAGCCTTTCTATCAGTTTATTATGCATGGAGGAAAAATACGGAATAAACAAGTAAACTGAGTAATGAATAAAGCACGAATCTATACACTGTCTACACATAGGTGAACTGCTGAACGAGGACGAGAGAACTCATGTCAAGATGTCACGGACAACCAAATCAAAATACTCAAACCCTCGTCTCTAGTGTGGACTCACAGGTTTGAACAACTACTAGCCCTCGCCCCTAATGTGGACTCGTAGGCTAGTATCACCCTCGTCCCTAATGTAGACTCACAGGTGTGAACCATATACCACTAACCCTCGTCCCTGGTGTGGACTCGCAGGCTAGCTTAACTACTAACCCTCGCCCTTGATTTGGACTCGCAGGTTAGCATCACCCTCGTCCCTAGTGTGGACTCGCAGGTTTAAAACATATACTACTAACCCTCGTCCCTGGTGTGGACTCACAGGCTAGCTTAACTACTAACCCTCGCCCCTGATGTGGACTCGCAGGTTAGCATCACCCTCGTCCCTAGTGTGGACTCGCAGGTTTAAAACATATACTACTAACCCTCGTCCCTAGTGTGGACTCGCAGGTTAGCTTAAGACACAGATAACTACTAACCCTCGTCCCTAAGGTGGACTCGCAGGCTAGCTTTACGATTTCAAGACAAGGAGGCACGAGTCAATCAAGGCACGACCAATAAGACACAAGGCTAACTGTGAACACGGTCTACAAATCAATGATACCAATATACGAACAGGATATGAAAGATACATATCAATAATATGAGAAAAACTGAATAATAAATAAAGACAGTGCATATAAATAAAGCTGTATAGAAAGGCAAGGTATACTTGCCTGTGATCCCGAGCTGCTGTAAGGGTTAAGTCCGAACCGAGGTCCAAGTACCTATTATACTATACATTATGTCAATGCACAATTTAGAATCCATAAGTAGCCTATCAATTCATTTGTTAATTTCCTCCTAGTCTATTCACTCAAGTGTCAATAAAATTCCCATAGTCAGCATCATACCTCCTCTCTATGTCCAAGGACCTTTATTGAATCGAATGCCCATCATATGTATGTCAAGCTTGCAGGCTAACACACAAAGAGGATATTTATCTATTCCTATATGATGAGAAATGGCCAAAAGACCATAGGGGTGTAAGAAAGGTTTACATCTGCTAGTAGCAAAGGATGACAATGAAGAGTCACCTGTACCAGGTCCCATAACAGAGAAAAATAAATCTCTTATGAATACTCAACAGAGTTTCCTTGAAATTTCGTTACAAGCATTTGGTACTGCTGCTACCCCATTAGCCAATAGGTAGCTCTACACTCATGGATTTACTTGCTGCTACCATAAGCACAGGTAGGTATATCACTTAGTTGATTGGCTTTACACAGGTCTACCTAGGGGTCCTCCTAACATGATACTTCACTACCCTTGTTTTCCAGATCATTTATAACCTATACAAGCCCAATTTAGTCCATCTACTTAAATCCTGTCAATTTACACTCAATCAAGTGGGCACACCCTTACTGACTATGGCCAGTACAGGCCTGGGTGTTATTAGACACGGAGGGAAACTCCCCTGCTGCTAAAGGGCTTCCAGCCTGCAAAGCCCTCAAGGCCAAGGTCAACCACACATGCAGAAACCCAAGTTGCCTAGGCCATACTGCTCTGTTCAGTGGCAATTGGCCCTGTCTAAACATAGTAGTACAGTGCTCAAGTGTACTGCACTTGGCCTGCACTGCCCCAACGCCAGGTTCTAACCCGTATCAACTGATACATATCAATCCTCACTATTTCACAACACTTGACACACCATCCTCTGAATAGTACTGGGAAAATCTCTTCCCTAGCTCAAACACATGACATACTCTGACTCATACCCCAAGGCTGCACTAAGATGGGATGGACTCCAATTTAGCATGGACTGGACATATATAGGGACTGAACTTAAGGTATACATTAACAATGACAGGGTTCAACAAGGGCTGACAGTGTAGGCTGAATCATGAGGAAAGTAAGGACAGATACATGGTAATAAAAGGGCTTGGTACTCGAGTGTATCAACGATTGAGTAGTAAAATTTGAGGACTGAATACAGTATACAGGGACTGACCAATTTTCTTCCTATGTGCCAAAGGACTGACATTAAAGTATAGGACTGAATCACTATACAAAGGAATGTAGGACAGGGAATTAACATTGGGGTTTAGGACTGGACAGTATATTTAGTTACTATTGTACAGTGAGGTAGGCTAGTCCTACATACACACCACATGGAAATTTCCAAATTCCTAACTGATACCACCCTACAAGAACATATTCCTGTACCAACACATGCTATAGCCTCTTAAGGATGAGATATCTGGATATTCAAAATTTAGAATGATACAGGCTACCTAATAAATGCAGGTGAAAACTTGATAAGCAGTTCAACTCCACCTCAAAATAGACAAGAAATTAGACAAATGTGGGAAAATCAAATTCTGCACCTACCATTCCTACTCTTCAGAATTTCAGAGAGTATAAATCTTTGATTAGAACGATTTCTATCCAGAACACTTCATCTCACCATTCATGTGAAACCATAATTCTTGGAAGGATTTCTTAACTATCAGAAGGCAAAAGTACAGAAGTCTAAGCATATAGTAAATTAATATTAGTAAGTTTCTGCATGTGTTGCCTTTGAATATATGCACTTTTAGAATTCTATACAGAGTGTTCGATGTATTGTCATACTCATTAGTTATGATTCTCTGATACACAGGATAAATACATGACAGAGTGGCCTATACAGGTCATGTAGGCTCTGGCCTGTACATGGCCAAGACAGGAACCCCTACTGTAGGCTACTATTGGTCAGGAGTGTAGAAGCTCTGGTCATGTACACTCTGTTAATACACCAGACACCTTTATATGCCTTGGCATTGGGATGGATAGTACCTGCATCCTGTAAAGGGCTGAAATATAGTATAAAGAAAAGGAGATATGCATATCTTATGAGGCCTGACCTGGGCTGTAGCCCCTTTAGATAAGTCCTATGTAACCTATCACTAATTTCTGATACATGATACAGGGGTCCTCTGATTCCTGATACTCTACTGCTGTGTACCCAATTGTTTCTAGGCTAGGGGACATTCTCTGTACCCGACTGCTATTTGAACACAAACTCAAATATACGGATACTCCTATTAATGAAGCTAACTCCAAGTATTATTCCCTTATAGCCCCCCTGATACTTTAACTCATACCAGAGAAGGCCTGATACTTAAGGTCATGAGTAATAACCTACCTTCCCGAATTAACATATATTTGGATTCTAAGTCTAGGTCCTTCTATACAGTCTTTGGCTAACTCGAGGCTGATGTCTGCATATATTAGAGTCTCTGTAGGATACCTTGTGTATATGGTGTTTGCATGGCCACACTTATCTCTCTAGGTACCCCTGTGTATTCCTTATTGGGAACCTCCTATACGACCTGAGGAAACACTCTTCTCCTAGGAATTAATACAAACATCTATCCCTCTACTCAAATCTGTGGAAATTAATCAAGTTGAACAGGATCCCATGGCATGGTTATGTAGAAAAAACCTAACCTGATTGAAAGAGTTGATCGTTCCTACTGACAGAAAATCCCGATCACCGACCTCCACGAACTCGAACTTGGGGCGCAGGACATTAGGGTTCTGGAGATGAGGGGTTGATCGAGCATAAATATAGGAACAGTTAGATATGATCGAAATGGTTACAGATAGAGCATTTAGTTGAAGCAAATCTGAGGTTGTATCTCAGAGTTTGATCCTAAGTGGTCGATCATAGAATTTAAATTTGAACTGAATTTATTTACACAACTCCCCTTCCTCAATTAGATTTTGCAAAGCTCCCCTCTCATCATTTAATTGCAAAACCTGTCTTCCATTTAACATTCATCACAAAAGAAATATTTAGGGGAGAAAATATTTATAAATAAAAAAATAAAAATGTATGGGAAAAAAAATATGAGGATAAAAATTTGGTCAAGAGGTTGGCAACTCTACCCCCCTTAAACAAATTTCGTCCTCGAAATTTAATGAACCATGGTCTATTAGGACAAAAAAAGGTTTAGAATAAATTGCTATGACAGAAATTCAATTAAAACAATTCAATTTAAAATATAGGTCTGTCTATGCTACTACTGTAAATCTATACTGAAAATTTCCACCATTAGCTCCTTGTGGTGTCGCCGCATTCTTTGTGATCGTGGCAAAGGTTTGCCCTCCTCCTGCGGTCGATGGAGTGTTCAGTGCAGCGTTGTTCCTGTCTTGATAGTCCAAGGAAATCACTTTAGCCATTGAAGAGAATTTCAAGCAGGATGCAATTCATGGATTCAATGAAATCAAGGATTAAGGATTAACAAGGAGTCAAGACATGTGGATGAGATCCTATGAGTCTAATCCTATTTGCAGGCTCACGATGGCACAATGACGTAACCAAAGTGATTAACGTAGACCTGCATGGGCCACCAAAAAAACTTGCCACGACCCACACCCACTTTTCGGATACGAAGCGTGTCCAAGCCCAGCCTACGTCGCAGTGTCGGCGGTAGTACGGTGTCTATACACAAGTCATGACAATCTAGAATCTCATGGTAAACTATATCTCATCTACAAAATAATCATATCACAATCAAGATCAATGAAAAGACACAAAACTGAACAATAATGAATATAACTGAATATCAAGAATCAATGTCACGTCCGGTGGATACAAATCCACTACCAATAGACGAAAAAATAGAGAAATACATGAAGTAACTAACTGGATAAAAACTACTAATCTAGACCACCTCAACTGCAAGCACTGCGATCTGATGCTGACTCAAATCCTCTCGTCTGCTCCTGACTCAGACTTGGCTAACCTGAAGAGATCATCAGGTCCTTAGAGGACTAGCAAGATACATAAAAATGAGCCTTTCTAACAGTTTATTATGTATGGAGGAAAAATACGAAATAAACAAGTAAACTGAGTAATGAATAAAGCACGAATCTATACACTGTCTACACATAGGTGAACTGCTGAACGAGGACGAGAGAATTCATGTCAAGATGTCACGGACAACCAAATCAAAATACTCAAACCCTCGTCCCTAGTGTGGACTCGCAGGTTTGAACAACTACTAGCCCTCGTCCCTAATGTGGACTCGCAGGCTAGTATCACCATCGTCCCTAATGTAGACTCGTAGGTGTGAACCATATACCACTAACCCTCATCCCTGGTGTGGACTCGTAGGCTAGCTTAACTACTAACCCTCGCCCCTGATGTGGACTCACAGGTTAGCATCACCCTCGTCCCTAGTGTGGACTCGCAGGTTTAAAACATATACTACTAACCCTCGTCCCTGGTATGGACTCGCAGGCAAGCTTAACTACTAACCCTCGTCCCTGATGTGGACTCGCAGGTTAGCATCACCCTCGTCCCTAGTATGGACTCGCAGGTTTAAAACATATACTACTAACCCTCGTCCCTAGTGTGGACTTGCAGGTTAGCTTAAGACACAGATAACTACTAACCCTCGTTCCTAAGGTGGACTCGCAGGCTAGCTTCATGATTTTAAGACAAGAAGGCACGACTCAATCAAGGTACGACCAATAAGACACAAGGCTAACTGTGAACACGGTCGACAAATCAATGATACCAATATACGAACAGGATATAAAAGATACATATCAATAATATAAGGAAAACTGAATAATAAATAAAGACAGTGCATGTAAATAAAGCTGTGTAGAAAGGCAAGGTATACTTGCCTGTGATCCCGAGCTGCTATAAGGGTTAAGTCCGAACCGAGGTCCAAGTACCTATTATACCATATACATGATGTCAATGCACAATTTAGAATCCATAAGTAGCCTATCAATTCATTTGCTAATTTTCTCCTAGTCTATTCACTCAAGTGTCAATGAAATTCCCACAGTCAGCATCATACCTCCTCTCTATGTCCAAGGACCTTTATTGAATCGAAAGCCCATCATATGTATGTCAAGCTTGCAGGCTAACACACAAAGAGGATATTTATCTATTCCTATATGATGAGAAATGGCCAAAGGACCATAGGGGTGTAAGGAAGGTTTATATCTCCTAGTAGCAGAGGATGACAATGAAGAGTCACCTGTACCAGGTCCCATAATAGAGAAAAATGAATCTCTTATGAATACTCAACAGAGTTTCCTTGAAATTTCATTACAGGCATTTGGTACTGCTGCTACCCCATTAGCCAATAGGTAGCTCTACACTCATGGATTTACTTGCTGCTACCATAAGCACAGGTAGGTATATCACTTAGTTGATTGGCTTTACACAGGTCTACCTAGGGGTCCTCCTAACATGACACTTCACTACCCTTGTTTTCCAGATCATTTATAACCTGTACAAGCCCAATTTAGTCGATCTACTTAACACCTGTCAATTTGCACTCAATCAAGTGGGCACACCCTTACTGACTATGGCCAGTACAGGCCTGGGTGTTACTGGACACGGAGGGAAACTCCCCTGCTGCTAAAGGGCTTCCAGCCTGCCAAGCCCTCAAGGCCAAGGTCAACCACACATGAAGAAACCCATGTTGCCTAGGCCATACTGCTCTGTTCAGTGGCAATTGGCCCTGTCTAAACATAGCAGTGCAGTGCTCAAGTGTACTGCACTTGGCCTGTACTGCCCCAATGCCAGGTTCTAACTCATATCAACTGATACATATCAATCCTCACTTTTTCACAACACTTGACACACCATCCTATAAACAGTACTGGGAAAATCTCCTCCCTAGCTCAAACACATGACATACTCTGACTCATACCCCAAGGCTGCACTAAGATGGGATGGACTCCAAGTTAGCATGGACTGGACATATATAGGGACTGAACTTAAGGTATACATTAACAATGACAGGGTTCAACAAGGGCTGACAGTGTAGGCTGAATCATGAGGAAAGTAAGGACAGATATATGGTAATGAAAGGGCTTGGTACTTGAGTGTATCAACGATTGAGTAGTAAAATTTGAGGACTGAATACAGTATACAGGGACTGACCAATTTTCTTCCTATGTGCCAAAGGACTGACATTAAAGTATAGGACTGAATCACTATACAAAGGAATGTAGGACAGGGAATTAACATTGGGGTTTAGGACTGGACAGTATATTTAGTTACCACTGCACAGTGAGGTAGGCTAGTCCTACATACATACCACATAGAAATTTCCAAGTTCCTAACTGATACCACCCTACAAGAATATATTCCTGTACCAGCACATGCTATAGCCTCTTAAGGATGAGATATCTGGATATTCAAAATTTAGAATGATACAGGCTACCTAATAAATACAGGTGAAAACTTGATAAGCAGTTCAACTCCACCTCAAAAGAGACAAGAAATGAGACAAATGTGGGATAATCAAATTCTACAGCTACCATTCCTACTCTTCAGAATTTCAGAGAGTATAAATCTTTGATTAGAACGATTTCTATCCAGAACACTTCATCTCACCATTCATGTGAAACCAAGATTCTTGGAAGGATTTCTTAACTATCAGAAGGCAAAAGTACAGAAGTCTAAGCATATAGTAAATTGATATTAGTAAGTTTCTGCATGTGTTGCCTTTGAATATATGCACTTTTAGAATTCTATACAGAATGTTCGATGTATTGTCATACACATTGGTTATGATTCTCTGATGCACAGGATAAATACATGACAGAGTGGCCTATACAGGTCATGTAGGCTCTGGCCTGTGCGTGGCCAAGACAGGAACCCCTACTGTAGGCTACTATTGGTCAGAAGTGTAGAAGCTCTGGTCATGTACACTCTGTTAATCCACCATACACCTTTATATGCCTTCACTACCAAAATTTATCGTTTTAGCGACGGCCGCATCCGTCGCTAAACCGACGGTAATTACCATTAGCGACCGATAACCGACGGATTTTGGCCAAAATATATAATCCGTCGGCAATCAGCTCGTCGCTAATAACGTTCCGTCGCTAAGTTGTCGTCACGGCAACGGAATAGCGACGGATGTCCGACGTCACAATACGAAGCATTAGCGACACGTTTCCGACGGATTTCCATCCATTTCAACTATTAAGTATTGAACTGTGTTGGAAATAGCGACGTAGCTTTCCGTCGGTAACCCGTCGTAACAGCGTATCAGATCGTATCGATCCGTTGCTAAGCCGTCGGTATCCGTCGGTGATTAACGACGGATGTGCGACGGTTTTATGACGGACTATCCGTCGATCAGGTTCTGGAAATGCTTGGCATTTCCAGCACCATGGCGACGGAATAGTCGTCGCGGACCCGTCGCTACCGCGACGCCACAGCGACGGATTGCTGACTGATTATCCGTCACCATGGTTCTGGAAATGTCATGCATTTTCAGAACCATGGCGACGGATAACCAGCCGCTAATCCGTCGCCAAATACAGCGACGGATTAGCGGCTGGTTATCCGTCGCCCTGGCGACGGCCGTTCCGTCGCTGTTCAGTCGAAGCTTATATTTCCAGAACGTTGCCGACGGACGATCCGTCGATAACCCGTCGCTGACTGCAAACAGTTTAAAAACTCCAGGTAGCGACGGCTTATCCGTCGAAAACCCGTCGGGAACTGTGAATGTCCGTCGCTAAACGGTCACTAGTCCGTCGCTAACTGGGTTTTTTAGACAAAAATTTGGCAGCACTTTTCCTGTTCATAAATATATGCATAAACCAAACCAATATATAATGCACACCAATTATCCAACAATCACACAGACCAAATATATAATGCACACCAATTATCCAAGAATCACATAGACCAAATATGCACATACAACCAATTATCCAAGAATCACAGACCAAACTAAATTAATAGAAAATAAATATCAATTATCCTAAAGAGTAACATAATATCCGGTGCTATAAGCCGATTATAGCACAATTAGTTCAAAGCTCTCACAAATAATCCAAATTTTCTTAATACAACATTAATTTAAGAAGGAGGAGGTCGATTGTCCGTTCCCGTATTCGACCGACGTATATACTCCTCCACAAGGCACGGAGGCAAGGCGTCATAGACAGTGCTCGGAAGTCGGCGAAGCTGCTCTGCGGACATGAGATCCAGGAGTGCCGTCACAGCCGTAGGCGGTAGCACAGGGGCTTCAGGGTTGAAAGAAAGGTGGCCCACGGAAGATGGACCGACACCTGTAGTCGACGGACAAGTAGAAGACGGACGAGCACCATCAGCAGACGTACCGGCAGCAACGGACGCCCCGGCAGCAGCAGACGCAGGCGGAAAGTGCGTGGCAAATTGCTCCCGCAAGGACGACATCGCCTCGTGCAGCTGCGTAAGCTGCGACCTAACATCATCGTCTGCCCGGGCCACGGGAGGAGGCGGTGTCGGTGGAAATCTCTGCATCGCCATATACAATGGCCCTAGGGAGCCGACTCCGTACAGGTACCCTTTCTTAAAGCCGCCGACGGTATCTACGAACAAGTCGTTCCGAGCGGCCAAAGAAGAGGTCGTCTGGAAGGGCGTCGTTTCACCGACATCCTCGGTGTCAGTTAACTGAGCCCGACTAAGGGCCTCACGATACGCAGCCTATCAAATGAATGTGTTTATATTATAAGATTTACCTAAGTTGTAATCTAAATCCTATGTTTCACTAAGTTAAGTGTGAATCCTAAGTTTACCTAAGTTATAGTCCGAATACTTTTAATTCTAACATTAATCTCATAATCATAAGTACTTACATCAGTCTCCTTGGCCCTCTCGTCGACGAAGCTCCCGTCCTTCCGTCTTTTGTGCGTATGCTGGAAGACGTCGTACATGGTGACCAATTCTGGCGCCCTTTCCTCCTTCACCGCCCGTTGGGCTTGCATACGAAATTTGCGTAGAAACTAATTAACTCCTTTAATTAATAATACCTAATTCGATAGTGAAATAAATTTACGGTTGCTCACCAGATCTACAAGTGTCGCTGCGTGAGACCTTGATCCCCCCGTATGAAGGCCCACGGCTGATCGGTTCACCTTCGCCTTCTCTGATTTCTCCTTGTATACAGGGTTATCCATCATGCCTAAGAGGTCCTCATAATAGTCCTGCCGGATCCAATTCGGCCTCGTATGCCCCATCTTTAGGTCATAAATCATATCCCGTATCTTCTTCGAGCATGCGCTTCGGTAGGTCCTGCGGATCCCCTCCTCGCGATGGGAGGGCCACCAGTACGTTCTCTAACACAAAAAATCAATTATCACGTAATTTACAAAATGGTTGATTAAAGAATAACATAGACTTAACCAAAAAAAATATAGATATATATCCTCAACTCGTCGAGCCAGACGTACTGCTCGGTTGGGGGCACCGACGTAAAGTTGAGGTAAGGACCATAGAAGTTAGCCCTGATAATTTCTCCAAGGGCCCTGCCAACATTAAACGGAAAAAACCTACAAAGAAGAAACAACTGGATTATTAACTTGAATAAATGAAAGAAATTTAATAAATTAACTTAAATTTACTTACGAGGTCCCCGCGGGCCATAGCGCTCGTCGGAACTCGCCTCTCGGCCACTCTGGTGTCGTCGGAGGATCCGCGGGTCCGCGTATGTACTCCCCAGTAACCGGATGGAACCGAGTATGGGGGTACTCCGGGGCCCACTGTGCAATAACTGGGGCATCCCCTGGTGGATCCGCTGCTGGTGGTTCCGATAGCGGATCGGATCCGCTAGCAGATCCGGACTGATGCCTCGATGAAGTGGTCGATCGAGGGCGGGATGCGTCTGTGCCCGGGGTACTCTCCGAGTCGGGCTCGCTCGATGGGGTCACATCCCGGGAACTCTGAATGCGACCACGACCACCAGCACCAGTACGGGGTTTTCTACCCAAGCTCGCATCACTCCGATTTCTAAATATCGAGCATCGATTCCCTACGCACATCCCAATATTCGTTGTACGGGGTCCGAGTCATTCAGCAAATCCATTATACTATAATTTCAATTAACCAATCTTCGACAAGAACATATCGCTCGTTCATCAAGCCATTTCATATAGTCTATCTCTTCGAATACGTTCGACATAATCCGCCTATCAATCTCTCCAAGTCAAGCACGCTACGACATAATTCACCGCTAAACAAAATTTCATATTCCATATTTCCTAAGTCATCTATTCTAATTCACATAATCGATCATGAGGTCGTCTAGCTTAACAATATGTTGTGCCCCGATCTTACGCGAGTCAGATTTTCTACGGTGGGCATGAATCACCATACACGCTTCCGTGGGATAATCATCCTCATCGGGACGTAACTCTTATTTTGCGTCTAGACTAATTCATTCTCGATACGCGGATTGGACCTACACAATCCTCAAGTTTATTTTATTCATCAATCGCAAGTCCCTACATCCTCAAACTTTCCTTCGCATTAAACCGACAAGTCAAGACAATCAAAGTTGCCGCATCCTAATTTTTTGAGTTCGATCATTCCAGCGACATGAATCACCATGTCAGCGCTCACGAGGAACAATCGACCCAAATCCGACGCAACACATGTGCGAGGTTGGAGTTGCACTCGCGCAAGACAAGAATGTCGACACTGTGGTTCTCCGCGTAACTCTCAAGACATAATCATTCTCATCCAACATTCGTCTCAATCAAAATCCTAATTATTGCGTCCAACCGAACAATAACACTTGCACGATCGTCATTCGCCGAGTCAGAGTACCCCCGAGTTATCGCATATCGATCTTTGATACACCTCAATAACATCGACGATAGGCGTAACCTGACGATCTTTCTTTGCAACCAATTTCGAGTCGTGCGAATGATGCCATCGTCCGACTGGATAATCTCCTCGACATTCAAAATCAATTTCGATCATTATCGCTCGAATCATTCACAACATCAATTTCCTCAAACCCAAATTTGCGTATTGTTCATCCGTCTATCTTAAGTCATCGACCAACATTTATTCCAATCCTTCGTGTTATTTTAGTAACTTCAAATCTGACCTTTCATTCACACTATCTACTTGTCGTGCTAACTTTTCATATACGATCCCTATCGATTTCCTCGATCAAGTCATCCATTCGCACACCTTAACTTTTTCCTCAATTCGATCACATCTACTCGATCATTTTTGTGTTTCATACTTGCGCAATCCTCAATCCCGTGCACGTTCCGTGCGTGTCAATTTCTAGGTCGTTCGAATCAACTCATCAAACTTCAAGACAACAACTCACTTCTATCGTACACGATCAAAGTCTTTGCATATGTGCGATGCTTGCTGATAGACTCATCGACACTCGAATCCTCAATCGATCGATCGACATCCCTGAGGCTATCGCATACACCACTCAGGGATGAAGTCATTCAACAAATCTTGAAAACTATCATTCGAATCAAAGTCAATTTCTTTAAATTTTCCGTTCAAACCATTCCTCAATTTCCAAGCACGCTCAACTATATCGTACTGACGTTATCGTCGCTCGATAGCACCCTATCGATAGTCATCCCACATTTACTCAACCGAGTTCAACTCATTCTTGCTCGACGCTATTCAATTCCCACACTCGACTTTTCTAAGGTCGACGCAACTTTGGTGTATATGCCCAGCCCGACTTAGCCAACCGTGCTTACGCAAACCATCTTTTTATTTTATTCAAAAACTGTTCTCCTACGTTTTGCAAAATAGATAGACTTATTGTATGGACATCCCGTGGGACATTTGACAGAGAGCGCACCAATGATATCAATAAGCGGAAGAAACATTTCAGAGTTTGCGGAAACAACAGAGTTAAAGAATTCAATCAAAAGTCCAAGGACGTAAAGTCGTGCTCTGATACCATTATGTCACGCCCTGCTCCCGTAGGAGCGATCGTCCTCGCAAAGGCGTGATGCCGCACGAGCCTAGATTGCGCTCGTGCAAGGCGGGTTCCATAACGGCCGATTCCAGCGGCTGCGACGGGGTCGTCGCACAGAAGTCCCATGCAGAGACATTGAATACTAACAACAGAAATTTAAAGGCAAAACACAAGTTATTCAAAGAAGCTCTTTATTGATATTGAAACCAAGATTACAAAGGGCACAAGGCCAAGATTACAAGTCTCTCAAGCTCACTTTTCTCTCATTACAAGTTCACTCTGCTCTCTCTCATCTCTCAATACATGTCTTGAACCAGCGGACGCTTCGGAAGGCGACGTCCATACATTATGTCCCATATAAGTCTCGACTCCATGCAGCCGCATGCTTCGAATCGCCAAGGAACTCCGTACCTCGACGCATCCAAGTGAGCTCCACGCCACAAGCTTCTACCTGTGTCTGCACATGTAAACAATGTGGGTGTCAGTACTCAACTGTACTGGTGGAATGAGCTCCTCGCCCACCCGTACAAAACCAACACGTTTGATTTACTTTGTGCAATATTGTCCATTCTTATCAATTGACTTTCTAGTCTTAGGATCAGTTTTATGACGGACGCCTTGGCATACTTGGTATCTGAGGACCATCCTGTGCTTGTACAACGACGTTAACTCATACTTTGCCTTATACCTTTCTCGTGCCAATAACGTTAACCTATCAAGTCGTGTTTGCCTTACGGCCATAATCAGAGACGCAACTACACGATATACTCCATTTCCGTGTGACCGTGCTATCGTACCGATAACATCCTTATCCTTGCCTCAAGACCTTCTCGTTTGCTTAAAATTGTCAACACATCGACTCATACTTGTCCTTCGTGCCAAACTCTGGGACGTAGCGACTCGGTCGTGCCACGAACTCGATTCGTGTTTCAACATCTCTGAGGCAGTGCCTCCTCCCTTAGTCTTGCCTATACTTGTGTTGTGACAACGCGGCCGTGCCTCGCATTTCGAGGTCGTGCCCAGCAACTCAACGTAACTTCACCCAACTTGCCCTACGGCCCTTCTCGACTTAACTTGCAATAGCTCAAGCCTAACTCATGCAACTCTATGCCAACGACTTAACACTCGATGCCACATCTCGTACCGAAGCATGCCGTCTTCGTTGTAGCCAAATCTTAGGCCCAGACATTGTATCTTCCAACTGCATACACATTCAACTCAACTCAGTCCAAAGGCACACACGCGAATTGCTGCCCGTGCCGACACATCTATATGAATGGTCACTGGCATTAACTAGCCATCGTGCACATAACTTGGCATTCAGGACCCTTGCATCGTAGGTGGCGATCCCTGATGCAAGTCTTCAACCTACCGGTTGCCTATTATCCAGCTCGGCTATAACCTATTTCTTCCTAGGCCGAGTCGGTCCCGTGGCCCAGGGTTGCCGCTCGAAGAAACCATCTCCCTTGTCGACAAGTTGTCCATGACTACGCGCCTACGCTAACTTCTAGACTTAACGTGATGCATGGTCTCATCATCATCACTTAGTTCCTTTGCTTTACTTCTTCCACTTTTCATACTTCCTTCGTAGAGCCCAAACCAAGGTTGCCTCGGGGGCTGAACTACAGTCCCAACATATTTCCTCTCGGCGACTAACCATCACTTAGACTTAATATTCTTGGAACTCAGGGAACGGCTACTGCATAGCCTTCCAACTTTAACTTGAACATAACGTGTTTCCTTAAGTATCGACAGACCGTGGCTACTTTCTACTGAACCAACCGTGGCTCGTGCCTTAAACCAACTCGTGTTCTACGCAACGCTATGCCCAAGTCATACCTCATATGACGGGCCTTGGGATCGTGGGACTATTTAACTTGACAACCGCAGAATGAGCGGAAACGCACTTGGAATGACTTAGGTCGACCGGCATAACTTTACCTAACTTACTCAAGCCTACAACTTAACCCGAGGGACGAGCAAAGGCTATGCCAAGCCTTGCGCAGTGGAACCGTGTACGCTTTATCAAGCGTTTATGCAGGCAACGCCTATGACTTAGGCAAGTTCGTAGTTTTGTGTTGAAGACCAACTTTCCTTCTCCCAAGCCACGGGACGAAGGATCGAGTGTCATTTTCAAAGCACGCCGTGCACCAACTCTAAGCCGACCGTTGGACCTTTCCATACTCTAACTCATTTCGACCCGTCGGGATTATTCCCTTAGCTATGTGGATTCGTCTCTTTTATTATTAAGCCTACTTGTGCAAGTTGAAAACATGCAATTTATTATGTGAAGGCAAAGATGAGGCGAGTTCACCGAAACTACCCCACCTGAGCGAACGATCACCTCGACCGAGCAATGTCTTCGAGCAGCCATTGCAAGGCTAAGTCCGAAGGCCGTTAGCGTTCCGATTCCTCCGATTGACTGGGCGGGACGGGGCACTACACCCAGTATCTTGGGTTCGGGTCATGACAAGATGTCAAGTATATATATCTAAATTGCCAAGTCAACTATGAATAATAACAAGAATGAACAATATGGTTCGTGGTCTACAGCCCACTAGCATATGTGTTTGATTAAACCCGAAGAACAAGTTATGTCTATAAAGATAGGCCATAACAACAGTGAAAGGCATGGTAATAAATATAAAATATGGAAGAACAAAAAAGTATGTCACTATCAATACCTGAATCCTTTAGCCATATCCATCAACTACTTCTCTATTCTATGCAGCAGCTCATCAATAACTTAGAGAGATCACCAGGTCATCATAGCAGGATACATAATATGCACGTCGAATGTAACAGTAATAACATGCAAAAATAATGACAAGAAAATAATATAAATAAAGACTAAAAGAATGTGGCATGCCATCAAGAATAGTGTTATCAAACGCAATTATAAATAAATCGAGGTAATCGCTATAGAAGCATAAAAAATACAAAATGCTGTATAACCTTCATCCATCTAAGTGTAAAATATCAAGTATGAAGCAGTTCAGTCTTTGGACTTTATGAGTCTTGGAGATTGAAAATACTAATAAAAAGATGCATAGCCAAAAAAAAGACCAGAAAGACACTTTGTTAAAGTAAAAGACAGAAAGAAGCATGGTTCAATTGATGCATGATCAATAGTCGGTGATCTTTATCATCTTCCTAGATAAAGTATGAACTTCGGGTAGTATGCAGTGTTCAGATCCCGAGGAAGATGCCAGTGATTTCATCACCATCATTATTACACTTTTACAGCTGTGCAGGAGCAGTCAAATACGACTATTTTGCAATATGCAACAAGAAATGCTATGCGTCAAATGCAGTGAGACGCATAGGTACTCCCCATGAAGAGATCATGTACTAACATGGCAGTATTTCGTACAGCACGTCTCGAGCCACGTCGTGAGTTATAAGTGATTCTCATGTACGTTCACTATCTACTAACTTCAGATGCCTCTGCGCCTACCCATCTTCATGTGCCTCAGATTTAAGAAACAGTATATTTTCTGTCTATGCGTGCAAAGCTATTCTAGTAAAGAAAAACTACAAAAATAGATGACAGTGTCTTCCTCGCAACACGGACAGAGAAAGAGGATATAGTTGCAACTGAAACTACGTAAGTTGTGACTTCCCAGAAAGAGCTTTCAGAGATAGAGTTCTCTTTGCTATCAAGAATTCACCAGTAAACAAGCTTCATCAAACTTCATATCGGATTGTCAATGGAGTAAAGAAATCGAAGTAGACTTAACTTCCATCGCTCCAATCCCCAGATCTATTGTACTCAAAATTTTTATTAAAGATTTCTATTGTACTCTTTTTTCTTTATATTAATACAAAAAGTTTTAGTCCTTCGAACTTTTTGTAACCGAACAAAAATGGTGACTCTACGGGGGCAACTTCCTTTACCGACAAGAAAGTGGTGGCACAATCCGATGCCACAAAGCTTGGTTCAGTTGAAAAGATGTTGATCGTACAATTTGACCAACAAGTATATGAAGCGATGCTGTTGGACAAAGACTCTGCTCCGGCTGTCAAGTGACGAAAGGCACGCGTGCTCATAAATCCTGGGTCCCAAAGTCTCTTTTTGCACTTCCCAACGTCGTCGATGGCAAGAGGAAGGCCTTGGCCAATTCTGGCCAAAACAACAACTCGAATATGCATGACTCAGTATTAGCTATTGTCGTTTCCAAGAAAGTTTCTACTGCTGAGGCATATGATTCTTACGATACATCTAAGAATAGTTCTACCAGTCAGCCATCTGCAAAACCCTTTTCTTCCCACAGGAAGAAGACAACTAAGAAGGTGCATAAGCAACATCCGCCAAAGAACAAGATTGTTATTCAAGACAGAAGCTCATACCCCATGTTTGGAAAAAAGAATGCACAACATTCAAGTCTTGCCAGAGAAAAATAGTACGATGTCTAGGACTTGGGTGTTGGAAACTATTCCCCATACTTGGCCAACCAGAAGAAGAGTTCTCCTCATAATAGGAACCTAGACGCATAATTAAAAAGAAGAAATATGTTATCCATAGACTATCTTTTACAAATATCATTGTGCATAAAGAAGAAGCACAAAGTTATATGCCTCTTCGTATCATGCGTGCAGATGTTGTATCGTAGATCATATGATGGGCTCCTTCTGTGATGTTTATCAAAAGAAGAAGCTAATCAGATGCTCCGTGAAGCTTACGATGGTACTTGTGGTGCTCATCAACCGGGTCCAACCGATTAAGGCATTTGGGTTATTACTGGCCCACTATGGTATCTGATGCTATAGATTATGCAAAAAATGCAAGACATGTCAAATTGATGGTAACTTCATTCATCAACCTTTAAAGTACCTGCATCTGATAGCCGCATCATGGCCCTTAATGCTTGGAGAATGGACGTCATTGGACCTAGCAGTCCTCCTTCATCTAGAGGGCACCAGTTTATCCTAGCAATAACTGATTACTTCTCTAGATGGGCAGAAGCTATACCACTTGTTGAAGTAAAAAAAAATTCAATGTGATTAGTTTTATCAAACACCATGTTATCTACTTTTTTGGATTACCTCGAAGGATTATCCATGACAATGGCCCACAATTTGTGAGAAATAATCTTTGTACATTTTGTGATAAGAACCAGATCCAGAATACAACTTCTATGACTTACAACCCTGCAACAATGGGTTAGTCGAAGATTTCAACAAAATTATTATTAAGTTGCTCAAGAAGTTCGTTTCCTCTAATAAACGTAACTGGAATAAGAAACTTGGTAAATGTCTTTGCGCATATCGCACAACAGTACGGAACCCCCAACGGGTACGATGCAATTTTCTTTGGTCTACGAAAGTGAAGCAGTTCCTCCTCTGCAGATTCAAATTCCTTCTCTTTGAATTGCTTTATCCACTGAATTAACAGCTGAAAATAATGATTGTCTACAGTTACAAGAATTGGAGGCACTCGATGAGAAATGACTCATGGCTCTACAGCGTATTGAGTTATATCAAGCCCGTATTTCCAAATCCTTCAACAAGAAGGTGAAAGAGCGAGTTGTTTAAGTCGGCGACTTAGTTCTTTTAGTAATAAGACCTATGGTGACGACACAAAAAAGTAAAGGAAAATACGTAGCTAATGGGAAGCACCTTTTGTTGTCGAATAGGTGTATTAGAATGGAGCATACAGGCTAGCACAGCCTAATAGAGATTTGCTGATGATGCCTACTAATGGCAAATTCTTGAAGAAATATTATCTAAACTACAATAGACATAGCTTTGTATTCCCCAGCAAGTTTATAAATGTACAGTGTTTATATTTTTTCTGGAGTGACGAATATTAGACTCCACATGTTAATATTAACATTTTATTGACTTCAAACCATTATTTTTATTCAGATGTTCTGCATAAATTATAAGTAATGGGTCCTCAAAAAATTTCCTGTGGAATTATCTTTAATTCTTACGAAACCTTCTCGTAGGAGATTACTAAAAGAATCCATCGACTTTATTAAGACTGGTCATTAAAGACAAGTTGTTTTAAAGACATCATATTTTAATTCCTCTGTTGGATAGAAATAATCTATTTTCAAGAGAATATTCATGTTCATATTACCTTTGAATTATTATGCGACAACCACTCTCTATAGAGTTTTATAAATTTGCCAAGTCCATATTACCTCTGATATATATATATATATATATATATATATATATATATATATATATATATATATATATATATATATATATATATAATTTTATATATATATATATATATATATATATATATATATATATATAGTTCATAGTCATGTCCTATTACTTGCACGTAGTTGAGTGCGTCATAAGTAATAGGTTCACTAAAATCTATTTGTGACGTCCATAATACCTATGGAAATTACCTTACTATATTATCTATATACTGTGGACACACAAAAAAAGAAGAAGAAATGATGTCTTTTCTTTATTGGCGCAAGGTACCACAAATCGTGTACACCTGAGAGATCCTGCGCTGAGGATCCCCGAGTACAAAAAAAGAATTCTGGGGAATGGGACGATGGAGATCGAGTGGCAGTTGCTCCTTTACTCCGTTGACACTCCGATTGCAAAAGTGGGAGAAAACCTAAAAAAATTGCTAACCCTCGGCCCACTGGCAAGAAGTACAGTAATTTGGCTCTTGAAAATGCTCTCTGTTCTGTGTTTTGAAGAGGGATGAACTCCCCTTTTTATAGTCGTTCTTGAGCTGGAATGATGTTATGCGCCCACATGAGAAAATTGATAGAACTGAGAATTCCCAGGACCCTTAGTTTGGTGTATGTATTGATCGATAGAAAGTTAAACAGACTTAATACATGTTCTAACCCTTCATAGACGGAAACTAGGGTTCACGAATTATACCTGCGTCGGAAAGAAGACAAGTAATTTCTGACAATCTCGAGCGGATGACCCCAAGATCTTCTGCACGTATTCCTTCCTCGAGTTGGACGTCGTGCGGGTGACGATCTCCCAACCTTTTCTTCTTCTTGGCAGCCCTCTCTTTCTCTCCTTACGTGAATGACTAATTTAGAGAAATCTTTAGATTTATGATTAATAATCTGGCGGCCAGAGAATGGAGGATATATATAGGCTACGGCAGGGACCATGAGGAAAAATTAGGGTTAGGCCTCCTAACGGATCTGGATATCCCCTGTTCAGCCCGAACACACAATCCAGGCCCATTAACAATAGCTCGGTCCACTAATGAGCTATTGTTGCACTACCTCCCTAATCCCAAATTATGTTTGTGGACTCCTTTTATTATATGCTCGTTTGGCTCCCCATGTTAAGATATCGTATGTCCATCGATCAAATTAATTTACTGACAACTATATTGATTCGACATCTTTTATCCTTAAGTAGTACCACTCAACTTTATTTGTCATGTCGGATATAATCCACCTGTAGGGTTTACATGGCAATCCTTATGAGCTCCTTAAGGGGACATCATCAACCCGATATATCGGGACATGGATTCTATTTATAATCAACAGCCCATCATACATATAATATTATTACCCAATTCATAGAGGTTGTTGATCCATAATGAATCTCACTCTTTCATGAGTCAAAGTAATGCATACTGTATATACATGTCTGTTATTATATCCAGATTAAGAGCACAAGCATCCATAATAACAGAGGTGTTTGTTCTCTTATGTAGTCAGTACAAAGAGAACAACCTCAAGTGGTCCTGTTCAATACACACAAAATGTACTAGTATAAACCTATAGTCAAGATAGACTAATACCAGATTACACTACAATATTTCCAATAGATTGTCCAAGTCCATCTAGGTTGTGAACTATTTATATACTTCATAGAAAAATGATAATATGATCTTCTGTGTGACACCACACACCATATTATCTACAATATAGAATATCAAACATTTGTATTAACACATGCAATAAATACAATATGCAAAAATTTGCCCATATGATTCTCATTCAAAATTTAAGGAAATAAGGTTACTACAAAAGTGATGCTTTTAGTATATAACCCTAACAATCTTCCACTTATACTCAAAGCATTGTTTTTCAGTATACTGTTACAAATCTCCCACTTATACTTAAATCCATGCTGCTACACATCTGACTCCTATTCTCTCAACATGACTATCAAAAGCCTTAGCTGGTAAGCTCTTTGTAAAGGGATCAGCTAGGTTGTCGGCTGATGCTATCTTGATCACAGCAACTTTTTCTTTCATTACGAAATCTCGTATCAGGTGGTATTTGCGCTCAATGTGTTTACCTGTCTTGTCGACTTGTGGTTCCTTCGAGTTTTCAACTGTACAACTATTATCACAATAAAGTGTAATAGACTTAGGCAAACTAGGTACCACATCCAAGTCCAACAGAAAGTTTCTGAGCCAAACCGCTTCTTTGGCTGCCTTAGAGGCTGCCATATACTCGGCTTCCATAGTGGAATCAGCAATACATTTTTGTTTGATACTCCTCCACACAATGGCTCCACCTCCCAAAGTAAACACATAACCTGAGGTAGATTTCTTGGAATCCCTATCTGACTAAAAATCTGAGCCTGTATACCCCAAGGGAACTAAACTATCTGCCTGGTAAACTAGCATATACTCTTTAGTCCTCTTCAGGTACTTCAAAATATGCTTTACAGTAGTCCAGTGCTCTTGTCCTAGGTTAGACTGATATCTGCTGACCATGCCTACGGTAAAGCAGATGTCTGGTCTCGTACATAGCATTGCATACATTAAGCTTCCTACTGCTGAAGCATAAGAAACTGCCTTTATGTTCTCTATCTCTTTAGGTGTCTTCGAACACTGCTCCTTTGATAGAGCAATTCCATGTCTAAAAGGTAAGAAACCTTTCTTAGAATTTTGTATACTAAAATGAGTTAGTACAGTATCGATATAGGAAGCTTGGGATAAGCCCAACATTTTTTTCTTGCGATCTCGTAGAACTTTGATCCCAAGGATGTGACCTACTTCTCCCAAGTCCTTCATATCAAATTGTTTGGATAACCATACCCTTACATCAGATAACACTTTCATATTGTTTCTAATGAGCAAGATGCCATCCACATAAAATTCTAGGAACACCACCACGTTTCCATCACACTTTCTGTATACACATAATTCATCCTGACATTGATCAAATCCATACAATTTTATCACCTGATTAAAACATATGTTCCAAGATTCGGAAGCTTGCTTAAGTCCATAAATGGACTTCTTGAGCTTACAAACAAGATGCTCTTGGCCCTTTTCAATGAATCTGCCTGGTTGCTTCATATAGATGTATTCCTCAAGACTTCCATTAAGGAAAGCTGTCTTGACATCCATTTGCAAACTATCATATTCGAGATGAGCTGCAATAGATAAAAGAATTCGGATAGACTTAAGCATGGCTACTGGAGAAAAGGTTTCATCATAATCGATACCCTCTCTTTGAGTAAAACCTTTTGCTACAAGCCGAGCTTTGGTTTCAACCTTACCGTCTGATCCTCTTTTTCTCTTATAGACCTACTTGCATCCAATGGCTTTTACACCAACGGGTGGTTCTACAAGCTCCCAGACCTGATTAGAATCCATAGATTCTATTTCAGATATCATTGCTTTTTGCCAAGACTCCGCATCTTTATCTTGGAGTGCTTCATTGTAGGTACAGGGATCATAATCTTGTTCCTCAGGGACGAAGTCTGACGACTCTCCCATGAACATATATCTATCGGGTTGTATCACAACCCTCCCACTTCGACGAGGCACTATCGGTTGTGGTGTAACATTTGTGACACGTTGTACAATTATTTGTGGTTCATTCTCTTATACTGTTGGTATTGAAGTACTTGGTGTCTTACCTCTCAGTTCTTCTAGAACAACTCTACTTTTGGGTTTATGGTTCATCACATAGTCTTCCTCTAAGAATCGGGCATTGGTGCTAACAATGACCATCTGATCCTTAAGAATATAAAATAAACCTCCTTTCGTTCCTCTTGGATAGCCTACAAATAAGCGTACTTCTATACAAGATTCCAACTTATCTACTTTCCTATTCATCACATGTGCTGGACTACCCCAAATACGAATATGTTTCAGACTAGGCTTACGCCCAATCCACAGCTCTGTGGGAGTAAGAGGTACTGACTTAGAAAAAACCAAGTTCAAAATATAAGCTGCAGTCTCTAAGTCATATTGTCACCCTCATTTCCCGTATTTCCCATATTTCATAATTATACTCGTATCTAGATTTTGGCATGTATTTTTTTTATTTTTCTCAACTTGTGGAATTTCAGTATTTCTCGTATTTTGGGTTTTGGCATGGCTCGGTTTTAATTGGGATGGTTTGGTTTGGTTTGGTTTATTATGTATTGGATCACCTTAACATATGCTACACCCTCAACACACCACATCCCACCCTCTTTAAAACTCCACCAACATTTTCTCTCTCCTCATAACCACCATTTATTTCCTTCTTCTTCTTCTTCTCCTTCCTCTACATAACTCTCCCAACCCTAGACAAGTGCATCTTGCTACTACATGAGAACCCTCTTTTATTTGTCCATTTGCTAGATTAGGATATGGTAATCAACATTAGAACTTGGTATTTTATGATTTGGAGTCTCCATTGTTCTAGATCTAAGTTTTCCTATTTTCGGATTTTGTATGGTTTTGATCTATTTAAGTTGGATTTTATGGGATTTTGATGTTTCCATGTGGAAGAGCATTCAGTTTCACCCAAGTTGGAACTTTAGAAATCCGAATTTGGAGTTCGGATGGCCAAGTTATGATGCTGTGTAGCCTTGAGTTCAACCATGGTGTTCTTACTGTTTGGAGAAGACAGTGAGCAGTGTGCAGAGCTGATTAGCTTACGCACACTGAGCTGCGCGCGCTCTTTAGCGCAGCGTACGCAGACTTACGTACGCTTCCTGTTGGAAGCGTGTCTCTTGAGCGTGCATGATTTTTCGCGTACGCTGCTCCCCTTGAGCGTGCGTGATTTTTCACGTACGCTGCTCCCCATTAGCGTGCGTGATTTTTCGCGTACGCTGCTCCCCTTGAGCGTGCGTGATTTTTTGTGTACGTTGCTCCTCTTGAGCGTACGTGATTTTTCGTGTACGCTGCTCCCCCTGCGTGCGTGACTTTTCTCGTACACAGCTCCCCCTGCGTGCATGACTTTTCTCGTATGCAGCTCTCCTGCGTGTGTGACTTTTCTCGTACGCAGCTCTCCTGCGTGCGTGACTTTTCTCGTACGCAGCTCTCCTGCGTGCGTGACTTTTTTCGTACGCAGCTCTCCTGCGTGCGTGACTTTTCTCGTACGCAGCTCCCCTGCATGCGTGACTTTTCGTGTACGCAGCTCCCCTGTGTGCGTACTTTTGTGTGTACGCTGCCCCCTGACCCCCTTGCTTAACCCATTGGCTCTTGGAGTTTTGGTTTTATTTTCGATTTGGTTTCTCTTTGTGGATTTGGTTTTCCTGAGATCTGTTTAACACAGCACGGCTATCTTGACCCGACACGGCCTAACACGGTTTTCAGTAATTATTTATGACTAGTACGGTTCTCGAGATTTTCTATGATTTATGACCTTGGTATTCTCTGAACTCCTTGTTAGTGACCCAGTAGGGTGTACACTTAACTTGTAACTTGTGATTAATCCCAGTGACTTGATAACTTGATAGTGGCCCGTGGCAGCGCACTCCTGACTTGTAGCATGACTTGATAACTTAACTTGACCTGCCTTGACACCGTGGGTGGTTCTTCTTGCTTGCTTGTTAAATCCACTTGTCCTGTCTTGCATCATGTCTAGGATGGGACTCCTGAGTACCACGGTCAGGAGTACCTACTAAAATGGATTAAGGTAAATAACTAGAATAACACAGTAGTCATGAAGAGATGACACAGCTACAGGCAATCCCGTTACCTGGGCGCTCTTGGGATCTGTAGCCTGCCGTCGAGTAGGGCACATTTCCAGCGCACCGTCGAGTGTTGCACCCTCTAAGTCACCTAAGGGTACATTTGTCTCCCGGGCGATGTACCCATCTGAATTCAACCCCTAATTTTCGACCTGGATAACCTGGATGGTCTGCAGGGCTTGTGGCTGTGGAACAATGTCACTACATCTTATTAGTAATTAGGCCTGTGATAACCCTAGTTAGTTAAAGTAGTAAGCCGTAGCGTCTGCTTGGCCGTGATTGATTGAATGAGGTATAACCAGTTTAGCCATGTCTTGATCCAGTACAAGATTGCTCCCTGCCTTGATTTCTTACGTTATTATCTTGCCGATAAATGGTGGGAAACCAAGTTCTGTTCAGATGAAGGGTTACAACCCCGGTCCTTGTTTGGTTTACGGGTTGTAACCTGGCTATCGGAATAGTTCCATGGTTATCTCGTCGTATATCATCCTGTCATGTTTTCGTAATTCTAGTTTTAATATTAGATTTTCTTGTGCTATTTGCTGGCTTTTGTTCTTATTTTGTGGCCCCCTTGTGGCACTTGCTCTTTCTGGGGTTGACCCAGTTGGTTTTGTGTGGCCAGATTTCGGAGCAGCTCCCGAGGATCTACCAAGCTTCCAGCCCAATGGTGACAACTAGACGGAACCCGGGCCAAGAGTGGGTTTTCCTTTTTGTCTTGCCCACTTTATTGTAAAACTATTCTTTTGAGGCATTTAGCCGACGAGCACCTGTTAGCTCGATGCACTTTTACTTACTGTCTGCCTACGGGCTGTAAATATGATTAACAAATCCTAGGGTTGATCATGTATGACTAAACTCTTGCTAGTCCTAACATTTTGTAACGACTAACTTCATGATTAGTTGAATATATAATATTTGGCACGCCTTATTATTGTATATTTAATGATCATACATCTTGTGACCTTACTTACTTACTGTGATTGAGACACTAGGCTTGTTCAGGACCATAAGAGACTGTTGGCTTGTAGTAAACCCTCATATATCTAGACAGCCGTGACCGTATATCGAGGTGGTTTCCATTTCAGTATACGTAGCTGGCTATGTCTGCCCCTGCTCTCCAGTATTCTGGTTCTGGGGCGTGACACATATCCCCATAACAAATCTGGTAAATCCGAATAACTCATCATTGATCTAACCATCTCCATAAGAGTTATATTCCATCTTTCGGCTACACCATTCTGCTGGGGCATTCCAGGTGCAGTCAATTGGGATGCAATCCCAGTCTCTGATAAATAATCCCTAAACTCTCCAAAGAGGAACTCGCCACCACGATCTGATCGTAATGACTTGATACATTTTCTATGACGTTTCTCTGTTTCAGTCTTGTACTCTTTGAATTTCTCAAAACACTCAGACTTACGGCGCATCAAATAAATGTATCCATACCTTGAATGATCGTCAATAAATGTGACAAAATATTCAAAGCCACCTCTAGATTGGATAGTCATGGGTCCACCTAAATCAGAATGAACCAATTCCAACACATCTTTGGCCCTATACCCCTTTGTCGTAAAAGGCCTTTTGGTTATTTTACCTTCCAAGCTGGATTCACAGACTGGTAGTGCCTCCACTTCCAATGAACTCAAAGGTCCATCTTCAACCAGTCTTTGAATCCTTCTTAGGTTAATATGCCCCAATCGCAAGTGCCGAAGATATGTTTGGTTCATATAAGAAGGTTTTTTCTCTTATTTAAGTTAGATGACATATTGTTCATTTTCATAAGTTGCATTGTGCGCGAAATAGGATTAATGACATACAGATTATCAACCAATGCACCAGAACAGATAAAATGTTTATTCTTTCTAATAACAATATTGTCATTAAAATAAACTGAATATTCATCCTTAACTAACATAGAAACATAAACTAAATTCCTTCTAAGTGAAGGTGCATAAAGACAATCTCTCAATGTCAAAGACTTATTTCTACCAAAAGATAAAGTAACATATCCTAATGCAAAGACCGATACTTTTGTAGCATCACCCATGAACAAGCATATCTCTCCATCACTGAACCATCTGGTTTCCTAGAACCCCTGTAATATATTCAGACATGATTAGTGGCTCATGTATCTACACACCAGGTGCCGGTAGATAACATCGCTAAACATGTTTCAACTACTAGTAAATGAGATATACCTTCTTTGTTCCCTTGTTTGAGAAGTGGACAATCAGTCTTCCAATGTCCTGACCCTTTGCACTTGAAACATTTGTCTTTCGACTTTTTTACCGCACCTTGAGGTCCCATGCCCTTCTTTGCTGAGTTTTCATGTTTCTGAATGTTATTCTTTTTCTTACCGCCTTTTAGCTTAGAAGTAGAAGCATTTTCAGAAACAAAAACATGACCACTCTGCCGAAAGAGAGATGCAGCATCCTGTAGCTCTTTTGCAAGTTCTGCCAAACTATACAACCTTTTGTTCATGTTGTAATTAAGGCAGAAATTGTCAAAACTTTTAGGCAGAGTCCCGAGAATGATATCGACCTGGGATTCCCCATCGATTTTAGCTCCAAGGATCTCCATCTCATTTAGATGACCCATCATCTTGAGAACATGATCCCTTACAGGTGTACCCTCAGCCATTTTTGTATTCATCAAACATTTCATAGCAAACTGCCTAGCTGCTCTACTCTGATGTCCGAAGAGTTCCTTGAGGTTATACATCATGTCATAAGCTGTGGCCGTGGCCTGATGCTGATGTTGCAGTACATTTGACATGTATGCCAAAATGTAACACCGTGCCATCTCATCTGCCTTTTTTTACTTCTTATAAGCCTCTTTGACCTATTCATCAGAGTTAGCATCAGGCTTAGGTGGCCATTCCTCAACAAGTACATATTTGTACTCCTCAGCAGTCAGAATAATGTCCAAATTACATTTTCAGTCAACATAATTAGGTCCAGTAAGTTTGTTTTCTTTAAGAATCACCATAAGTGGACTGAAAGAACCCATTTTTTAAATCCTAAGAATCACATAAATAAAATTATGTAGGGCAAAAAAAACTTTTTGAATTAATTAAATATTGATTCCCTCAAAACAATAATAAGAAATTCACCAACACCTTGAACACCATGAATTTAGCATGCCACGATAGTGTGGACGTATACAAATTCAACTTTGTTCAAGTAGGTTTTTCTTATTAATTTTACTATCATGTTAACATAAATTTATGACAAATAAAATTAATATGTTAGTCTTGCTCTGGTTATACAAATAATAGTAGTGACTCCGATGGGGAGGATACCATTATTTGTATCTAAGTGTATACCATTACTTAATACTAAGTCCATTACCTTGTAATGAGTTCCTTCAAATGGAGAAGTGAACACATACTAGGTAACTTTCTACAATTATCCCTAAGGAAGTTTGTACTGGTGATCCATGTTTGCCATTGATTGTAAAAGTATAGAATAATTTTATAGGAGGACTGAACTTAGACTCATAATACAAACTCGCTCGCACAAAGAAAGCCTAGGAATGAAAATCTAGGTACAACAATCTAAGTACAATTGTTTATTTTTTATTCTGGGGGGTGACGATAGAGGCTCGGAAAAGCGACGGCAGCTCTGCCTTACTCCTTGGACGATCGGACGTAGCCTTAGCTCGGATGAAGAAATGCTCTCAGGATGGGAAGACTCTTCTGTGCGCGCCCTTGTATCTCTGTGTGTCCAGCCGGGTGGAGAGGATCTCTTTTGCAAGGGAATGGCACCTTGCTATATTTTTTTTGGATCGGATCCTTTTGCAAGGGAATGACACCTTGCTATTTATAGGAGTGGGGTGGGATCATTAGGGTTTACAATGATTATCCCTTGAAAAGTCGACGGCTAATAATCTGGACCGTTGATCTTGATTGCATCACATCTAGGCAATTAATTCTTGATTGTGCCAAATCTATATGGGCAATTAATGCTGATTGCCATGAATCTTTGTGATAAACTCGGATCTCCTGCCACGTGTCCAATTTGCTTAATTATAACAAATCTGATTTGATTTGAGTAATAATGGTGATTGCACTAAATCTGGTTGTTATGATTTACGAGCAGCCATAATTCCGAGGTGATAAGACAGCCACGTGTCTCAACTGTCATGAGGATCGCCACGTGTCTTATCAGTCATGAGTGGGACATCCTGACAGAGCCGCATGAATGCGGTCTCTAAGTGAACCGCATACGGGTGGCCCCCACGATCCTAGCCGCATGAGGGTGACAGCCGCATGAAGGAGGCAGCCGCATGGAGGAAGCAGCCATATGCAGCGGGTAGCCACATGAAGGAAGCAGCTGCATGCAGCGGGTAGCCGCATGAAAGAAGCAGCCGCATGAAGCGGGCAGTCGCATGAAGGAAGCAGCCGCATGAAGCGGGCAACCGCATGAAGGAAGCAGCCGCATAAAGCGGGTAACCGCATGGGGGTAGCAGCCGTATGAAGAGGGCGACCGCATAGGGGTGCTTGGGACTCGACGGTCCTGCCAGTTTATAAGAGATTTTTTTCTTTTTCCAAGGAGTACGCCATCATTATTTCAGCTTTATGTCAGAGCTGTCATTCATTGTGTCAGAGCTGTCATTCATTGCGTCAGAGTTGTCATTCATTGCGTCAGAGCTGTCATCAGAGCAATTAATTGGGAGGCTGCTTTATGGCCAGCTGTAGAAGCGGACAGCGTATGGCCATGTGTCTTTGCCTGAGCCGCATGGAGCTGTTGTGGAGTTCTGAGCCGCATAACATTCTGAAGGATTCCTGAGCCGCATGAGGCTTCTTCTGTTTGGAGCCGCATGGGCTTTTATCGTCCTTTTCCAAGCTTCTACAATCCATAATTATACACATCCGATATGGAGAAAGGTACTAAAGCCAACGCGCAAGTATAATTACATCACCTACAAACCAGTAATAAAGACCATAGGACTTATACTAAATAAAGATCCTCTCCCACTTAGTTATTTAACAATAAGGGTTTTCTATTAGTTGATATTATGTCCATGTTGTCCATTATTAATGTAGGCTTAGTTTTTCAAAAAAACATCCACACAATAATAAACATGCATAACCAGAAAAAGTAAAATGACAACAAATAAGAGAAAAATATCCAACTATTATGGTCATCTTTCCTGCTTCGTCCTCAACTATCCGAATCCAAAATCTGGCGCTGCGCAGATCTATTCGGGGTACGACCTGCCCGGTCAGGTCGCGGGGTTTGGGGCAGCGACCCAATTTTTTTTAGGTTTTGGCTGTCGATTCTTTCATCAAAAATCATATGTCTGCCTCTGGACTGCTTAAAACCAGCATATTATCCGGCGTCAGAAAATAGCCACCATCGCCATCACGATTGATCAAAAATAATTAAAATTACATCAATCCTATGCCTCCCAAAATAGTTCACACATAATCTAGATTGAAAAATTCAAATAATAAGCACGATCAACCCTCGTGATTTTAATTACATCCACAGCAACAACGACATCCACGACATGTCCGTGGTTTAAACAACACAATCAAAAAACATGCATTGGACCAAAATAGTTGGATCTAACATGCCTGCAAAACCGAGCTAGAACAGATCCACATCTACCGACTATTACACAGCGCATGTTTTATTGGACAACATGGAAGTATCAATCAATACGTATATCCAAAGTGGCTCTGATACCAATTGATGGAACTGAGGATTCCCAAGACCCTTACTTTGGTGTGCGTATTGATCGATAGAAAGTTAAACAGATTTAATACGTGTTCTAACCCTTCATAGGCGGAAACTAGGGTTCACGAATTATACCTGCGGCGGAAAGAAGACAAGTAATTCTTGGCAATCTCGAGCGGATGACCCCAAGATCTTCGGCACGTATTCCTTCCTCGAGTTGGATGTCTTGCGGGCGACGATCTTCCAACCTTTTCTTCTCCTTGGCAGCCCTCTCTTTCTCTCCTTATGTGAATCACGAATTTAGAAAAAGCTTCAGATTTATGATCAATAATCTGGTGGCCAGAGAATAGAGGATATATATAGGCTACGACAGGGACCATGAGGAGAAATTAGGGTTAGGCCTCCTAACGGATCTGGATATCCCGTGTTCAGCCCGAATACACAATCCAGGCCCATTAACAATAGCTCGGTCCACTAATGAGCTATTGTTGCACTACCTCCCTAATCCCAAATTATGTTTGTGGGCTCCTTTTATTATATGCTCGTTTGGCTCCCCATGTTAAGATATCGTATGTCCGTCGATTAAATTAAGTTATTGACAACTATATTGATTTGACATCTTTTATCCTTAAGTAGTACCGCTCAACTTTATTTGTCTTGTCGGATATAATCCACCTGCAGGGTTTACATGACAATCCTTATAAGCTCCTTAAGGGGACATCATCAACCCAATGTATCGGGACATGGATTCCATTTATAATCAACAGTCCATCATACATACAATGTTATTACCCAATTCATAGAGGTTTTTGATCCATAATGAATCTCACTCTTTCATGAGTTAAAGTAATGCACACTGCATATACATGTCTGTTATTATATCCGGATTAAGAGCACGAGCATTCATAATAACAGAGGTGTTTGTTCGCTTATGTAGTCAGTACAAAGAGAACAACCTCAAGTGGTCCTGTTCAATACACACAAAATATACTAGTATAAACCTATAGTCAAGATAGACTAATACCATATTACACTATAACCTTTCCAATAGATTGTCCAAGTCCATCTAGGTTGTGAACTATTTATATACTCCATAGGGAACTGATAATATGATCTTCTGTGTGACACCACACACCATATTATCTACAATATAGAATATCAGACATTTGCATTAACACTTGCAACAAATAAAATATGCAAACATTTGCCCATATGATTCTCATTCAAAATTTAAGAAAATAAGGTTACTACAAAAGTGATGCTTTTAGTATATAACCCTAACAATCTCCCACTTATACTCAAAGCATTGCTTTTCAGTATACTGTTACAAAAACACACTGATTTTCATGTGGGCGCATGGTCTTACTTTGGGCGCATAGGATGTAGGCGCATGCAAGCTGCGTGGTCGTGGGTTGATCGTGGTGCTGACGTGGACGCATGCTTCGATGCACGACTGCTCGTAGAGAGTGACGTGGCCGTACGCTTTGGTGCACGTTTTGATCGTGGCTTTGACCAAGTCAGGGGCTATTCTGGCTTGGGCGCATAGCCTAAAACAGGGCTATACGCCCTCTT
The DNA here is from genome assembly GCA_029216955.1 of Iris pallida. Taxonomy (NCBI): domain Eukaryota; kingdom Viridiplantae; phylum Streptophyta; class Magnoliopsida; order Asparagales; family Iridaceae; genus Iris; species Iris pallida. Next base: position 5,628,127 of record JANAVB010011796.1, read on the forward strand.
TCTGGGGGAGCTTGTCTTGGGCGCATAGAGCTTCACAGGATGACTTGGGCGCATAGAGCTTCACAGGGTGACTTGTGCGCATAGAGCTTCACAGAGTGACTTAGGCGCATACGAGTTCACTTGGGCGCATATGTCCTCATTGGCTTGGGCACATAAGGCTTTATTGCTAAAAATTTTATGCTTCTACATATACCTAATCGGTTATGCCGAGGATAATAAGTCCACATAATTTGTATTATGTCCATATTACCTCTGATAGCCTTTTTCCATAATCTATTATCTATTCTCGAATTGACTATGTTACATATAATAGGACCACACAAAAATAATATTTTTCTATGTCTATTTTACCTCTAGGGAAATATCAGACTTCAAAGATCTCCAGCAAAATATAAAGTACTCTTTATTTTCAAAATGAAACGAAGATACAACATACTTTTATTTTTATTCAAGACAAAAGAGAAGAGGGAAAGTTACAAAGCTTTAAAGATTGTAAGGCATTTTATAGATCTATGTAATTTTCTTTTTCAAAGCGTCTATTTCAAATTGCTTTTGGTCGATCGTCCGACGCTCCGCTTCAGCTCGCTTGGAAGCGTCAACTCGGAAAGGTGTTAATTCAACACATTTTTCTTCTAGAATGACAAGTTCAAGGTCGAGCCTTTCAACTTTTTCTAGCCGCATTATACTGGGCAGCAAATATCTTTTGCTTTTCTGTGCCCTCAGCCAAGGCAGACTCTTCTAAAGCATAAGCATCCTGAAGGTCTCTAATATTTTCAGAAATCTCAGTTATCCGTTTAATATGCTCATCTTGCTGAGAAGCATGCTTGATTAAAGAAGTGGAGAGAAATTTGTAGAAGCTCAAAAAGTATAAACATTACCATGCGCTATGTCACGCCCCGATCCAGGAAATCGCTCGTCCTCGCTAGATTTCACCCGAATCATCGTCCTCGCTGGGGCGTGATGCCGCACGAGCCTGGAGTTGCGCTCGTGCAAGGCAAGATAATAGGTCCACATAGAACTATCTCAATTTGATAACATAAGCAGCGGAAGGAAAACATAGTAAACAAGAATCTGTTTTATTCATAATGAACTGAAGGTTACAAAGGCTCTGAATAGCCCAACTTAATATGCCAATTGGCTACAACGCTCATGATCTCTCTAGCTCACAAAGGATTACATTGTTCCATGCATTATGCCCCTTTATAGCCACCAAGTAGTCTTCGGCCGAACATCTCCATGTCGCAAGTCCGAACGTCTATGCGGTAGCTCCTCTTGAACGCCAAGGACTCCATGCCTCGGCACGTCCAAGCTAAGCTCCGTCCCGAGCCGAACATACCTGAACCTGCACATAAACTAGTGGGGGATTAGTTCTTTCGTCCTCGCTTCGCACTGATCAAAACCCGCTAGCACCCAAACCAAACACTAAATCATTTAGGGAAACATGCATCTTAATTTGCTGATCTTTCTATTTAGCCTTAGGATCAATTTCATGGCAATATTCAATGCATAACACTTAATGTAATTGTGACCAAGATCGTGTTCCTGCAGCAGATACAGTTAGACATAATCTGAACATAATCATAGTATTCGTGCTCATCTCCATCCCATTTTCCTTAGCCTGTACTGGTTAGAACTTACGTAAGAAACCATATAATTTGCGCAACATTCCAATCTTAAACTTAGACAATGCATAAGGGTCGCAGGCCCTGCGCCTGCACCCAACTCTCATCTCAGCCCACCGGCCCTATCTATATGAAGGTCATGGTATTTCGCACCGTAATAGACTTGGCATCTCTTATGTGTAAGCCTACGATCACTTCGATATGGGTTGCTAGCCCAATACCCGAAGGATCCCAAACTTACGGATATCATAGCTTATCACAGCACTGGACGGTCGTAATCCGTTCGAATGATGTGTACCATAAATACCACACATAATTTCCTCCTAAGCCGAACGGTCCCGGTGCCCCGGCGTAACCGTCCGAGGGAAGCCGCACCCATGCACGGGCCATCCGAGTCCATTGACCATGCAATACGCACCATAGCATACAAGTCATACCGTTCCAACCAATCCTCCATTCCATAAACATAGTCTCGCACCATAAACATATTCGCTTCTCATAAACATAATCCACCATCCATATGGGGAGCTCTGTCGGCGTTATGCCCCAACACATCCATATTGAAGTACGACGTCTAACGGCTTAGTCATCTCATACTCATATTTAATGCGTTCCATTCGTAAGTCATTCTCATAGCCTAGTTCCGTAGTTACTTAGTCTTTTCATAGCATAAGTGCCCGAGGGCACGCTCAGCGCCGTAATCAATGTTCTACGCCTAGTGTTCAATGTTCTCGGAGGCGTGCACGTGATGCACATCTCGATATTGTCTTTCAATGTTTTACCATCACCGTCCTACCGCAACTCGTACACTTGATGCACGTCGCTTCAATTGTTCGATTGTTCAATGTTCTATCTTAGTGTTCGACACATACTTGGACCTTTCGTCGCCGAGCCACGCTCGCTAACTCGATAACATCTTACGCATACCATAACATATTTTATTAGACGTGAAGGACTAAGAAGAGAGAGTCAAGAACCCGCCCACCTTAAGCCGATACGCCTTGTCATTTTGCCGGGCTGAAGCGGCACGCTTCCATACTTTGGTCGCATAGCTAACTCTCGGACTTAGCCATTCCTTTGAACTACTCGGTTGATTTGGCCTATCGCGCCCATACTACAATCCGAAATCTAGCATAAAGGCATAGCCTGCACACCAGATCAACTAAATCAGCACTTGCTCAAATGGGACTTATCCTTTGCATCAATTCGATTCATAGATTCCAACCGACTTAAAGCTTACCTTTGGCCAACGTAACACTTGCATCGATTCGCATCGATACCTCATCAGGTCAACGTAACTCTTCAAGTCAACGACTCATCGTGATGCACCGTGCGGAGCGGGGCATTACATAATATACCACTCAAAACAAGGTTCGTCCTCGAACCGAACCCAACACTTAATCTAAGTGCCTTGCTAGATCGTTTTACGATCTCGTACTACTATCGTTGGAATCATACAACTTAGTTTGGATCATACACATATTTTAGGCGTCCGACCAATATATGCATTTCAGCCAAGCTCAGTTGTAGGATATCGGGACAACTAACAAGCTCAACTTAAATCCTCAAGCACCAATCAGTCCGTACTCGACTTAGTCAGACCTTAACACGTATTCCTAGAGTCCTGCTCGCAAACATCTTCGCATATAACTTGATCTAAACCATAGCTTCGATCTCATAAGTTTCTCGACGGCCATCTAACACTCGTATTGCATCAAGTCATTGCGCATCCGATCGCAACAATTCCCCGTAATGCCTATTCGCCCAACCGTTTCCTATCTCTCGCATTACTCAAGTCTTTCATCCAATCATTCATAACATTTAGCCTTAACGACACGGACTAAGTCCAACATGTCGTAAATTCTTTTGCCTACAATCTGTACTAAGTCTCGCACATAACTATCCCAACACGATCCACATTCTCGAACTGTCTACGCATCGCGTCTGGGGCTACCCCTGCTAGGTAACTTATCTAGACATCATGCTCACGCTCTTCCGACATAAGAGGTCAACTTGAGTCTACGATGCTCAAAGGCAACAATCTTTTCGACCCAAGGTCTCTTACAATACGCCTATCTTCGATTCTCGACCGAGTACGAATCCTTTACTCAATCTTAGATTCAATCCCGACTAGTTCGTTTCATACATAGATCGCGTTCAACACACATAGCCTAACCGTTACTCAAACCGATCTACGACACAACTCTTTGGGTCGTTCTACTATTCGTTGTTCTCGCGCATTGCAGAATTCTTGCAATCGCCTTACCGTGTCACTACGCTAAGCACGTTCCTCAACATCTATTCGACCATCGACCAACCAAGTCTACTTACGCACTCATTCGATCGATCATAACTTTTTCTTTTCTAACCATATCGTTCTAGTCGAGGGCTACTCGCTAACTTTCGAAACACGATACGCGCACGCTTAGACTTATCCTCAACATGCACTACATAATTCCTCATCCTCGATAAAATCTTTATGCGACTTCATTGGGTCATCCTATGGGACTTCAATATTCACTTGATTTGGCGGTCAAGTCTTCTAGGGTCATCTGTCCCGAAACTACGCTCGATAATTGAAGATCATCAACGAGGGACAGTTACAACGAACCATGCTATATCCTATCACGAAGCCAAATCAATTCCCGACAATTCCTATTCGACTTTTATCCAATCCGACATACTTTCCATAATTTATCTACCCCCGCGCAACTGATGCGCCGTTAACTACTTGAATCACTCAAAAACTACCGTCGACTATCTTCGCTAGTCGCATGACATCTACTCGGCTCAAGTCTGAGTTTACCTATTCGTGATCATAGTCCGACACATTCTGTACTCATCAAAACCATCCTCAAACAACTTTCGCATCAAACCACAAGTCAATTCAATTTTGCCACGCCTTACAAGTTCGACCATCCCCGCTGGATGAATCACCATACCAGCGCTCACGCGGAATGATCGTCCTAATTCGACGTGACTCATGTGCGATGCTGGAGTTGCACTCGCATAAGACAAGAATGTCGACATTGTGGTTATCCTCGAACCAATCAAGCACTTTCGTTTTCATCCAATTAGCATCCATTCACTCTTAAACTTTCCGAAGCACTCCTACTGTTATCATCCCAATTGCCATAACTTAACTTGCATCTTGTTCATCCAACAACAATGCTCAACATAATTTTTGTTCATTCGATCAGAGTATCCCCGAGTTATTGCATATCGTCTTTGATACGCCTCAATACCATCGTTGATATGCATAACTTGAACATCTTCCTTTCTCATAAGCTCAAACCCGTTGCAATCATTGCCATTATCCGAACTCGAATACGAATCAAGTCTCGCACTTATCAAGATTCATTCTGTTATAACTTACTACCAAAATCGCAACACAATTTCCAATTCACATGTTCATTCTCATATCCCTAACTCGTACTTCCAAAGTCGTGCTACCGACTCCTCGCGCTAACTCAAATTCGTTCGTACGATTTCTTCGTACCTACTCAACATGTTCCGAATAAGTCTTCGTACTAACTCACGTACATTCGACCGGGTCGACCACTTCCTCAACGTAATATTCCTTCGCTATGCTTAGCCTATCATTCGACTTACACTTAAAGAATCCTCGTCTGACGTATTATCCATAGGCACGAATTCGCACATAATTGTTCAACTCAATTCATCGAGACATACTTGCATCGACTTCTATCGAGTCACTCCCATTCAAGTCTCGGTGCTACTCCGTCCGTTGCGGACAAACATATCGTAACAACATAATCGTCTCGACGAAATCTATCGCAAGTTACCAACCGGCTTAACATAGCTATCGCTAAGTGGTATTCCATATACCACTTAGAAATCGAGCCTATCGTTATCGATACAAGGTCTTACTGCATCGATCACACAATTGTTATTGCATAGACCACTCGAAATCGAGTCATTACTCGACATCACATTTCACATAGGTCCGACATCTCTTCCTTAATCAACTATCCCGTATGGCGATCCTTCCGATCCCAGCCCTAGCGTTCGCTCAAGTTTGACACGCATTCACTCTAACCGTATCTTGGCGATCATATCGATCACACCCGCAACATTCGCTTATTCACATCTCAACGCAAATTTTGGCCAACATGAACGTTCGCCTACTCAACTTAACTTAGCGACCAACTCGACTCGTTATTATCGCATCCACAATTTTCCAATCTCGCTCGTTGCAACTCGTGTAACAACCCATTCTCGATACTTAAGGTCTTCACTCAATCTCGCGCAACATATTGCTATCCATCCGTATAGCCATACAACATGCATCATACCATATCGACTCGTTGTACCGATGCAACGAACGATTCACGACTTGCTGCACTCCGTGCAACCAACGACACATAACCATTCTCATAGCCACATAATACGTATCGCCCCACATATCGACCCGTTGTACTTCGTGCAACCAACAACACATATCTCCTCGCACTTCGTGCGACCAATAACACATACCTCCTCGCACTTCGTACGACCGACCACACATATCGTTGTACTTCATGCAACCAACATCACCATATTCATTGCACTTCGTGCGACCAGCATTCCATAACTCGTTGCACTTCGTGCAACCAACATCCCATAACTCGTTGCACTTCGTGCAACCAACGTTCTCCGATGGCACCCGGAGACAGCGTGATAGTCACGACAAACTTGTGGCAGACGTACTCATTTAATATAGACTTATTGTATGGAACATCCAATATAGCGTCGAGCAGATCCATGAGCCATGCGGTTGCGGAAACAACTTAGAGTCAACTGAATTCGATAGCCAAGTAACTGAGGGTCAAAGAGATTCATGCACGGTCCAAAGGATGGAACCGCTCTGATACCAACTTGTCACGCCCCGATCCGGGAAATCACTCGTCCTCGCTAGATTTCACCCGAATCATCGTCCTCGCTGGGGCGTGATGCCGCACGAGCCTGGAGTTACGCTCGTACAAGGCAAGATAACAGGTTCACATAGAACTATCTCAATTTGATAACATAAGCAGCGGAAGGAAAACATAGTAAACAAGAATCTCTTTTATTCATAATGAACTGAAGGTTACAAAGGCTCTGAATAGCCCAACTTAATATGCCAATTGGCTACAACGCTCATGATCTCTCTAGCTCACAAAGGATTACATTGTTCCATACATTATGCCCCTTTATCGCCACCAAGTAGTCTTCGGTCGAACATCTCCATGTCGCAAGTCCGAACACCTATGCGGTAGCTCCTCTTGAACGCCAAGGACTCCATGCCTCGGCACGTCCAAGCTAAGCTCTGACCCGAGTCGAACATACCTGAACCTGCACATAAACTAGTAGGGGATTAGTACTTTCGTCCTCGCTTCGCACTGATCAAAACCCGCTTGCACCCAAACCAAACACTAAATCATTTAGTGAAACATGCATCTTAATTTGCTGATCTTTCTATTTAGCCTTAGGATCAGTTTCATGGCAATATTCAATGCATAACACTTAATGTAATTGTGACCAAGATCGTATTCCTGCAGCAGATACAGTTAGACATAATCTGAACATAATCATAGTGTTCGTGCCCATCTCCATCCCATTTTCCTTAGCCTGTACTGGTTAGAACTTACATAAGAAACCATATAATTTGCGCAACATTCCAATCTTAAACTTAGACAATGCATAAGGGTCGCAGGCCCTGTGCCTGCACCCAACTCTCATCTCAGCCCACCGGCCCTATCTATATGAAGGTCACGGTGTTTCGCACCGTAATAGACTTGGCATCTCTTATGTGTAAGCCTACGATCACTTCGATACGGGTTGCTAGCCTAATACCCGAAGGATCCCAAACTTACGGATATCATAGCTTATCATAGCACTGGACGATCGCAATCCGTCCGAATGATGTGCACCATAAATACCACACATAATTCCCTCCTAGGTCGAACGGTTCCGGTGCCCCGGCGTAACCGTCCGAGGGAAGCCACACCCGTGCACGGGCCATCCGAGTCCATTGACCATACAATACGCGCCATAGCATACAAGTCATACCGTTCCAACCAATCCTCCGTTCCATAAACATAGTCTCGCACCATAAACATATTCGCTTCTCATAGACATAATCCACCATCCATATGGGGAGCTCCGTCGGCGTTATGCCCCAACACATCCATATTGATGCACGACGCCCAACGGCTTTGTCATCTCATACTCATATTCAATGCGTTCCATTCGTAAGTCATTCTCATAGCTTAGTTCCGTAGTTACTTAGTCTTTTCGTAGCATAAGTGCCCGAGGGCACGCTCAGCGCCGTAATCAATGTTCTACGCCTAGTGTTCAATGTTCTCGGAGGCGTGCACGTGATGCACATCTCGATATTGTCTTTTAATGTTCTACCATAACCGCCCTACCGCGACTCGTACACTTGATGCACGTCGCTTCAATTGCTCGATTGTTCAATGTTCTATCTTAGTGTTCGACACATACTTGGACCTTTCGTCGTCGAGCCACGCTCGCTAACTCGATAACATCTTACGCATACCATAACATATTTTATTAGACGTGAAAGAATAGGGAGAGAGAGTCAAGAACCCGCCCACCTTAAGCCGATACGCCTTGTCGTTTTGCCGGGCTGAAGCGGCTCGCTTCCATACTTTGGTCGCATAGCTAACTCTCGAACTTAGCCATTCCTTTGAACTACTCGGTTGATTTGGCCTATCGCGCCCATACCACGATCCGAAATCCAGCATAAAGGCATAGCCTGCACACCAGATCAACTAAATCAACACTTGCTCAAATGGGACTTATCCTTTGCATCGATTCGATTCATAGATTCCAACCGACTCAAAGCTTAACTTTGGCCAACGTAACACTTGCATCGATTCGTATCGATACCTCATCGGGTCAACGCAACTCTTCGAGTCAACGACTCATCGTGATGCACCGTACGGAGCGGGGCATTACACGCTACTCATAAATGGCGCCAGGACTCAAATCATCAAATGGCGCTAGTCATCAGATAGCGCATAGAATCAGTTGGCGCTGGACCTAGGTGGTGCTGGCCGCCACGTGTCAATCTTCCTCAAGAAGCTGAAATAGTTGTCATCATGACCGACAACACGTCAATCAAGAAAAATCTATTCGAATCTCGAGCGCACGACGCTCGAAAAGATTGTGTCAGATTTTTCATAATGACTGACAGCTGTCTTGCACCATTTGCATTTGGTGCAAGGTAATCAATATCACTATATTAAGTCGAGGGCATTAAAACAGCAAATAGCGCCTAGTGCCATTCAGCAGTTGGCGCTATTTTATCAAATCATCCAAAAGCAGTTAGATGACGTCGCGGGCATGCTACTAATCTCGAAGAACGTGCACACAACACTGCACACGACCAAGCGCATCTCTCTTACAGAATGCCACACGTTATATGCAGTTAAGTTAACCGTTCGCGCAAAGGATTATGGTGCGTCAATTGCAGTGTGCGCCAATCAGAATAACTGGCTGACAGTTATTTCAGAACCACTACACCAAAACACATGTATTGTAATGGTCTAAACATGTTACTAAAATTAATTCTAACGGATAAATTCTGTGAGTATATAGGCATGGGTAATATTACTAACTGTCTTTCTAACGGCATTTTCCCGTTAGTAATTTAACTATTCTAACAGCTTATTGGTAATTTAATTATTCTAACGACTTGTTTTCGTCAGTAATTCAATTTTTCTTACAGCTTATTGTCATTAGTGATTACTTTTTCTAACATCATAGAAACATCTACAGAATTGAATAGTAACATATTTTAACCGTTTGTATATTTAATAATATGAAAAAAAAATTTCCAAAATTTCCTTTTTCAGTTAAACATTTTATTTCATTTTACATTTAGATGACCATAAGTACACAAATTTACAAATTTCAACCATATATACATCTATAATCTCACTTATCATTGATTATCATCCATATTGTACACCTAAACTCATGAACCATATATTATTAACCAAACTTCAACCATATATATACATTGATGTCTTCGATCCATAAATTTACAATTTATCAATTCTCAAAAAGCATTGCAAAAGAAACTAATAGATGAAAAGCTTCACTTTTTGAAGAAAAAAAATACGACTATCTAGCAAAAAGAGGCCGAATCAAGGTTCAAACAATACACTTATCTATTTATTCATGCCAACTCGTATCTCTGTTGTAGAACTGATCCAAGGTCTTTGTTGGCATGCGACAAAGAAGTTCGCGAGGAAAGATGTGGAGAAGAGTCCATGAGAGATCAAGTGGCTAGAAAATATTACGGGTATCATAGGGTCCTTGTGCGACAAATATCCTTTCAAACTTGTCCAAAAATTCAAGGTAGAGCTGGGTCCATGTAAAATGCAGATATCAATGAAATCAACACCAAACCAAATATTTTAGAAGTAAGTTCAAGGTAGATAAAGAGACCTGATCCTCAGATGAGAGTGCCTCCTCTCCGATAACTGCTATCATTGACTGAACATCCTTCCCAATAGCATATTTGGTAGTTGAAAGGTAAAATTCGGCTAATGTAAGCGAAAAGCTCATTTACAAAAAACAAGGCAAGCATATTGCTTATGAAAGGCAACAGACCTGGTTTGACACATCAGAATAGTCGAGATGTACCCTCACCAATGGCACTATGCAAAAGAAACAAGTTTAATGAGAAAAAGACATATATGGCTCTTTAAGGTAACTTGTTTTCGTATCCATCATGGCACTATGTAAAAGAAACAAGTTTACTAACAAAAAAGACATATATGGCTCAGAACATTGCTCACCACATCTGTATTGAAATATGAACATGAATTCAAAGCTATTGGAGAAGAAGAGTTGTTGGAGGAATTGCTTACCATATTTGTACAGCTAGAAGAAGAGCTGTTGGAGGGGAATTAATTTCTCTTTAAGGTAACTTTTTTCCGTATCCATCATGGCACTATGCAAAAGAAACAAGTTTACTGAGAAAAATACATATATGGCTCATAGAATAGGTAAAACATACCTTGTAAGCGACGATTCTGTCAGTTGTACTCGTATGCTATTCTTTTGGAATCTGAATAGGAATTGAAATATGTTGTAGTTAATACAACATACACAATATATGTACAAAATTTGAAGATATCTACAAAAAAGCTTCTACTTGTTATGGCATCAATAATTGGCTTATAGAACTTGTTAAAAGAATAGAGGAAAATTGAATTTGGCATGAATAATGTTTACGAGGACTCTAAACATTTATGTCTGCTCTAATCAAGGATGCCCCATATCCCTCTATAGTGTTTTCTTGCAACAAGCATGGAAAAGCCTTGTAGTAAATTGAAATCTTGCTGTTGAAATTGATCCTTCAAAGAGATGGTCACAACTTGTTGTGGTTACAAAATATTATAGTAAATCGAAAGCATGTTAATATCTTGAATATCCTTTATTACAACAACATACCACATTATGAGAATTGGTATACAATTTATTTCAATTTGTAAATAGATTACAGGTCATAGGATCCAAACTTTTATATCATATATCGCAGAGATACTAATCAATCTTTGTCAGGTTTGATAGATGCCTTGAAGATTGACTGTAGAACATGCAAATTTTCCAAGTACATGAACCAAAAATAGATTATAAGTAAAATTCCATTTTCCTCACCAACAAAAAAACATAGGCTAACAAATGAAATATACTGGCCAAAATAATATTGATGGAATAGCTTAACAATGTTTGCTAACAAATAAAATATACTGGCCTAAATAATATTGATGGAATTTCTTACATCTACAGTAATCGGAGTGGAAGTGTCTTGTCCTTTTGCCACAGTCCACGGGAGACCTGCAGACTATACATATCACAAAATTTATAATCTATTTTAAAGTAATATCCATGAACCAGAGCCATTAATGCATAAGGCTAAGTCATTTAATTACATGTATTAAGTTTACCACATAAATCATTGCATCATACAGTAAGCTTGCTCGGAAAGAAGCATGCCTTCTATAAAAACATGCTTCCCTGTATCTTTATCAGCAACATAACTTCTTAGAATGCTATATTCTCAAGGCTTCTAAGAAAACACTTCCAAATCATAATAAAGGTAGACAGTTTTGCATCGTTTGACGGCAAAATAGTCCTTAGTTAGACCAAAAACAGAGCCTTCATCTCATTTTTGGTGTTAGCTGCAACTAACAGTGTTATCAATCACTAAACAAAGCTGTCAAAGAACCTATAATAGAAAAGTGTACCATTCCTTCAGACGTTGTTAATGTTATTTTTCACCAACAATTCCATCATAAAGGTGGTCTGAATCCTTTGAATATTGGCATTCCTAACAAAAGAAAATGATATTGGATGTATTATGTCATCTTGTTCATACCTTTTTCCTGTTCAGTGAAGTTATATCAAGCTAAAGCAATAGCAAGCCTTAGTGGCCTGTTTTCTTTGCCTGCAGAAACATCCTCAAATATTTTGCAGTTTAATCCAAATCTAAGAGGTTCTCTGGGAATAGACAAGGAATAATGGATCGTCTTGGTAATTCATATAATATGTGCTAAAAGATTACACAAATTTCTAGTCATCATTGGTTTAGAATCACAAAAGATTCATAAACTTACTCGGGCTTTTTAAGGCATTCCAGAGTTATTCTCTCTTGAACTAGGACAACCTCAACTTCTTCCTAAGCTTTCCTTATTTTAGACGGGTTCTGCATCACATATGTATAAACGAAACTTAGTATTACTATAATGTTTCCAAATCATCAAAATTTGGTATATACAACATTTAGTGAACCAGAATGAATATACCTTGGCAAGTAGAAATATAGCCCATGTAAGAACAGCAGCATTGGTTTCGTGCCCAGCAATTAACATCGTCATAAGATCATCCATAACTATGAGCAACATGATGTATGGCACAAAAATTTACTGCTCCACGTAAAACTTGCAATGTCTAATACATAGAATAATAAATAAAGAAAAGACTTCGCTACCTTCAAATTTGCATAGTCTCTTTGTTGGAGGTTTTCGACATCAGCTTCCTAGCAGAGCAAGAAAATCAGAAGTGACAAAGAACTCAGTGTCAATCTTAAACTATACTGTAACACTAAGCGATCTTGAGCGAATATGTGAATAGACTATTCATGACAAAGGATGAAGCCGGTATAAGATATACAACTTCCGTACTGATGAGTTAATATGTAATAGATACAAACTACTACAAATATCGAGTCTTCGTAAACAAGTCGGAATATAATTAGAGAACCTTATCGTTGGACCTTGCTGAGTTCTCTAGTCATGAATGTTGTTTTGTTAATAGAAATAAACCAAAAGGCTACATCAGTTAAGACAAAGAAAGGCAATCTTGATTTATTTTAAATATCATATATTATATACATCTTCTCTTCAATGATTCAAACAATATTGAACTCCAACTTATTATTAGTATGCAGATAAAAATCTTTAAGATCAAGTTCCCAAGTAAATGCTCAAGACTCAAATATGATGGAAAAATAAAATTAGACAGGAACTACATAACATTGTTGCGACACTAAACCAAACTGTTGAATTACAACTAACCGACTTTCCCAGAAGACTATCAACTATTTGTAGTCAAGCAAATATATCACTCTTCTGATTCTACAATCCTGACATATATTACTAAATACATCAGATATGCAATTAAATTATAATCGACAAATAATTCCCAATACATCAGATATGCAACATCAGATAAGGTTTATATACCAGAGAAATTAAGTTTGCTTCTGGTTCAATATACATGGAGTTGTTGACCACTTCAATATATATCAATTTTCAAATGTAAGTTTCTCAAAAGAAAAAGAAGAAGAAGTAAGAAAGAAATTCAAGATTCTACTTGTTACCAGTATCTAGTTTACAATCAAGGAAGACTGAAATGTAGATATATGTAGTTAAGAGCTTTCATATAATTGGTCAAAATTCTACTTTTTACCATTTTCTTTCAGACATTTGGGTGAATAAATTACTCGCTCGTCCCAATAAATACAAAGTTAAAGATATTTGACAAAAAAATCATACCTCAGTTCTGATATCAACAAGAACCACATAGAAGCAAATAATTTCTTTTCCTCGTCTTTGCTCTCCTCCTCTCTGCTTACATGCCTCAAACATAGGAAAGTCCAGCTTCAGATGTATCAACACAGGATAAATAAGGATAATACATGAAATCCGATTCATATATCTCTCGAGTATGGTCTATCAACCATAGAAAAATGTAATTTGGTTAAGAGGGAACAAGAATCGAACCTGACAACAGCTTCCTAAGAAATTAAGAATAAATATATTGAACATAATGTGGAAAT